>CM059785.1:2887500-3155000 GCA_030435695.1 Brachymystax lenok tsinlingensis
GTAGTGTATAATAGAGTATAGTAGTGTATAATAGAGTAGAGTAGTGTATAATAGAGAAGAGTAGTGTATAATAGAGTAGAGTAGTGTATAATAGAGTAGAGTAGTGTATAATAGAGTATAGTAGAGTATAATAGAGTATAGTAGTGTATAATAGAGTCTAGTAGTGTATAATAGAGTAGAGTAGTGTATAATAGAGTAGAGTAGTGTATAATAGAGAAGAGTAGTGTATAATAGAGTAGAGTAGTGTATAATAGAGTAGTGTATAATAGAGTAGGGTAGTGTATAATAGAGTCTAGTAGTGTATAATAGAGTAGAGTAGTGTATAATAGAGTAGAGTAGTGTATAATAGAGTAGAGTAGTGTATAATAGAGTATAGTAGTGTATAATAGAGTAGAGTAGTGTATAATAGAGTAGTGTATAATAGAGTAGAGTAGTGTATAATAGAGTAGAGTAGTGTATAATAGAGTAGAGTAGTGTATAATAGAGTATAGTAGTGTATAATAGAGTATAGTAGAGTATAATAGAGTATAGTAGTGTATAATAGAGAAGAGTAGTGTATAATAGAGTAGAGTAGTGTATAATAGAGTAGAGTAGTGTATAATAGAGTAGAGTAGTGTATAATAGAGTATAGTAGAGTATAATAGAGTATAGTAGTGTATAATAGAGAAGAGTAGTGTATAATAGAGTAGAGTAGTGTATAATAGAGTAGAGTAGAGTATAATAGAGTATAGTAGTGTATAATAGAGAAGAGTAGTGTATAATAGAGTAGAGTAGTGTATAATAGAGTATAGTAGTGTATAATAGAGTATAGTAGAGTATAATAGAGTATAGTAGTGTATAATAGAGAAGAGTAGTGTATAATAGAGTAGAGTAGTGTATAATAGAGTATAGTAGTGTATAATAGAGTATAGTAGAGTATAATAGAGTAGAGTAGTGTATAATAGAGAAGAGTAGTGTATAATAGAGTAGAGTAGTGTATAATAGAGTAGAGTAGTGTATAATAGAGTAGAGTAGTGTATAATAGAGTATAGTAGAGTATAATAGAGTATAGTAGTGTATAATAGAGAAGAGTAGTGTATAATAGAGTAGAGTAGTGTATAATTGAGTAGAGTAGTGTATAATAGAGTAGAGTAGAGTATAATAGAGTATAGTAGTGTATAATAGAGTAGAGTAGTGTATAATAGAGTAGAGTAGTGTATAATAGAGTAGAGTAGTGTATAATAGAGTAGAGTAGTGTATAATAGAGTAGTGTATAATAGAGTAGAGTAGTGTATAATAGAGTAGAGTAGTGTATAATAGAGTAGAGTAGTGTATAATAGAGTAGAGTAGTGTATAATAGAGTAGAGTAGTGTATAATAGAGTAGAGTAGTGTATAATAGAGTAGAGTAGAGTATAATAGAGAAGAGTAGAGTATAATAGAGTAGAGTAGTGTATAATAGAGAAGAGTAGTGTATAATAGAGTAGAGTAGTGTATAATAGAGTAGAGTAGTGTATAATAGAGTAGAGTAGTGTATAATAGAGTAGAGTAGTGTATAATAGAATAGAGTAGTGTATAATAGAGTAGTGTATAATAGAGTAGAGTAGTGTATAATAGAGAAGAGTAGTGTATAATAGAGTATAGTAGTGTATAATAGAGTAGAGTAGTGTATAATAGAGTAGAGTAGTGTATAAAAGAGTAGTGTATAATAGAGTAGAGTAGTGTATAATAGAGAAGAGTAGTGTATAATAGAGTAGAGTAGTGTATAATAGAGTATAGTAGTGTATAATAGAGTATAGTAGTGTATAATAGAGTAGAGTAGAGTATAATAGAGTAGAGTAGTGTATAATAGAGAAGAGTAGTGTATAATAGAGTAGAGTAGTGTATAATAGAGTAGTGTATAATAGAGTAGAGTAGTGTATAATAGAGTCTAGTAGTGTATAATAGAGTAGAGTAGTGTATAATAGAGTATAGTAGTGTATAATAGAGTATAGTAATTTATAATAGAGTAGAGTAGTGTATAATAGAGTAGAGTAGTGTATAATAGAGTAGAGTAGTGTATAATAGAGTATAGTAGTGTATAATAGAGTAGAGTAGTGTATAATAGAGTAGAGTAGTGTATAATAGAGTAGAGTAGTGTATAATAGAGTATAGTAGTGTATAATAGAGTAGAGAGTGACAGAGAGTGTATAATAGAGAGTAGAGTAGTGTATAATAGAGTAGAGTAGTGTATAATAGAGTAGAGTAGTGTATAATAGAGAAGAGTAGTGTATAATAGAGAGTAGAGTAGTGTATAATAGAGTAGAGTAGTGTATAATAGAGTAGAGTAGAGTATAATAGAGTATAGTAGTGTATAATAGAGAGAGTAGTGTATAATAGAGAGTATAGTAGTGTATAATAGAGAGTATAGTAGTGTATAATAGAGTATAGTAGTGTATAATAGAGTAGAGTAGTGTATAATAGAGTATAGAGTAGTGTATAATAGAGAGTATAGTAGTGTATAATAGAGTATAGAGTAGTGTATAATAGAGAGTAGAGTAGTGTATAATAGAGAGTATAGTAGTGTATAATAGAGTATAGTAGAGTATAATAGAGTATAGTAGTGTATAATAGAGAAGAGTAGTGTATAATAGAGTAGAGTAGTGTATAATAGAGTAGAGTAGTGTATAATAGAGTAGAGTAGAGTATAATAGAGTATAGTAGTGTATAATAGAGAAGAGTAGTGTATAATAGAGTAGAGTAGTGTATAATAGAGTAGAGTAGTGTATAATAGAGTAGAGTAGTGTATAATAGAGTAGAGTAGTGTATAATAGAGTAGAGTAGTGTATAATAGAGAGAGAGTAGTGTATAATAGAGTAGAGTAGTGTATAATAGAGTAGAGTAGTGTATAATAGAGAGTAGAGTAGTGTATAATAGAGTAGAGTAGTGTATAATAGAGTAGAGTAGTGTATAATAGAGTAGAGTAGTGTATAATAGAGTAGAGTAGTGTATAATAGAGTAGAGTAGTGTATAATAGAGTAGAGTAGTGTATAATAGAGTAGAGTAGTGTATAATAGAGTAGAGTAGTGTATAATAGAGTAGAGTAGTGTATAATAGAGTAGAGTAGTGTATAATAGAGAAGAGTAGAGTATAATAGAGTAGAGTAGTGTATAATAGAGTAGAGTAGTGTATAATAGAGTAGAGTAGTGTATAATAGAGTAGAGTGTATAATAGAGTAGAGTAGTGTATAATAGAGAAGAGAGTAGTGTATAATAGAGTAGAGTAGTGTATAATAGAGTATAGTAGTGTATAATAGAGTAGAGTAGTGTATAATAGAGAGTAGAGTAGTGTATAATAGAGTAGAGTAGTGTATAATAGAGTAGAGTAGAGTATAATAGAGTAGAGTAGTGTATAATAGAGTAGTGTATAATAGAGTAGAGTAGTGTATAATAGAGTAGAGTAGAGTAGTGTATAATAGAGTAGAGTAGTGTATAATAGAGTAGAGTAGTGTATAATAGAGTAGAGTAGTGTATAATAGAGTAGAGTAGTGTATAATAGAGTAGAGTAGTGTATAATAGAGTAGAGTAGTGTATAATAGAGTAGAGTAGTGTATAATAGAGAGTATAGTAGTGTATAATAGAGTAGAGTAGTGTATAATAGAGAGTAGAGTAGTGTATAATAGAGTAGAGTAGTGTATAATAGAGTAGAGTAGTGTATAATAGAGTATAGTAGTGTATAATAGAGAGTAGAGTAGTGTATAATAGAGTATAGTAGTGTATAATAGAGTAGAGTAGTGTATAATAGAGTATAGTAGTGTATAATAGAGTAGAGTAGTGTATAATAGAGTAGAGTAGTGTATAATAGAGTAGAGTAGTGTATAATAGAGTAGAGTAGTGTATAATAGAGTAGAGTAGTGTATAATAGAGTAGAGTAGTGTATAATAGAGTAGAGTAGTGTATAATAGAGAGTAGAGTAGTGTATAATAGAGTAGAGTAGTGTATAATAGAGTAGAGTAGTGTATAATAGAGAGTAGAGTAGTGTATAATAGAGTATAGTAGTGTATAATAGAGTATAGTAGTGTATAATAGAGTAGAGTAGTGTATAATAGAGAGTAGAGTAGTGTATAATAGAGTAGAGTAGTGTATAATAGAGTAGAGTAGTGTATAATAGAGTAGAGTAGTGTATAATAGAGTAGAGTAGTGTATAATAGAGTAGAGTAGAGTACAGTAGTGTAGTGTATAATAGAGTAGAGTAGTGTATAATAGAGTAGAGTAGTGTATAATAGAGTAGAGTAGTGTATAATAGAGTAGAGTAGTGTATAATAGAGTAGAGTAGTGTATAATAGAGTATAGTAGTGTATAATAGAGAAGAGTAGTGTATAATAGAGTAGAGTAGTGTATAATAGAGTATAGTAGTGTATAATAGAGTAGAGTAGAGTATAATAGAGAAGAGTAGTGTATAATAGAGTATAGTAGTGTATAATAGAGAAGAGTAGTGTATAATAGAGTAGAGTAGTGTATAATAGAGTATAGTAGTGTATAATAGAGTAGAGTAGTGTATAATAGAGTAGAGTAGTGTATAATAGAGTAGAGTAGTGTATAATAGAGTAGAGTAGTGTATAATAGAGTAGAGTAGAGTACAGTAGTGTAGTGTATAATAGAGTAGAGTAGTGTATAATAGAGTAGAGTAGTGTATAATAGAGTAGAGTAGTGTATAATAGAGTAGAGTAGTGTATAATAGAGTAGAGTAGTGTATAATAGAGTAGAGTAGTGTATAATAGAGTAGAGTAGTGTATAATAGAGTAGAGTAGTGTATAATAGAGTAGAGTAGTGTATAATAGAGAGTAGAGTAGTGTATAATAGAGTAGAGTAGTGTATAATAGAGTAGAGTAGTGTATAATAGAGAGTAGAGTAGTGTATAATAGAGAGTAGAGTAGTGTATAATAGAGTAGAGTAGTGTATAATAGAGAGTAGAGTAGTGTATAATAGAGAGTAGAGTAGTGTATAATAGAGTAGAGTAGTGTATAATAGAGTAGAGTAGTGTATAATAGAGTAGAGTAGTGTATAATAGAGTAGAGTAGTGTATAATAGAGTAGAGTAGTGTATAATAGAGTAGAGTAGTGTATAATAGAGTAGAGTAGTGTATAATAGAGTAGAGTAGTGTATAATAGAGTAGAGTAGTGTATAATAGAGTAGAGTAGTGTATAATAGAGTAGAGTAGTGTATAATAGAGTAGAGTAGTGTATAATAGAGTAGAGTAGTGTATAATAGAGTAGAGTAGTGTATAATAGAGAGTAGAGTAGTGTATAATAGAGTAGAGTAGTGTATAATAGAGTAGAGTAGTGTATAATGAGTGTATAATAGAGTAGAGTAGTGTATAATAGAGTAGAGTAGTGTATAATAGAGTAGAGTAGTGTATAATAGAGAGTAGAGTAGTGTATAATAGAGTAGAGAGTAGTGTATAATAGAGTAGAGTAGAGTAGTGTATAATAGAGTAGAGTAGTGTATAATAGAGTAGAGTAGTGTATAATAGAGTAGAGTAGTGTATAATAGAGTAGAGTAGTGTATAATAGAGTAGAGTAGTGTATAATAGAGTAGAGTAGTGTATAATAGAGTAGAGTAGTGTATAATAGAGTAGAGTAGTGTATAATAGAGTAGAGTAGTGTATAATAGAGTAGAGTAGTGTATAATAGAGTAGAGTAGTGTATAATAGAGTAGAGTAGTGTATAATAGAGTAGAGTAGTGTATAATAGAGTAGAGTAGTGTATAATAGAGTAGAGTAGTGTATAATAGAGTAGAGTAGTGTATAATAGAGTAGAGTAGTGTATAATAGAGTATAGTAGTGTATAATAGAGTAGAGTAGTGTATAATAGAGTAGAGTAGTGTATAATAGAGTAGAGTAGAGTATAATAGAGTAGTGTATAATAGAGTAGAGTAGTGTATAATAGAGTAGAGTAGTGTATAATAGAGTAGAGTAGTGTATAATAGAGTATAGTAGAGTATAATAGAGTAGAGTAGTGTATAATAGAGTAGAGTAGTGTATAATAGAGTAGAGTAGTGTATAATAGAGTAGAGTAGAGTAGTGTATAATAGAGTAGAGTAGTGTATAATAGAGTAGAGTAGTGTATAATAGAGTAGAGTAGTGTATAATATAGAGTAGAGTAGAGTAGTGTATAATAGAGAGTAGAGTAGTGTATAATAGAGAGTAGAGTAGTGTATAATAGAGTAGAGTAGTGTATAATAGAGTAGAGTAGTGTATAATAGAGTAGAGTAGTGTATAATAGAGTAGAGTAGTGTATAATAGAGTAGAGTAGTGTATAATAGAGTAGAGTAGTGTATAATAGAGTAGAGTAGTGTAGAGTAGTGTATAATAGAGTATAGTAGTGTATAATAGAGTAGAGTAGTGTATAATAGAGTAGAGTAGAGTACAGTAGTGTAGTGCAGAGTGATGCAGACTATGGTGGAGTAGAGCGGTATAGAGTAGATGATTGTCAGTGATTTATCAATACTTACCAACAGACAACTCAAAGCTGATGGGTTTGTCTCCGATCTTTCTGTCGATCATCGTGGCCTCAAATACCGTTCCAAACAGCAGAAAACTGTCCTTGTCATCATCGTTGAGCTGAGGGGGGGGACAGGACAGGACAGAATAGGACAGGACAGGATGGGACAGGACAGAATAGGACAGGACAGAACAGGACAGTACAGAATAGGCCAGGACAGGACGGGACAGGACAGGACAGAATAGGACAGGACGGGACAGGACGGGACAGGACGGGACAGGACAGAATAGGTCAGGACAGAACGGGCCAGGACAGGACAGAATAGGCCAGGACAGGACAGAATAGGACAGGACGGGAAAGGACAGAATAGGTTCAACACTGAAATGAGTAGGAGTGTTCTGTCTATAATGTCTTTCTGTGTGTGTATAGCCCCCAAGTAGATTAGCTGTAGTCAATGGGGATCCTAATCAATAATCAATAACAGTTTTATAGGATAATTACAAAACACCTTCCATCATTACCCACTCTGTACATATCTCTCCTCACCTGAGGTGGAGACTCCACCGGCAGCACCTCCGGCCCGAGGGCCTTGGCTTTCTCCTCCTCCCCCGCTCCTCCTCCTCCTGCTCCTCCTCCTCCTCCTGCTCCCTTAGGGTCCTTTCCTGCTGCTTTACCTGCCTTGGCATCCCTCAGAGGTTTGACTAACCGGGACAGCTTGGACTCTCCTCCACCTCCTCCTGACAGTATCTCTACAGCCAGCTCCAGGTACACCCTGCCCCTCCAGGACACGCCTTCCCCGACCCCCTCGTTCAGTTCGGGGTTGTCATCCACCAGGGAGAAGTTACGGGCCGAACCGTAGACGTTGACCCAGGCCGGACCGAAGGTAGGGAGGAAGCCTGGAGACAGAGGGAAGAGATTTACAACACGTGACCATTTGTAATAACAAACTGGGACAGATGGGAATTCTAGACAACCGTTTGGTCACATCCAAAAAAGGTCAACTTTTTCTCCACTTTTGGTACTACCTCATAAAGCTCTGGTCTAAAGTAGTGCACTATATATAGGGAATAGGGTTCCATAGGGCTCTGGTCTAAAGTAGTACACTACATATAAGGACTAGGGTTCTATAGGGCTCTGGTCTAAGGTAGTGCACTATATATAGGGAATAGGGTTCCATAGGGCTCTGGAATAAAGTAGTACACTACATATAGGGACTAGGGTTCTATAAGGCTCTGGTCTAAAGTAGTGCACTAAATAGGGTTTCATTTTGAAAACATCTTATAATTCATCCTATGACAGCATAATCAATCAGTCAGTCATGACCCCTGACCTTTGTCCCCGTCCTGGTCGTTGGAGATCCTCCTCAGGTCTATGTAGTGTGTTCCTATGGCCACGTCGTTCACACTGCCCTCGTCCCAGAGCTGGATCTTCAGCCGCTGACACAGGGGAGGGAACATCTCAGTGAACACTATCTGCTCGTTCCACACAGGATCTGCTGTGCTCTTCTGTGTGGACGTCCTGCCCTGGAACGGCATAAAAACAGAGAGAGAGAGAGAGAGAGAGAGAGATGAAGAAGCTAGGATCAAGTGTTTTTCACTCTTCTGTCTGTGGACTGTTCTCGTAGTCTGATCCAGAATATGTTAGTGCTGTCTTGCCAACTCTTATGGTCATTGTCACGTGTGACAATACGGCACAAATAGATCGGGAACCAGGCTAAGATAATTTTGAGCATTTTAACAACTCAATAACCTTACTGTAGAGTCATGTACTAGTGTCCGTCTCCTTATCAATAACCTTACTGTAGAGTCATGTACTAGTGTCCGTCTCCTTATCAATAACCTTACTGTAGAGTCATGTCCTAGTGTCTGTCTCCTTATCAATAACCTTACTGTAGAGTCATGTACTAGTGTCTGTCTCCTTATCAATAACCTTACTGTAGAGTCATGTACTAGTGTCCGTCTCCTTATCAATAACCTTACTGTAGAGTCATGTCCTAGTGTCTGTCTCCTTATCAATAACCTTACTGTAGAGTCATGTACTAGTGTCTGTCTCCTTATCAATAACCTTACTGTAGAGTCATGTCCTAGTGTCTGTCTCCTTATCAATAACCTTACTGTAGAGTCATGTACTAGTGTCTGTCTCCTTATCAATAACCTTACTGTAGAGTA
This sequence comes from Brachymystax lenok tsinlingensis, assembly GCA_030435695.1. Classification (NCBI taxonomy): domain Eukaryota; kingdom Metazoa; phylum Chordata; class Actinopteri; order Salmoniformes; family Salmonidae; genus Brachymystax; species Brachymystax lenok. Next base: position 2,896,127 of record CM059785.1, read on the forward strand.
ATGTACTAGTGTCTGTCTCCTTATCAATAACCTTACTGTAGAGTAATGTACTAGTGTCTGTCTCCTTATCAATAACCTTACTGTAGAGTAATGTACTAGTGTCTGTCTCCTTATCAATAACCTTACTGTAGTCATGTACTAGTGTCCTACTCCTTATCAATAACCTTACTGTAGAGTCATGTACTAGTGTCTGTCTCCTTATCAATAACCTTACTGTAGAGTAATGTACTAGTGTCTGTCTCCTTATCAATAACCTTACTGTAGTCATGTACTAGTGTCCTACTCCTTATCAATAACCTTACTGTAGAGTAATGTACTAGTGTCTGTCTCCTGATCAATAACCTTACTGTAGAGTCATGTACTAGTGTCCTACTCCTTATCAATAACCTTACTGTAGAGTAATGTACTAGTGTCTGTCTCCTTATCAATAACCTTACTGTAGAGTCATGTACAAGTGTCTGTCTCCTGATCAATAACCTTACTGTAGAGTCATGTCCTAGTGTCTGTCTCCTTATCAATAACCTTACTGTAGAGTAATGTACTAGTGTCTGTCTCCTTATCAATAACCTTACTGTAGAGTAATGTACTAGTGTCTGTCTCCTTATCAATAACCTTACTGTAGAGTAATGTACTAGTGTCTGTCTCCTTATCAATAACCTTACTGTAGAGTAATGTACTAGTGTCTGTCTCCTTATCAATAACCTTACTGTAGAGTAATGTACTAGTGTCTGTCTCCTTATCAATAACCTTACTGTAGAGTCATGTACTAGTGTCTGTCTCCTTATCAATAACCTTACTGTAGAGTAATGTACTAGTGTCTGTCTCCTTATCAATAACCTTACTGTAGAGTAATGTACTAGTGTCTGTCTCCTTATCAATAACCTTACTGTAGAGTAATGTACTAGTGTCTGTCTCCTTATCAATAACCTTACTGTAGAGTCATGTACTAGTGTCTGTCTCCTTATCAATAACCTTACTGTAGAGTAATGTACTAGTGTCTGTCTCCTTATCAATAACCTTACTGTAGAGTAATGTACTAGTGTCTGTCTCCTTATCAATAACCTTACTGTAGAGTCATGTCCTAGTGTCTGTCTCCTTATCAATAACCTTACTGTAGAGTCATGTACTAGTGTCTGTCTCCTTATCAATAACCTTACTGTAGAGTCATGTACTAGTGTCTGTCTCCTTATCAATAACCTTACTGTAGAGTAATGTACTAGTGTCTGTCTCCTTATCAATAACCTTACTGTAGAGTCATGTACTAGTGTCCTACTCCTTATCAATAACCTTACTGTAGAGTCATGTCCTAGTGTCTGTCTCCTTATCAATAACCTTATCAATAACCTTACTGTAGAGTCATGTACTAGTGTCTGTCTCCTTATCAATAACCTTACTGTAGAGTCATGTCCTAGTGTCTGTCTCCTGATCAATAACCTTACTGTAGAGTCATGTCCTAGTGTCTGTCTCCTGATCAATAACCTTACTGTAGTCATGTCCTAGTGTCTGTCTCCTCACCGTCTGTTTGAAGAAGGACACCACCACGTATGGGTCTATGAGGGCTGTGTTGTCCCCTATGAAGGCCTTGGTGACGTTAGCCATGATGGAGGAGTTGTTTCGAGGAAGACCCTCCGCCCTGTACACCTTCACATAGAACCTGGCCCAGGGACGCTCTGAGGGGAACCCCTCGGGAACCAACAGGTTCCTGGGTCAAAGGTCAGAGGGTGAAAACATTTTGAGAGAGAATGGCATCTGAATGGACTAGCCTCCTGGATTAGATTCCTGCACTAGCCTCCTGGACTAACCTCCTGGACTAGCCTACTGGACTAGCCTCCTGGACTAGCCTGAACCAAACTCCTGGACTAGCCCCCTGGACTAGCCTCCTGGACTAGCCTGAACCAAACTCCTGGACTAGCCTACTGGACTAGCCTCCTGGACTAGCCTCATGGACTAGCCTCCTGGACTAGCCTCCTGGACTAGCCTGAACCAAACTCCTGGACTAGCCTACTGGACTAGCCTCCTGGACTAGCCTGAACCAAACTCCTGGACTAGCCTACTGGACTAGCCTCCTGGACTAGCCTGAACCAAACTCCTGGACTAGCCTACTGGACTAGCCTCCTGGACTAGCCTGAACCAAACTCCTGGACTAGACTACTGGACTAGCCTCCTGGACTAGCCTCCTAGACTATCCTTCTGGACTAACCTCCTGGACTAGTCTCCTGGATTAGCTTCCTGCACTAGCCTCCTGGACTAGCCTCCTGGATTAGCTTCCTGGACTAGCCTTCTGGACTAACTTCCTGGACTAGCCTGAACCAAACTCCTGGACTAGCCTACTGGACTAGCCTCCTGGGCTAGCCTCCTGGACTAGCCTGAACCAAACTCCTGGACTAGCCTACTGGACTAGCCTCCTGGACTAGCCTGAACCAAACTCCTGGACTAGCCTACTGGACTAACCTCCTGGACTAGTCTCCTGGATTAGCTTCCTGCACTAGCCTTCTGGACTAACTTCCTGGACTAGCCTCCTGGAATAGCCTCCTGGACTAGCTTCCTGGACTAGCCTCCTGGACTAGACTCCTGGACTAAATTCCTGGACTAGCCTCCTGGACTAGCCTCCCGGACTAGCCTCCTTGACTAGCCTCCTGGACTAACCTCCTGGGCTAGCCTCCTGGACTAGCCTCCCGGACTAGCCTCCTTGACTAGCCTCCTGGGCTAGCCTCCTGGACTAACCTCCTGGACTAGCCTCCTGGACTAGCCTTCTGGACTAACCTCCTGGACTGTTTGTGCTGTCTTTAACTTCATTGCTGTGGTTGAATTTAATTTAATTGACTTGGGTAAAAACGTATACAGAAAGATGTCCACTGTACTTCCAGAGGATAGCTGAGGACTGCAGCATTTGATGAAAACCGTATACAGAGTACTGGTAACATTGAGTGCCTTTGGAAAGTATTCAGACCCTTTGACTTTATCCACAGTTTGTTACGTTACAGCCTCATTCTAAAATGGATTATATATCCCCTCATCAATCTACACACAATACCCCATAATGACATCACAATACCCCATAATGACATCACAATACCCCATAATGACATCACAATACCCCATAATGACATCACAATACCAATTAACGACAAAGCAAAAACAGGATTTTAGAAATGTTTGCTACTTTATAAGAAATTAAAAACTGAAATATCACATTTACATAATTATACAGACCCTTTACTCAGTACTGTGTTAAAGCACCTTTGGCAGCGATTACAGCCTCGAGTCTTCTTGGGTATGACGCTACAAGCTTGGCACACCTATATTTGGGGAGTTTCTCACATTCTTCTCTGCAGATCCTCTCAAGCTCGATCAGGTTGGATGGGGAGCGTTGCTGCACAGCTATTTTCAGGTCTCTCCAGAGATGTTAGATTGGGTTCAAGTCTGGGCTCTGGCTGGGCCACTCAATGACATTCAGAGACTTGTCCCTAAGCCACTCCTGCGTTGTCTTGGCTGTGTGCTTAGGGTTGTTGTCCTGTTGGAAGGTGAACCTTCGCCCCAGTCTGAGGTCCTGAGCGCTCTGTAGCAGGTTTTCATCAAGGATCTCTCTGTACTTTGCTCCGTTCATCATTCACTTGATCCTGACTAGTCTCCCAGTCCCTGCCGCTGAAAAACCTCCCCACAGCATGATGCTGCCACCACCATGCTTCACCGTATGGATGGTGCCTGGTTTCCTCCAGACGTGACGCTTGGCATTCAGGCCAAAGAGTTCAATATTGGTTTCATCAGACCAGAAAATCTTGTTTCTCATGGTCTGAGAGTCTTTAGGTGCCTTTTGGCAAACTCCAGGATATGCCTTTTTCTGAGGAGTGGCTTCCGCCTGGCCACTCTACCATAAAGGCCTGATTGGTGGAGTGCTGCAGAGATGGTTGTGCTTCTGGAAGGTTCTCTCATCTCCACAGAGGAATGCTAGAGCTCTGTCAGAGTGACCATCAGGTTCTTGGTCACCTCCCTGACCAAGGCCCTTCTCCCCTGATTGCTAATTTTGGCCGGGTGGCCAGCTCTAGGAAAAGTCTTGGTGGTCCCAAACGTCTTCCATTTAAGAATGACGGAGGCCACTGTGTTCTTGGGGGGACATTCATTCTTTTGGTACCCCCAGATCTGTGCCTCGACACAGTCCTGTCTCGGAGCTCTACGGACAATTCCTTCAACCTCATGGCTTCCCATGAGGTTGAACCTTTATATAGGGACCTTTTATATAGAAAGGCGTGATTTAATCCGTTTAAGAATAATTCTGTAACGTAACAAAAATGTGGGGAAAAAGTCACTAGGTCTGAATACTTTGCGAAAGGCACTATGCATACAGTTGTACATCAACAAATGGCTTTGTCAACATACCAGAGAAACCTCCTTCCTGCATGATAACAGGCTTCTGGTGAAGTGGTGTGTTTTACTTTGTATTTGGTGATGATAAGGATTACTCATACTTTTAATCTCACAAAGCCAGACGAGTGTCTCTGAATAATGCTATGTTGCTATGTTGCCGACACGTGAGATTACTCATGGACCCACTATTTAAACACACCTGTCTGCATGCTACTACTTAAACACACCTGTCTCCATGCACGGCAAACAAGAGTGTGTCTTACTTGTCTATTACTTGTGTTTCTCAGCATCGCTGGTCTTCTGGGAGAGCTGTGTTTGTGTGTGTGTGTGTGTCTTTTGTGTGTGTTTGTGTGTCCTTTGTGTGTGTGTGTCTTTTGTGTGTGTGTTTGTCTGTTTTTGTGTGTGTGTGTCCTTTGTGTGTGTGTCTTTTGTGTGTGTGTGTGTGTGTTTGTGTGTGTGTGTTTGTGTGTGTGTGTCTTTTGTGTGTTTGTGTCTTTTGTGTGTGTGTGTGTGTGTGTGTATTACTTGTTAATCTGCTCCTCAGCATCGCTGGTCTTCTGGGAGGGCTGCGTGGCGTCTCCCTTCCCCATCACGCTGATGTCGCACTTCAGGTAACCTTTGACCCCGGTCCTGATGTCTGCCGGGTCCGTCAGCACCGCCCACTTATTGGTGAACTGGTGACCTGAGACAGGACGAACATCACGTTCAAGTTTATTAACAAGAGGTAGCATTAGCATTCAGTTCGCTTTTCAGCAATGCAGTCAGTTATGAAGGAATGTGGGGACATGGGGGGAATGGGAGCATGTGGGGACATGGGGGTGGGGAAATGGGAGCATGTGGGGACATGGGGAATGGGAGCATGTGGGGACATGGGGGAATGGGAGCATGTGGGGACATAGGGGTGGGGAAATGGGAGCATGTGGGGACATGGGGGAATGGGAGCATGTGGGGACATGGGGGGAATGGGAGCATGTGGGGACATGGGGGAATGGGAGCATGTGGGGACATAGGGGTGGGGAAATGGGAGCATGTGGGGACATGGGGGGAGCATGTGGGAGCATGGAATGGGAGCATGTGGGGACATGGGGGAATGGGAGCATGTGGGGACATGGGAGGCATGTGGGGACATAGAGGGGGATGGGAGCATGTGGGGACATAGAGGGGCGTTCTCTTACCAGGTTGTCTATGGACCGTTCCCACATCCAGCTTGAAGGAGCCCACACAGAAGCCTTTCATGATCTTGGTATGCATCACCTGGAGAAGAGACAGACAAACTAAATATTGAAGAGTTTATTTATTTATTTTAAAATTATTTTTATATATGACACTTGAAGATATGGTCAAATATCTTTACGGATGTGCAATGTATTTACTTACTGATAGTTTGATGACTTTGTCGAAAAATCTCTCTTGATGGCCGTAATAATCAAATACGAAGTACTGTTTAAAAAAACAGAACGAGAAGATGTTTTGTTACAGATCCAGTCTTTGAGCTGTAACAGCCAAGACACTGATTATTAATATAATTCCAATACAAAACATCCGGTAACACTTCGTTTTAAGGGTCCTTGTTACAGCGTTATTCCATATGTAATTACACTGTAACAGGTATTGTATAGTAATTCATAGTTACATTTGTAATAACAACATGTGATTGCAGTCTAATAAATACAGGGGGTGTGACAACGAATGCTGACTACCATGGCTTGTTTCAGATGTTAAAGTTTCCGATAGCATCCCATTTTTCTAAACCTTGACTAGCTAACGTTAGCTGGACTTGATGGTCCTATCTTCCAATGAACCCTGTTCTCACATAGGTATGCGTTACCCAAGTATTATTACACACCCGGCGTGTTAACGTTACTTGTGTCAACACACTACGAGTAGGCGTTAGTTCCTATTCAATGTTAGCTAAACACAGATAACTTACTAACTGGATAACACGACAACTGGTAGCTAGCCAGGCCTAGCTAGCTATATGCCTTAACTAGAAATCACGGTGATGATGACTAGGGGTAAGGTAGAGTCCCAACGAGGATCTCAGACTCCAGGATGGGGGCAAAATGTTTACAAGAAAGAAACAGACACAGTTGTCGTTTTTTTTCTATCGTGACTTGTGATATAAAAAAACAACTGAAATTAAAAAGACAATCCCCAGCTATTTAGGCTACTCCTACTATAGGCTACAGATACGAATCACCACTAGAATAGTTATTTTTAAAGTTATTGAGCAGGCCTATCTCTTTGTTTAATCCAATTCATTAAATCATGAATCTAACAATAAAAATAAAAAAAATATTATTTTGACAGGCTCAGAGGGGAACAACTCCCTAGAAGGCAGGATCCTAGGAAGAAACCCAGAGAGGAACCAGGCTCAGAGGGGAACAACTCCCTAGAAGGCAGGATCCTAGGAAGAAACCCAGAGAGGAACCAGGCTCAGAGGGAAACAACTCCCTAGAAGGCAGGATCCTAGGAAGAAACCCAGAGAGGAACCAGGCTCAGAGGGAAACAACTCCCTAGAAGGCAGGATCCTAGGAAGAAACCTAGAGGAACCAGGCTCAGAGGGGAACAACTCCCTAGAAGGCAGGATCCTAGGAAGAAACTTAGAGAGGAACCAGGCTCAGAGGAGAAGGTTCACCTCATTGAAGAAGGGGGCGTTAGTGCCCTCCTTGACGGTGGTCTGTTTCTTCTCGTCTCCTATCTCCATGATTACGCTAGGGTCAATGTTCTCCCCCACCAGCTGTTTGGCCTCGGTGATGTTGATGGCAATCTGGAGGGAAGATAACCAAGTGAAATGGTTCTGCCAGCAATGGACAGACAGAATATACACCGAGGAATGTACACATAATATTCTTGCAGCATATACAATATGGATACAGTACGAATTACACATGATAGGAGAGAACATTTACAGTTGAGAATATACAGATTTTGTAATATGAGAACAGAATCTTTGGACTAAAGTTGGATGGCAATGTGTCCCAAACATCCAGGGGCTATTCCCTCATCACAGGCGTAACAGATACAATATGAATCAATCAGGGGCTATTCCCTCATCACAGGAGTAACAGATACAATATGAATCAGTGAACCTACCTGGAATGTCTGTGGCTTTTTCTCACTGTCCAGAATCTTTGGTCTTAGCTTAGACCTGTGTGGAGTTATTAAATTGAAATCATTACCATGAGTTATACAATATGAGTTATACAGGCCTGGCACCACAGGAAAACATTTTGATCTGTCAATTTTCATATTTTTGAGGTATTATGCAACCATACTTTTCATAAAATGTTACAATTAAATTGGCAATAATGTATACAAATTATTGATTTGTTTCATTTTACCCAACTCCGTCAACTACACATTCCATAAATGTCGCTCTTGTTAGCATGTTTCATGTAGAACTTTATTTTTTAAAACTCTCCATGTTGAATCATATATCATTCAAAAGCTTGTTTTTCTTGTGGGGGGATATCATCAGCTAGTCCATACATCGCTGTAGACGTAGTGCTTCGTGCTGAAAGATTAGTCATTTCCGGCAACCTGATTGGTTAAAAGGCCTCACAAATGTCGCGCAGCACTTCCTCGTTTGAAAATATCTCCCGCGAAGAATCAACGTGAAAAGAGACAAAATGAGAAAATCTTGAAGAACGTACCTACAGTATGTGAATAAAAATAGGCGATATCAGTTGACTATATGGTGGAAACTGACAACACTGTTGACTATGTGGTGGAAACTGACAACACCGTTGACTAAATGGTGGAAACTGACAACAATGTTGACTATATGGTGGAAACTGACAACACTGTTGACTATGTGGTGGAAACTGACAACACTGTTGACTATGTGGTGGAAACTGACAACACTGTTGACTATATGGTGGAAACTGACAACACTGTTGACTATGTGGTGGAAACTGACAACACTGTTGACTATGTGGTGGATTCTGACAACACTGTTGACTATGTGGTGGAAACTGACAACACCATTGACTATGTGGTGGAAACTGACTACACTGTTGACTCTATGGTGGAAACTGACAACACTCTTGACTAATTGGTGGAAACTGACAACACTGTTGAAGCATTGAATGGAAGAAAACAGTTGGCTGATAAGACAGTGGCCGTACAGGTAGAGGAGGAAAAGGAGGTAGAAGCAAATTAGTTGAGATGAAGATGACAGCTAGCAGTGATCAACCAGACAGCCAGACAGACAGCCAGCCAGACAGCAGCCAGCCAGACAGACAGCCAGCCAGCCAGACAGACAGCCAGCAGCCAGCCAGCCAGACAGCCAGACAGCCAGACAGCAGCCAGACAGCCAGACAGCCAGACAGACAGCAGCCAGCCAGACAGCAGCCAGCCAGACAGTCAGCCAGACAGCAGCCAGCCAGCCATCCAGCCAGACAGCCAGACAGCCAGACAGCAGCCTGCCAGCCAGACAGCAGCCAGCCATCCAGCCAGACAGCCAGACAGCCAGACAGCCAGACAGCCAGACAGCCAGACAGCAGCCAGACAGCCAGACAGCTGCCAGCCAGCCATCCAGCCAGACAGCCAGACAGCAGCCAGCCAGACAGCCAGACAGCAGCCAGCCAGCCAGACAGCAGCCAACCAGCCAGCCATCCAGCCAGACAGCCAGACAGCAGCCAGCCAGACAGCCAGACAGCAGACAGCCAGACAGACAGCCAGCCAGACAGCAGCCAGCCAGACAGCAGCCAGCCAGACAACCAGCCAGCCATCCAGCCAGACAGCAGCCAACCAGACAACCAGACAGCCAGACAGCCAGACAACCAGACAGCAGCCAGCCAGACAACCAGACAGCCAGACAGCAGCCAGCCAGACAGCAGCCAGCTAGCCAACAGCGGCTTTTTATTCCACGTGTCACAAACACACCAACCAGTACATGATTTGCCAGTAAGTGTCTAAAATCCCCATAGACCCCATCAACCAGTGGTTCTGTAATTCTGTCATGATAGAATGTACACACTGTGAAGGTGATGCATTTAGGGGGAGTGTTTACACGTCCTGCAGGCTGCGGGAGGGCTCCGGGGGAGATGTGGCATTTAATATAAACGTGAGGATGGTTCTTCTAGCCCACGAACTTGGACTTGGTTCTGCAGCTCTAAAGAAAATAAACAAAGTCCTAGGGATTCCTTCCTTTGAGGCTCACCTCATCATCAGGGACATGACAGGAGAATGACAGGTGAATTGAAAAGGGAGAGTGGCCCATTACTGTCAGGTGACTTGCTGTGTATAAATAATATGTAGTTCCTTGCTCCAGAATTATTTTTCAAAGTGAATAAAACAGAGGGATAGGAAAACATAACTGTACAATGAGACGGTCACATAGGCCTACAGTGTCATAGGGCCGTAGCCTACAATGAGACGGTCACATAGGCCTACAGTGTCATAGGGCCGTAGCCTACAATGAGACGGTCACATAGGCCTACAGTGTCATAGGGCCGTAGCCTACAATGAGACGGTCACATAGGCCTACAGTGTCATAGGGCCGTAGCCTACAATGAGACGGTCACATAGGCCTACAGTGTCATAGGGCCGTAGCCTACAATGAGACGGTCACATAGGCCTACAGTGTCATAGGGCCGTAGCCTACTGTGATTACTGAGAAATTAGCTTTACATGAAATAAATACATGCTGATGAGCTGATATTTAGTCCTGCAGTTATAACTGTAATGTCAGAGACATAACAAGTACTTTATTTGCAGATATTCAGAAAGGGCTGCAGGCAATGGAGAGTTCTGCAGAGCTCATTAGGCAGAGCATATAGACCCAGACTTAATAACAGAGTTGCCTTGAAGGAGGATGAGGATGCCAATCGTAGACATTCATGTATCCTTCGATGGCACTTGGCACAAGAGAGGATTCACTTCCAACTCCGGGATAGGTGTGTGAGCCCTAGAAAATGGTTGAAGATCCACCCAGTCACACGCTAAGACCAGCTTTTTTGGTTGGTCCTTCTTGGATATCCCTAGTTGCCAGACTGAAATTGGCATATTGGTGCTTTTTTTTTTTAAAGACCTCAAATATTTTCCACCACTCTCAAAACAAATAAATAATAGTAATAATAAGTAAATGACCAACTCTGGCGTGAGGGGTGGAAAATGCCAGTGCGCCAGTGTTTACATGCCAAACTAACTAACAAACTAACGTTTCATTGACACTTGCGCCTCTTTGGAGCCTAAAATACAGCCAATTATGTTTTTATTTTTTTCATGTATTTATTTAACGTTTATTTAACCAGGAAAAGACTCACGGGTGAGTCTCGCAAGAGGTCAGCGGGAAGTAGTCAGTGTGTACACACAACACACAATACACAATAACACGATATAACACAATACGACACAACACAACACTATACAACACACAATACGACACAACACAACACTATACAACACACAACACAACACGATACGACACAATACAACACAACACGATACGACACAACACACAATACAACACAACACAATATAACACAAGACAACACAACACAATACGACACAACACACAATACAACACAACACAATATAACACAAGACAACACAACACAATACGACACAACACACAATACAACACAACACAATATAACACAAGACAACACAACACAATACGACACAACACACAATACAACACAGCACGATATAACACAAGACAACACAACACAATACGACACAACACACAATACAACACAACACACAATACAACACAACACGATATAACACAAGACAACACAACACAATACGACACAACACACAATACAACACAACACACAATACAACACAATATAACACAACACAACACAATACGACACAACACACAATACAACACAACACGATATGACACAATACAACACAACACAATATAACACAAGACAACACAACACAATACGACACAACACACAATACAACACAACACACAATACAACACAACAGGATATAACACAAGACAACACAACACAATACGACACAACACACAATACAACACAACACAATACAACACAACACGATATAACACAATACAACACAACACAATACGACACAACACACAATACAACACAACACACAATACAACACAACACGATATAACACAATACAACACAACACACAATACAACACAACACACAATACAACACAACACACAATACAACACAACACGATATAACACAATACAACACAACACACAATACAACACAACACACAATACAACACAACACACAATACACCACAACACGATATAACACAATACAACACAACACAATACGACTCAACACACAATACAACACAACACGATACAACACAACACTACACAATACAATACAACACAACACTACACAGCACACAATACAACACAATACGATATAACACAATACAACACAACACACAATACAACACAACACAATATAACACAAGACAACACAACTCAATACGACACAACACACAATACAACACAACACAATACAACACAACACTACACAACACACAATACAACACAACACAATATAACACAAGACAACACAACACAATACGACACAACACACAATACAACACAACACAATACAACACAACGCACAATACAACACAACACTATACAACACAAGACAACACAACACACAATACGACACAACACACAATACAACACAACACTATACAACACACAATACAACACAACACGATATAACACAATACAACACAATACAACACAACACAACACTATACAACACACAATACAACACAACACGATATAACACAAGACAACACAACACAATACGACACAACACACAATACAACACAACACAACACTATACAACACACAATACAACACAACACGATATAACACAAGACAACACAACACAATACGACACAACACACAATACAACACAACACAACACTATACAACACACAATACAACACAACACGATATAACACAAGACAACACAACACAATACGACACAACACACAATACAACACAACACAACACTATACAACACAATACAACACAACACAATACGACACAACACACAATACAACACAACACAACACTATACAACACACAATACAATACAACACAACACGATACAACACAATACAACACAATACAACACAACACAATACAACACAATACAACACAACACAATACAACACAATACAACACAATACAACACAATTCATTAAAAACATGTTGTGATGTACCTCTTGGTCTGGGGTAGCTGTCTGACAGGTAGGGTTCCTGAAGGGCCAGGCTGACCATCGTCGGGGTATTGTCCTTCTAACAGACCAGTGACCTCAGCGTTACCCTCTCGCTCTGTACCATCTGTCAGGGCACGACACAAATCAATCAATCGATTTTGATCAAGAGTAAAGGACATTGGCAAGGAAACATAGAGAGGAAACATAGAGAGGAAACAGAATCAGAGGGGAGGCCCATCATCCTCCGGTCCATACCAGCTAGAAGTTCAGCTATGGAAGTCAACTTGTCACGATGTATTGAATGTAAAATAACTAGACTGGACTCAATCTGTATCTGGGAAAATGGCACTCCATGTTTAAAAGTAAGTGACCCATGATGGTTAAATATCAGGAGGGTACATGATCACATGTGTATCCTTAATCCAAGAGTACATAATGCAATACTCCATAAATACAGAAGCACATGACTGTTTGATCAGGGTTAACTCCTTTAGAGCTGACTGTATGGATATGGCTTAGGTGTGCATCCCAAATGGAACCCTATTCCCTGTGGGCCCTGGTCGAAACTAGTGCACTACCCTATGGGCCCTGGTCGAAACTAGTGCACTACGTAGGGAATAGTGAGCCATTTGGTACGCAGATATCTCCAATCACAATCTGCTCTTACTGTTCACGGCAGCGTGTTTGTTTTCAAGGCCGTACCTAGAGCTGCTTTATTGGCTAAGACAAGATCGGTCGTGGTGACTCTCTTCTTCTTCTTCTTCACTTTCAGCCCGAACACCCCCTTCCCCTTCCTGTAGACAACATTAGACATGAGACCCCTTCCCACTCTCACTCATGAACAGCAACACACCTTAATCACACATAATACATTGGATACATACCTACACAAACACAAAAAGATGTTACCTGAAGACATGAAGACAAGGCTAATTCACATGATACTGCAGGAAGACATGGTATATTTGTAAATCCTGTGATTCTCAACTTATTTTACTCAGATAAATAGTGCACCTGGTTCCACTAATCAAGTGCTTGATGATGAGTTGAGTAGTTGAATCAAAAGTGCTAGCGCTGGGCTGGAATAAACATGTACATCCCTGGGGGTATCCCACACTGGGCTGGAATAAAAATGTACATCCCTGGGGGTACCCCATGCTGGGCTGGAATAAACATGTACATCCCTGGGGGTACCCCACACTGGGCTGGAATAAACATGTACATCCCTGGGGGTACTCCATGCTGGGCTGGAATAAACATGTACATCCCTGGGGGTACCCCATGCTGGGCTGTAATAATTATGTACATCCCTGGGGGTACCCCATACTGGGCTGGAATAAACATGTACATCCCTGGTGGTACCCCATACTGGGCTGGAATAAACATGTACATCCCTGGGGGTACCCCATGCTGGGCTGGAATAAACATGTACATCCCTGGGGGTACCCCATACTGGGCTGGAATAAACATGTACATCCCTGTGGGTACCCCATACTGGGCTGGAATAAACATGTACATCCCTGGGGTACCCGTGCTGGGCTGGAATAAACATGTACATCCCTGGGGGTACCCTATACTGGGCTGGAATAAACATGTACATCCCTGGGGGTACCCCATACTGGGCTGGAATAAACATGTACATCCCTGGGGGTACCCCATGCTGGGCTGGAATAAACATGTACATCCCTGGGGGTACCCCATACTGGGCTGGAATAAACATGTACATCCCTGTGGGTACCCCATACTGGGCTGGAATAAACATGTACATCCCTGGGGGTACCCCGTGCTGGGCTGGAATAAACATGTACATCCCTGGGGGTACCCTATACTGGGCTGGAATAAACATGTACATCCCTGGGGGTACCCCATACTGGGCTGGAATAAACATGTACATCCCTGGGGGTACCCCATGCTGGGCTGGAATAAACATGTACATCCCTGGGGGTACCCCATACTGGGCTGGAATAAACATGTACATCCCTGTGGGTACCCCATACTGGGCTGGAATAAACATGTACATCCCTGGGGGTACCCCATGCTGGGCTGGAATAAACATGTACATCCCTGGGGGTACCCTATACTGGGCTGGAATAAACATGTACATCCCTGGGGGTACCTCATACTTGGCTGGAATAAACATGTACATCCCTGGGGGTACCCCATACTGGGCTGGAATAAACATGTACATCCCTGATGGTACCCTATACTTGGCTGGAATAAACATGTACATCCCTGGGGGTACCCCATGACTGGGCTGGAATAAACATGTACATCCCTGGGGGTACCCCATACTGGGCTGGAATAAACATGTACATCCTTGGGGGTACCCCATGACTGGGGGTTGAGAAACACTGTTCTAACTAACATAGCAATTTGCAGAGGTTGAAAGAGTTGTTTTAAGATCTTACCTGTGTGTGGCTGGACTGCCACTGTGGCCTGATGGATCCTTATCCATTTTGACAGGAAAATATGACCCAGGAGTCCCTGACACACTCCCTCCACAGCTGATGGCTAAGATTTAACGCACTATCCCGATTCCTATCCTGATGCTACCGATAACACTACGTTGTATTAAAATAGTATTCTCCGATACACTGTCTGACCAAACGTGTCTGACTGCTCTCTGTCTCACAATACACCTTCCAGTTCCTCCTCTTCACTCAGCCAATCAGGCACTTTTGTATCCTCCCTTGTTTGACTTTCAGTGGTTTGAATTTCCTTCCTGCATAATTATCCTGCATATTGATATTATCCTGCATATTGATATTATCCTGCATATTGATATTATCCTGCATATTGATATTATCCTGCTTAAGCCCCTCTCTCCCCAGTTCACATGTAATAAATGACTGAACCAATGGGACAACGTTGAATCCTATAGCTGTCTCTCTATTGAGTCTCTCTATTGAGTCTCTCTATTGAGTCTCTCTATTGAGTTTCTCCATTGAGTTTCTCCATTGAGTTTCTCCATTGAGTTTCTCCATTGAGTTTCTCCATTGAGTTTCTCTATTGAGTTTCTCCATTGAGTTTCTCTACTGAGTCTCTCTATTGAGTTTCTCTATTGAGTCTCTCTATTGAGTCTCTCTATTGAGTTTCTCTATTGAGTTTCTCCATTGAGTCTCTCTATTGTTTCTCTCTATTGAGTTTCTCTAATTAGTTTCTGTTTTCAGTTTCTCTATTCAGTTTCTCTATTCAGTTTCTCTATTCAGTTTCTCTATTGAGTCTCTGTTGAGTTTCTCCATTGAGTCTCTCTATTGAGTCTCTCTATTGTTTCTCTCCATTGAGTTTCTCTATTGAGTCTCTCTATTGTTTCTCTCTATTGAGTTTCTCTATTGAGTCTCTCTATTGAGTTTCTCTATTGAGTCTCTGTTAAGTTTCTCCATTGAGTCTCTCTATTGAGTCTCTCTATTGAGTTTCTCCATTGAGTTTCTCCATTGAGTTTTTCTATTTAGTTTCTCTATTGAGTCTCTCTACTGAGTCTCCCTATTGAGTCTCTCTATTGAGTCTCTCTATTGAGTTTTTCTATTGAGTTTTTCTATTTAGTTTCTCCATTGAGTTTCTCTATTGAGTTTCTCTATTGGAAAGTAGAACAATGATCTTGACATGTAGGCAAAATTATCAGATTCAGTAAATATTTTCAAAATGTAGATATGATTGGCTATAGAGGGCCGGTTTCCCGGATCCAGATTAAGCCTGCGCTAAAAAAGCATTTAAATAGTGATTCTCCATTGAGCATACTTTTTAGTCCAGGTCAAGCATAAGCATAATCTGTGTCCGGGGAAACCGCTCCAGAAACACTTCTACAACTGTGCACTGCCTCATATTGACACATACTTCCACATACTGCCACACACTGCCACATACTGCCACACACTGCCACATACTGCCACATGTACTGTACGTTGTAAGTAGGCAAGAAGGTGAAACAAATAACTTACTTGGGTTTGGGCTCCATTTGATTATTTTTAGGAAGGCAGTTGCAGTTTCTCTCTCAGTCTGGAAATTGGGACAGTTCAAGCGCGCGGACAGGACATCGTTGTTAGCCTAGGCGATATGAGCTAAGAGAAAGGCATCTAGACATACTTGTGGCTGGAGTAGTATTGGCTGGTGCCATGCTCTTTACTGAGAACAGAAAACAGACAGACTGTATATGGTGGTATATGGCATATGGTGACCCAGACTTTATGATTATATTATTTGCTCATGAGTCATTTCAATGTTCTGATCTGGTTTTATCGCTGAGAACAGCTTTACTTTCAAACTCCCATTGTTTAAAACAATTCCCCAAGTGTAATTTGCATTTACAGTTTAATGCATTCCTACCTGGTTGTTTACAATAACACATGGTGAAACTATCACCGGCCTTATGTGTTCTATAATTCAATAGAAGATCAATTGGCAGCAGTCCACCTGAAGATGTTTACACAATGTGGGGAACAGGATCCAGAAACTGGCAGTGAACACACACACCCCCCTTGGTAAACACAGCTCAACTCACTATGCAGACCTGACACATTCTCCAGCTGCATAGTAACATAATATAATAACATAATAACACAAAGTTGCCCATTCAATTAATCTGACATCTCGACATGAGGGGCAGACAAGTTGTTTTGGCAACTTGATCACACGTAGCAGTATTGAGTAAATATACTGAACACAAATATAAACGCTACATGCCACATCCCAATTCGCCGGTGAAGGTGCCGGTTGGATGGTTTTAGACTTGTTGAACAAATGCTTGTTTGGTAGAATGTTGCAGCAGTGCATCTTATGTTGGGGGGTTCTCCACTGAGAATGACCTCTTCCTCAGATCATTGAGATAATCTAGGTTGGTTGTCTTTTCAAAGAGAGCACAGGTATCTCTCAAGCAATGTGAAAATTGACAAATTCAGATCGAGGTGTCGAAATGGTTCAGCTGCCGTAGAAACCAAGGCATCAGTGACCTCTGGAAATGACTTCCATCCACTCCAAGCTGTCTTTTTGCCCTTTCCATGAAACTGTGAGGTCACAACCTGTGAATACCAAAAACAACCCACAGCTTTATGGTTGTATAATCTTTGTTAAGATGGAAGAACAGCCCAGTAAGGAGGAGAATGATATCTGTATCCACTGTTCCAATGACAATGGTCTGTGCACCCTTCTGAAGGGCATCTTTAAGATGAAGGCATATTATTGTGTCTGCCTTTTTCGTGGTCACATTCCGGCACTGATGTCAGAGAGCCCTTTGAGACCACAGACTCATCAATTGTAAAGTAGATCTCTTTTCCATCTTAAGATTCATTGGCACACACCTTCTGTGTCAACATCTTCAGATCCATCTTCACACCTTCTGTGTCAGCATGTTGAAAAGCTTCCTGTTTATTATTAGGGTTTCTGTGAAAGTTTAGTTCACAATCATGGAAGGAGTAATCAATCAATGTTCCTAGCTGAGTGTGCCGAGGAATGGAAATATCCGCTAGAGTCAGAGTCTGTACATGGAGGTAAGTGGATCTAGCGTTTAGTTCCAGCAGCGGGTTACCATTGATAGTTAGCCCCAAGATGAATAGTCGCGGAGAGGTTTGAAAGAACGCATTGGTGTCTTCCATCCGATAGCCGGGCGCCAGGTTCAGTCTTACAGAAACCTCTGTGGTTCTTGCCGGAATCACCATGGCGGACTCATTTCTCACCTTGCAAGCTTCAGGAATAGTTTGCCTGGATGCCATTCGCACCGGGTCGAAAGGCAAGGCATGTTGGTTTGGCTGCGCCAAAAACCAAAGAACTTTGTTTATGGTATCGAGTTTAACACCCAATCTTACCAAAATGTTCGCTCCCCACATATACTGTATGTGGGAGGTCTGCGACAACAAGTAGATACTTCCTTGGTTCCAATGCGGATTGATAGCGCACACGCGGTGAGAGTCGTCTGGGGAGTCATTCCCAGTGGAAATCTGAATGTTTTTGGGAACAAGGAGATGGCAGTTAGCCGTTTTCTAAATTGTGTTGAACATTTCCAAACTGTTTGCGGATTTTTCCGACCAGGTTGCCAGTATGGCATCCTCAACCATAGTGCCGTTTAGGCACCTGCCACCTATCAGAGGAGGGCGGTAAGTGTCGGCTGGTGAATCACCCAAGCCACACAGGAAAACCTCATGTTCGGTTAAGTTCAGAGTTGAACTTGTCACCTTGTCATTTGCCACCAATGGCGGACTCATGGACAAGTTCACCGGGGTTTCTGACATCAAACCCACGTCGTTGCACAATGTATGGCACGTAGCCTTGGAAGAATGCGGTGAAGTCAACAGAGTTGGTATAGTTATTTGTGACCAGACTTGGTTGGTTTTTCCAATCCATTAGTGGTACCAAACGGTCAATTAAATCTATCCCAATCAGCATCCGTTCAGTGTCAATGCTAGTCACGTGCACAGGGTGGATCATTGACACGCTTTCGAAGTTGATTTGTTGTCTCCCTTTTTGTTACGAACTCTGAGCCGGTTCGTGACAATTTTAAGTAGGAGACGCTTTGGTTAGGGGCGAGGTAGCTTGAGTGAAACCTCGAAGATTCATTTCGTAACGTTCCATTTTCAACCAATGTTTTGCTGGGTCCACTGCCCTTTTGAGTTCATCCAGCAAAGTTTCAGATATGAGGGAAATTGTCGAACCTGAATTGGTTTTTCACGTCATATCCCCAACAAAGTGGAGTGGGTTGGAAGAATGGAGCGGTTCCAGACAACCTGTGGGCTTGTGTCTAGAATGAGCGGACCCTGGACAGGGTGGGTGGGGGTAATGGGAATGTTGACGTCCTCCCGAATGGTGTGAATTTCGGCTGACTCGGTCTCCAACAATTTTACGCCTAGACATGATGACTTATTCTTGTCCTCTTTCTCAAATTTATTCCGCTGCAGTACATCTCTTATCAGAGCTTTGATATTGTTTCGGTTAACGTTTAGATCGTTGTTGAACACTTTGTTGCCGTTCATCATAGCTATTGTTACTGCGGTGGTTATCGGTGTGGTGGTTACTTGGTAGCCACCCCCTTTGTGCGTCATCTTTTACCACACCTGTCCCTGATGCCGCACCTTCCATTTGGAGTGATTGTTCCCGCCTGTCCGGGCTCTTAGCCCACCTTGCTTTCGATGCTTCAAAAGTGGTGCTCGCAAGCTCTCGGAGTGTCGAAATCGGCTAACCAACGTGGGCAGTAGGGCCCAAGTAGTTCATGAAATCGGCTAACCAACGTGGGCAGTAGGGCCCAAGTAGTTAATGAAATCGGCTAACCAACGTGGGCAGTAGGGCCCAAGTAGTTCATGAAATTGGGAAACGTGTTTGACAGAAACAGTTGTTTGAATGGTAATAGGTCTTCCATTCCTGTTTCAGGTGAGCATGCCGAATGAAGCTGAACAAAGCCTATGATAGTAGGCTTGAGGGTGTTCATTTCGAGCTTGTTTGATACTGTTAGCCAATGAGCTGTCGTGTTTTGTGAGTCACAGAACTGAATTCTATTTTCAAAACCGTGGCAAATTTAGCGTAGTCGTTTCGCACGTGTTGCTCTTGTAGGCGGATGAACCTTGTCACGTGTCTGTTGGACGTTCGCTTCAATAGGTAGAGCCTGTCGCCATTCGTTGCGTTTGGGTAGCCATCCAAGGCGTCCTCTATATCTACTAAGAACGTCTCAGTGTCGGTTGACTTTCCTGGAAACGGGGTCAAAGAGACAGACGTTTTTTACGATTTTGCCAAGGCGATTAGCAACTGCAACGGGGAGCAACTGCAGCGTCTTTTGGGGACTTGTGGGCCGAAAGGCCAAGAGGAAAAGCCAAGCCTTGGTTGTGTTGGCGAGGAGGCGCCATGCCACTGTGGGCCAAATGGCCAAGAGGAAGAGACTGAGGGACCCCTAAGAGAGGTGGAGTCTGAAATCTGTTGTCTACATTCCCTCGTTCCCTGAGCTCCGGTTGTAAGCTAGGTTGCTTAGTTCAGTAGTCCTGCAATAGAGCGTGACTGTTCTGGAGTTCCTCCAGATGATACCTAAGGGTGGTATTCTGCTGCATTGCAGAGTCCACCTGGGAGTGAAGGATGTTTATTTTAGACACGTAGGTGTGTCACTTGCTCCGCTTGGCCTCATACTTATCTGTCATGGTTTCAAGGTCTCGAGTGAGAGATCCAGTGCTGAGATGTCCTTCTTTTACTTAGAGGTCACGTTTTCCAACTTTCTCACGTTTTCTCCTGGTCTTTCTCATCCTTTATTAAATCAGCGACTTCAAGGAGTTCTGCTGTTTTGTCATCCAACTTGGTCATTGTGTTCATTAACTGATCGTCTTTGGTCTGCAGCTTTTGGAATAGAATATTACTGCTTTGAGTGGTTTAATTCAAAACCATTTGCAGAGCATCAAGTTGCTCATCAGATTCATCTAGATTTGCATGGACTTCATCGGATTTAGTTTTGGCTAAAACTAGCTGTTCCTGTAGAATACGGACTTGGTCAAGAGTTTGTTTGCATTCTTTGTCATAAGTGTTAGCCAAATCTTTCAATTGATTTGTTCTCAAACATAGTTCCTCGGCTAGCAGTTGCTTGTCTTTTTCGGCTTTTATCGCCAACTTCCTGGTTCTCTCCACCAGTCCCTTGAACTCCACAGCTTCCTGCTCGTGCCTCTGCTGGGCACTGAGGTATGGGACCACTGTCCATCTCTGCTGGTGGGCATGGTTTAGGGCTAAACTGGAGAGAATCTTCACAAGGCCTGCGCCTGATGGTCTATATTGGAGAGCTTCTGTCGCAATTTCTGCATTTGTTTTCCCTTAATGCATCGAAATCTAACATTTACAGCCCCTCGGCATAGTTATGATTTGCATCGCTGCTGAGGTCAGCGATCAATCTTTCCGTGGGTGAATGTGTGGTAACCCGTCTAATAGCTTGCTCATTATTATGATTAGCAGTTATTTCATTTTTACGTGAAGTTTGCGTTTTGAGTTGGAAACACGATTTAAATCAGTTTATAAACGTCAATGAATCATTCAAGACTGGGCCAGTAATGTGGAAGTTGGGCTATTGATAAACTTGCATAAGCAGATTTCATTGATTAATCAATTTTTAATGATAAATCAAACCTGTATAGGCTATTTGGGAATTCAACTGTAATTAACCTGAAAGCGTTGCTGTATCTAAGTTAATGGAGTAAAAAAAAAGTAAAAAAAATTCTCATTGGTTGGAACAAATCAGTTTGTGTTTTATCCAAATCAACGACCTGAAGAGGTAGTATGGCAATTTAACTGAGATTGGTAGGATACCATACAGTGTAACCTGAATTATTTCAAAACTAAGGTGAGGTCACTGATAGCACAAGTTGAAATCAACAGGGTACCAGCAAATGTGGAATTTCACAATACTGTTAGTTATGTGGTCGTAGACACCAATGAGCTGGTGAGCAAATTGAATCGATTAATCAATGTTATTGATGAATCATACCTGTCTAGGCTATTTGGGAATAAAACTTTAATTAACCTGAAAGCGTCGCTTTATCTAAGTTAATGTGGAAAAGTTTAACAATGTCTCATTGCTTGGAACACATGAGTTTGTGTATTATAAACAACCTGAAAAGGCAGTATGGCAATTTAACGTATGTATTAAATTGAACGAGACAAATGTATCCAATCAGTTGAGATTTGTTGAATACCATACAGTGTAACCTGAATTATTTTTTAAAACAATTACTGGTGAGAGGTCACACGCTGAAATCACATGGGATTCCCGCCCGGCGTGGGATTTCACTTTTTGAACAAAGGGGAAAACAAAAATGGCTGCTCCCCCTTTGTTAGCTTGGCATCCTGTGCAGGATTTCCACTTCCAAGCACAAGTGAAGTTCCCTCCAACAAGGGAACAGGTTTACTAAGTGACGTCTCACGTTCCATCCTTGAGCTCTTCACGTTACCAAAACGCAAAGAGGTACAGAGATAATGACTTCGCTTCGGTCAAACAAACATATATACTCAAATGTCCTCTGCTCTAGAAATTACTTATGACCGAGTCTAATACCTCCTGAAAGCGATAGACAGAAATAGTACTACGTTGGGCCCAAATAGTATTATTCTCCGAATGCCTACATCGGCTGGTACATAAATCCCCTAGCTCGTGGCATTCAGTAAATCACCCAACACACTGATTTTCGTCAGATATACAACACAGGAGTGGTTCTCTCCCTACCAGTATCTGGGTGAAAAAGGAAAACCACACACACGCCCCTCTTAACAATAATCCTGCCTATATCTATTATTGGTGTATACGTATCTTGCTACACAATTGGTATGGAATTAATTCAAAAGTGAGGCCTAGTTTTATCTTAGACTCTTCACACGGGGCGCCATGTATGTCATGACGCTATATTGATTAATGTGACGACGGCTCTTAATCGAATGATTAACTGTTTATAATTAATTAAATTAATCAGATAATCATTAACTCAGTAACCTGGGGCAACATGGGAAAAGTTTATTTTTATTGAGTTTCCATTTCCCAAATTGACTCAAAGAATATCAGAATATCGATTTTACAGCAATCGCTAATGAATTAATTTCCTCTACAGTCTCATCCTGAACGTCGCATAATCCGGGAATCTGCACGAACCCGAGTCCCACTAAAGTGCACGAGAGAAAAAAACACTTGGATACATTTGTAAACTATGCTTAGTTTAGCCCTTACACCTTGCCCAGAACTGAATTACAACTAACTTCATCACAAAAACCTTCTATTTGATTTGGACACTTTCCACACAATGCACAGTATGCAAACATCAGGTACATATGATCGCGGTTCACACAAAACCCATTTCACAGCGAAAACAAATCCCTTACCTTTCAAAGAACTTCTGCTGAGGGCTTCCCAAGTGTCCAACGAAGAAAATCCATGGTTCTTTTGTTAGAAAAAGTCATTTATTAAATCCATAAATCTCCATTTGGTTGGTGCGTAATGTTCAGAAAATCCAACGTCGAATCGCCCATTGAACCGTGAGGAGAACGCGTTCAAAAATACCTATAAACTTTTCCTAAACAAATCAAATACCAGTTCAAATGCATCCCTGTTGACATCTGAGCTACCTTGGCCATTTCCTGTACCTATTCTTCCTGCTTCCTCCAATCTCTCTGAGGCTTTATATATAGACTGTTGACATCTAGTGGAAGCCATAGGTACTGAAATCTCGGAGCTGCTTGCCATAGAACTCAATAGGGAGACTGTCACACAGAGCCAATGTGACAAAAAACAGTAATTCCGGATAGAACTTTCTCTGGTTTTTGCCTGCTATTTCTGTTCTGTTACACTCACAGACATTATGTTAACACTTTTAGAAACTCCAGAGTGTTTCCTATCCAATAGTACTAATTATGTGCATATCCTATTTTCTGGGCATGAGTGGGAGACATTTTACTTTGGGCACGCCAGACTCTCCAAAACCGTCACCTCGGTAACCGCTCCCTAAGAAGTAAAAAATTCATCAATATACAAGTGTTGCATAGTCATCAAAAGCTCTGCTTCTTGGCAATATCACAGCATTGTCAGATTTCAAAAAGGCTTCACGGCGAAAGCACAACATTTGATTGTTTGAGGAAAGCACCTCATTTTTTTTTTCTACATTAGCATAAATTCATATTCAGCGCAGTTCACACAAAACCCATTTCACAGCAAAAACAAATCCCTTACCTTTCGAAGAACTTCTGTTGAGGGCTTCCCAAGTGTCCAACGAAGACATCCAATGGTTCTTTTCTTTTTTGTTTTGTTTATTATATCCATAAATCTCCGTTTGGTTGGCGCGTTATGCTCAGAAAATCCAACGTCGAATCGCCCATTGAAACGTGAAGAGAACGCGTGCAAATATACCTATAAACTTTTCCTAAACAAATCAAAGACCAGTTATAATGCATCCTTAGGTATCCTTTTATGAATATTAGCAATAATATTTCACTCGGATGGTAACCTAAACGTTATGAAAGGAATATACAGTGGGGCGCGCATCCAGTCGCGAGCCCCGAGAAATCTTGTTGACATTGAGCTCCCCTGACCATTTCCTGTTTCTATCCGTTTTGCTTACTCCATTCACTCTCAGTCTTTATATAGACTGCTGACATCTAGTGGAAGCCATAGGTACTGCAATCTCGGAGCTGGATTGCCTTGAAGTCAATGGGGAGAGTCTCAAACAGAGCCAAGGTCACAAAAAACTGCAATTCCGGATGGATTTTCCTAATTATGTGCATATCCTATTTTCTGGGCCTGAGTGGCAGGCATTTTACTTTGGGCACGCCCGACTCTCCAAAACCGTCACCTCTGTTGCCACTCCCTAAGAAGTTAACTTTTAATAACGTAACAAAAAACGACATTCATTTTCATATTCCATCTATCGTTATTACCATCATTTTGGCTGACGAAACACATTGTCCCAAAGTCCATTTATTGCATGTTGCTGTTCTGAGCTGGGTTCTCCATAGGCCCGTCATACATTCCATTCCTCCACACTGAGGGGACAAAGGGATTTTGTCTGCTGCCTTAAGATTTACAATGGCGTGAGGTGTCATAAAAAAAACCACCCCCCTACCTCTCTGTCTCTTCCCCGCTGGTGGGAGTGAGAGATGTCTCTGTAGGATTGTGGTCCATGGTAACCTGACACGAGCAGGCCAGTCATGACAACATTACACCCCTGATACCCCTCATTACACCCCTGAACCACTGCTTTTAACCAGGTAAAGGCTACCGGAAACATGACTGAATACAAACAGTGCAGCTACTCCCTCCGCAAGGCAATCAAACAAGCTAAGCGTCAATATAGAGACAAAGTAGAGTCACAATTCAATGGCTCAGACACAAGAGGAATGTGGCAGGGTCTACAGTCAATCACGGACTACAAAAAGAAAACCAGCCCCGTCGCGGACCATGACGTCCTGCTCCCAGACAAACTAAACAACTTCTTTGCTCGCTTTGAGGACAATACAGTGCCACCGACACGGCCCGCTACCAAAACCTGCGGTGTCACCTTCACCGCAGCCAATGTGAGAAAAACATTTAAATGTGTTAACCCTCGCAAGGCTGCCGGCCCAGATGGCATCCCTGGCCGTGTCCTCAGAGCATGCGCAGACCAGCTGGCTGGTGTGTTTACGGACATATTCAATCAGTCCCTATCCCAGTCTGCTGTTCCCACATGCTTCAAGAGGGCCACCATTGTTCCTGTTCCCAAGAAAGCTAAGGTGACTGAGCTAAATGACTATCGCCCGTAGCACTCACTTCCGTCATCATGAAGTGCTTTGAGAGATTAGTCAAGGATCATATCACCTCCATCCTGCCAGACACCCTGGACCCACTCCAATTTGCTTACCGTCCCAATAGGTCCACAGGCAGCCTTAATCGCAATCACACTGCATACTGCCCTAACCCATCTGGACAAGAGGAATACTTATGTAAGAATGCTGTTCATCGACTACAGCTCAGCATTTAACACCATAGTTCCCTCCAAGCTCGTCATTAAGCTCGAGACCCTGGGTCTCGACCCAGCCCTGTGCAACTGGGTCCTGGACTTCCTGACGGGCGGTCCCAGGTGGTGAGGGTAGGAAACAACATCTCCACCCGCTGATCCTCAACACTGGGGCCCCACAAGTGCGTTCTCAGCCCTCTCCTGTACTCCCTGTTTACCCATGACTGCGTGGCCAAGCACGCATCCAACTCAATCATCAAGTTTGCTGGCGACACTACAGTGGTAGGCTTGATTACCAACAACGACGAGGCGGCCTACAGAGAGGAGGTGAGGGCCCTCGGAGTGTGGTGTCAGGAAAATAACCTCTCACTCAATGTCAACAAAACAAAGGAGATGATCGTGGACTCCAGGAAACAGGAGAGGGCACCCCCTATCCACATCGAGGGGACAGTAGTGGAGAAGGTGGAAAGTTTTAAGTTCCTCGGCGTACACATCACGGACAAACTGAATTGGTCCACCCACACAGACAGCGTGGTAAAGAAGGCGCACAGCGCCTCTTCAACCTCAGGAGGCTGAAGAAATTTGGCTTGTCACCAAAATCACTCACAAACTTTTACAGATGCACAATCGAGAGCATCCTGTCGGGCTGTATCACCGCCTGGTACGGCAACTGCTCCGCCCACAACCGTAAGGCTCTCCAGAGGGTAGTGAGGACTGCACAACGCATCACCGGGTTAAACTACCTGCCCTCCAGGACACCTACACCACCCGATGTCACAGAAAGGCCAAAAGATCATCAAGGACAACAACCACCCGAGCCACTGCCTGTTCACCCCGCTATCATCCAGAAGGCGAGGTCAGTACAGGTGCATCAAAGCTGGGACCGAGAGACTGAAAAACAGCTTCTACCTCAAGGCCATCAGACTGTTAAACAGCCATCACTAACATTGAGTGGCTGCTGCCAACATACTGACTTAAATCTCTAGCCACTTTATACATAGGAATTGGATGTAACAAATGTATCACTAGCCACTTTAAACAATTTTGTATATAATGTTTACGTATCCGACATACTCATATCAAATGTATACACTGTACTCTAAACCATCTACTGTATCTTGCCTATGCCGTTCGGTCATCGACCCAAATCTCTAGCCACTTTAATAATTATAATTGGATGAAATAATGTATCACTAGCCACTTTAAACTATGCCATTTATATAATGTTTACATATCCTACATTACTCATCTCATATATATGTGTATATACTGTACTCCATACCATCTACTGCATCTTGCCTATGCCGGTCAGCCATCGCTCATCCATATATTTATATGTACATACTCGTATTCATTCCTTTACTCTTGTGTGTATAAGGTAGTTGTTGTGAATTTGTTAGATTACTTGTTAGATACTACTGCATGGTCGGAACTAGAAGCACAAGCATTTCGCTACACTCGCATTAACATCTGCTAACCATGTGTATGTGACAAATAAAATTTGATTTGATTTGATTTGATTTGATTTGATATCCTCTCTGACATTAAATTACACCCCTGATATCTTCTTTGACCTTAAATTACACCCCTGATATCCTCTTTGACCTTAAATTACACCCCTGATATCCTCTCTGACATTAAATTACACCCCTGATATCTTCTTTGACCTTAAATTGCACCCCTGATATCCTCTCTGACATTAAATTACACCCCTGATATCCTCTCTGACATTAAATTACACCCCTGATATCTTCTTTGACCTTAAATTACACCCCTGATATCCTCTGTGACTTTACATTACACCCCTGATATCCTCTGTGACTTTACTCTTGCCATTATACCCCTGATATCCTTTCTGACTTCACCACTGTCATCCATCGTGCTATAGTTCCCTATGTGCCCTAGGATTGAGAGGCCTGTCCATCGTGCTATAGTTCCCTAAGTTCCCTAGGATTGAGAGGCCTGTCCATCGTGCTATAGTTCCCTATGTGCCCTAGGATTGAGAGGCCTGTCCATCGTGCTATAGTTCCCTATGTGCCCTAGGATTGAGAGGCCTGTCTTGTTGGTTTCCAGAACTCAGCTGCAGTAGCACACTTAGAACAGCAGGTGGCAGTGTCGTAAAACATTTTGGAGAATCCGTGGATTAAACATGGACTTTATTAAGTGACCACATTAGTTTTATTAGAAGAGGCCAGACACTCCAGAGACCTTGTCAGGCTGCAGAGGTTCAACAGAATATTAATCTACATGTAACAAATCTTCATCACATCTACTACAATGAGATTTGTTGTTGTACACCTAGAACAGGTGGGACAATGCTAATACAAAGACAACTTTTCCCAATAACAGAAGGTTAACTAAAGGACAGTCAATATCAATAATAAATTACTGCAATGTTGGGTTCAGAGATTCCAAGAAAGGCGTTTCACTGTACTTGTGCAAGTGACATTAAAACCTTAACCTTCTGTTTTTTGAGAGAATGATTTGGGCTTGATGATCTGCTGAGTGTTACGGCTACGGCGATATACCAGACCCAGTCTCAGAGATGGCTAAATGTGGAGATACCAGATCCGGTCTCAGGGTGGCTAAATATGGAGATACCAGACCCGTTCTCAGGGATGGCTAAATATGGAGATACCAGACCCAGTCTCAGGGGTGGCTAAATGTGGAGATGCCAGACCCGGTCTCAGAGATGGCTAAATATGGAGATACCAGACCCGGTCTCAGGGGTGGCTAAATGTGGAGATGCCAGACCCGGTCTCAGAGATGGCTAAATATGGAGATACCAGACCCGGTCTCAGGGGTGGCTAAATGTGGAGATGCCAGACCCAGTCTCAGGGATGGCTAAATGTGGAGATACCAGACCCGGTCTCAGGGTGGCTAAATATGGAGATACCAGACCCGTTCTCAGGGATGGCTAAATATGGAGATACCAGACCCGGTCTCAGGGGTGGCTAAATGTTGAGATGCCAGACCCGGTCTCAGAGATGGCTAAATATGGAGATACCAGACCCAGTCTCAGGGATGGCTAAATGTGGAGATGCCAGACCCAGTCTCAGGGATGGCTAAATGTGGAGATACCAGACCCGGTCTCAGGGTGGCTAAATATGGAGATACCAGACCCGTTCTCAGGGATGGCTAAATATGGAGATACCAGACCCGGTCTCAGGGTGGCTAAATGTGGAGATACCAGACCCAGTCTCAGGGTGGCTAAATATGGAGATACCAGACCCAGTCTCAGGGATGGCTAAATATGGAGATACCAGACCCGGTCTCAGGGATGGCTAAATATGGAGATGCCAGACCCAGTCTCAGGGATGGCTAAATATGGAGATACCAGACCCGGTCTCAGGGTGGCTAAATATGGAGATACCAGACCCAGTCTCAGGGTGGCTAAATATGGAGATACCAGACCCGGTCTCAGGGTGGCTAAATATGGAGATACCAGACCCGGTCTCAGGGTGGCTAAATGTAGAGATACCAGACCCAGTCTCAGGGTGGCTAAATGTGGAGATACCAGACCCAGTCTCAGGGTGGCTAAATATGGAGATACCAGACCCGGTCTCAGGGTGGCTAAATATGGAGATACCAGACCCGGTCTCAGGGATGGCTAAATATGGAGATACCAGACCCGGTCTCAGGGTGGCTAAATGTGGAGATGCCAGACCCAGTCTCAGGGATGGCTAAATATGGAGATACCAGACCCAGTCTCAGGGATGGCTAAATGTGGAGATACCAGACCCGGTCTCAGGGATGGCTAAATGTGGAGATGCCAGACCCGGTCTCAGGGTGGCTAAATGTGGAGATACCAGACCCGGTCTCATGGTGTCTAAATGTGGAGATGCCAGACCCGGTCTCAGGGTGGCTAAATGTGGAGATACCAGACACGGTCTCAGGGATGGCTAAATATGTATAGTGTATAATGATGTGTATATTGATGTGTATACATTGAGTGAAAAAAGTATTTGATCCCCTGCTGATTTTGTACGTTTGCCCACTGACAAAGAAATGATCAGTCTATAATTTTAATGGTAGGTTTACTTGAACAGTGAGAGACAGAATAACAACAAAAAAATCCAGAAAAACGCATGTCAAAAATGTTAGAAATTGATTTGCATTTTAATGAGGGAAATAAGTATTTGACCCTAGTACACGTGCTCGAAGCAGTCTTGAAGCGTGGAATCAGATTGGTCGGACCAGCGTTGAACAGACCTGAGAACGGGCATTTCCTGTTTTAGTTTCTGTCCATAGGCTGGGAGCATGGCCAGACTTGCCGAAAGGAGGGCGGAGAATGGCCTTGTATACGTTGCGGAAGTTAGAATAACAATGATCAAGGATTTTCCCGGCCCGAGTTGCACATTCGATATGCTGATAAAATTTAGGGAGCCTTGTTTTCAGATTAGCCTTGTTAAAATCCGCAGCCACAATAAATGCAGCCTCAGGATATGTGGTTTCCAATTTACATAGAGTCCAATGAATTTCTTTCAGTGCCGTTGATGTGTCAGCTTGAGAGGGGATATACACGGATGTGATTATAATCGAGAGAATTATCTACCAAGAGAACCAGGTGGCTGTACCGACTCTGATAATGTGTCCTGAGTGAGCTATGTTTCCGTGAAGCAAAGAACGTTGCAGTCGCTGATGTCTCTCTGGAAGGCAATCCTTGCTTGGATTTCGTCTACCTTATTGTCCAGAGACTGGACATTGGCAAGTAGTATACTCGGGAGCGGTGCGCGATGTGCCCGTCTACAGAGCCTGACCAGAAGACCGCCCCGTCTACCCCTTGTCCTGCGCCGCAGTTGTTTTGGGTTGCCGGCTGGGATCCGATCCATTGTCCTGGTTGGTGGACCAAACAGAGGATCCGCTTCGGGAAAGTCGTATTCCTGGTCATAATGTTGGTAAGTTGACGTTGCTCTTATATCCAATAGTTCCTCCCGGCTGTATGTAATAAAATGTTATATTCCCCGGGGTAACGATGTAAGAAGTAATCCATAAAAAAACAAAATACTGCATAGCTTCCTGCGAACGTGAAGCGAGGCTGCCATCTCTGTCGGCGCCGGAAGTCATTTATGTGTATATTGATGTGCACCGTGTATATTTGTGTGTATATTGATGTGTATACTGTATATTTATGAATACATTGATGTGCACAGTGAATATAGGTGTGTATATTGATGTTTATAGTGTATATTGATGTGTATATTGATGTTTGTAGCGTATATTGATGTGTATATTGATGTTTATAGTGTATATTGATGTGTTTGATGTGCATACAGGCTCAACTGTGAAGTAGACCTTGTTCTCAGCTTGACTCCCTGTTAAAATAAAGGTTAAATGATGAAATGTCCCTCCCTGTGTGCAGTCCCTCGGGCCCCTTGTAGTTCGGTGCCAGCTGGATGTGGAACCCTAAACCTGCGTTCAAGTCCCCCGCTCCTCTCAGCTCCAAGTCACCTGCCCCCTCAGCCAAAACCTCACTGACTCCCAGTCTCCCACAAAGGCACCAGAACAAAAACCAATGCTGCTTAACTTCTCAGAGCAAAAACCCTCTCTTCCACCTCTCTCTCCCACTCCCAGATTCGTCTCTCTCTCCCTCACTCCAGCGTCTTCTCCCTCTCCCAGATTCATCCCTCTGTCAGTAACAGTAGCTGTAGAATATGGTTGATGACGATCCACATGCCTTCTGCAACATAAGAGATTATGAGAATGAAGAAGGTAGAGGGAAACGTTTGGTGACGTGTCTCTTCTCTGTAGCTAGTCATCAGGCACCAATAACAGTCTGGCATTTGGAACCACATGAAAGTAAAGCAGAGAGAAAAGCATGGGCTTTTGTGTGTTGGGGTGAAGCGGGGTGAGGTGGGGAGGCGGGTGAGGTGGGGGAGGTGGGGGTAAGGTGGGGGAGGCAGGGGTGAGGTGGGGGTGGTGGGGGTGTGGTGGGTGAAGTGGGGGAGGCAGGGGTGAGGTGGGGGTGGTGGGGGTGATAGGGGAGGTCACTCACCCTGCCAGTCATGATTAGGGGGCATTAGGGGCTTTTAGCGGAGTTAACACGCTGCTACAAGGGACTTTTTGTCCCCTGCCCCCTCCGCCCCCGTGCCCGGGATGAAAATCAGCAACCCTGTCTCCCTTCGTCCCCATTCCACCCCTCCCACCCTCCCACCGTCCCTCGACACCCCCAAAAGCCAGAAAGGGGTGCATTCTCTCTCCCAGCATTTACTTTTCTCTTATTTCTCTCCTTTTTCATCTGATTCCCAGTCCAAATGGGTATGAATGATAATGAGATTTATTCTCAGCGCCCCAGTCCAAATGGGTATGAATGATAATGAGATTGATTCTCAGCGCCCCAGTCCTAATGGGTATGAATGATAATGAGTGGATGCTGCCTCAGCCCCATGCCTCTGAAACACACTGCGTAACGGACAACTCTCACTGCCCGGAGGGTTGTCTTTGGCACCGTTTATGTGATGTTTTTATGTTTCTGGATACCCAAAATCAGTGACTCTCACCATTTTGTTTCCCTCAAATCACTTGTTGTTGTCACAAGTGCAGAGAGGAGTAGGCAGGAGGCAGTCGCAGGTTTAGAACTACTGACATTTTTCAAAGCACTATATATAAAAATAATAAAGTACTCAGGAAATACTAGGAGAGATTCCTCTCAGGAAAACAAGCAACATATACAATGACCGACAAAGACAAATGACAGAAGGAGTTGTATGTACAGTTGAAGTCAGAAGTTTACGTACACTGAGGTTGGAGTCATTAAAACTTGTTTTTCAACCACTCCACAAATTTCTTGTTAACAAACTATAGTTTTTGCAAGTCGGTTAGGACATCTACTTTGTGCATGACACAAGTAATTTTTCCAACAATTGTTCACAGACAGATTATTTCACTTATAATTCATTGTATCACAATTCCAGTGGGTCAGAAGTTTAAATACACTAAGTTGACTGTGCCTTTAAACAGCTTGGAAAATTCAAGAAGATGATGTCATGGCTTTAGAAGCTTCTGGTACCACATGCATCTGTACAAACAATAGTACGCAAGTATAAACACCATGGGACCACGCAGCCGTCATACCACCCAGGAAGGAGACGCATTCTGTCTCCTAGAGATAAACGTACTTTGGTGCAAAAAGTGCAAATCAATCCCAGAACAACAGCAAAGGACCTTGTGAAGATGCTGGAGGAAACACATACTAAAGTATCTATATCCACAGTAAAACGAGTCCTATATCGACATAACCTGAAAGGCTGCTCAGCAAGGAAGAAGCCACTGCTCCAAAACGCCATTAAAAAATCCAGACTACGGTTTGCAACTGCACATGGGGACAAAGATTGTACTTTTTGGAGAAATGTCCTCTGATCTGATGAAACAGAAATATAACTGTTTGGCCATAATGACCATCGTTATGTTTGGAGGAAAAATGGGGAGGCTTTTGGGGAACACCATCCCAACCGTGAAGCATGGGGGTGGCAGCATCATGTTGTGGGGGTGCTTTGCTGCAGGAGGGACTGGTGCACTTCACAAAATAGATGGCATCATGAAGAAGGAAAATGATGTGGATATATTGAAGCAACATCTCAAGACATCAGTCAGGAAGTTAAAACTTGGGCGCAAATGGATCTTCCAAATGGACAATGACCCCAAGCATACTTCCAAAGTTGTGGCAAAATGGCTTAAGGACATCAAAGTCAAGGTATTGGAGTGGCCGTCACAAATCAAATCAAATCAAAGTTTATTTGTCACGTGTGCCCGAATACAACAGGTGTAGACCTTACAGTGAAATGCTTACTTACAGGCTCTAACCAATTGTGAAAAAAAAGGTTTTAGGTGAACAATAGGTAAGTAAAGAAATAAAACAACAATAAAAAGACAGGCTATATACAGTAGCGAGGCTATAAAAGTAGCTAGGTAGTATGTACATGTAGCTATGGTTAAAGTGACTATGCATATATGATGAACAGAGAGTAGCAGTAGCTTAAAAAAAGGGGTTGGCGGGTGGTGGGTGGCGGGACACAAAGCAGATAGATAGCCCAGTTAGCCAAGGTGCGGGAGCACTGGTAGGTCGGCCCAATTGAGGTAGTATGTACATGTCATGCCCTGGCCATAGAGAGCCCTCTGGGTTCTCTATGGTGTGTTAGGTCAGGGCGTGACTAGTAGTTTCTAGTTTTTTCTATGTTGAGTTTGTGTGTGGTTCCCAATTAGAGGCAGCTGTTTGTCGTTGCCTCTAATTGGGAAATCCTATTTAGTGTGTTCAGTCCCCCACCTGTGTTGTGGGATATTGAATGCGTTGTAGTTAGTGCTTATGCGCGACACCATTTGTCAGATCGTTGTTCTTTATTTTGTGAGTTTCATTTAAATAAAAAGATGTGGAACTCAACACACGCTGCGCCTTGGTCCATCTTTGAAGATCGTAACAGAATATCCCACCACACCAGGACCAAGCAGCGTGGCCAGGAGGAGAAGGTGATCTGGACCTGGGAGGAGATAAAGGGGGGTTGGTAGACCCTGCCTTGGCGAGAGTCCCTGAGGGATAAGAGTGCACAGCAACCCCAAGATTTTATTTTGGGGGGGCACATGGGGCGGATGGCCGAGACGAGGCCAGAGCCTGAAGGGAGGAGTATAAAAGAGTTTTGGGAGGGATATAGAAGAGAGGCATGTCCAGTGCCAGCTCCCTGCACTCGCCCTGAGGTGTGTGTCGTCAGTCCGGTGGGACTAACGCCGGCTCCGTACACCAGGAGTCCAGTGCGCTTTCTCAGTCCGGTGAATCCTGTTCCGGCTCCACGCACCAGGAGTCCAGTGCGCCTTCTCAGTCCGGGTAAACCTGTTCGGTTAGGGTTAGGGTTAGTAAACACAATCCTTGGGTACATAGGTATGCCCCTCAGGACAGTGGGCAGGTGAGGGCTCCTGTCGCAGGGCTCGACGGATGTCCTCGTCCACATTCCACGCGACAGGAACCACAATGCGGGACAGGGGCACAATGGGTGTCACTTTTCCCTCCAATCCACTGTGTCATGCACCATGGACAACACATCGGCCTTGAAGTTCTTAGATCCTCCAGCCAGTGCCGCCATGTTTTCAGCGCCTTCTTAACGGCCAACAACTCATGATACCGTTGTAAAAAATACGTTGTATTTCCGCTCCGTGGGAGATAGCTTCCATGTGTAGAAGGCACATGGATGGAGTTTAGTTGGTGATCCAGTGCGTTTGGATTGAAACACAGAACGTGCATTTGTCAGGCCGTAGTGCATTACCCGTAGTCCCCGGTGCTGATGCTGAAGGCTGTCTTCCATTCATCCCCCTCTCTGATGTGCACCAGGTTGTAAGCACTGCCTAAATCCAGTTTGGTAAAGTACTGAGCACTGTGCATCTGTTCAATCACAGTGGGTATGAGAGGCAGGGGATATCTGAATTTAACAGTTGCCTTATTCAATGTCTGGTAATCAATACAGGGGCGGAGATCTCCGTCTTTCTTCTTCACGAAAAAGAAGCTGGAAGGGCCGGAGAGGTGAACGGACGGTGGAATCCTTGGGCCAGCGCCCCCTGGATGTAGGCCTCCATGGCTTCAGGTCTCTACATGCGAGAGAGTGTAGATGTGCCCCCGCAGGAGGGTAGAATCAGGCAGTAGGTCAATAGTGCAGTCCCATGGGCGATGAGGGGGCAGGCACGTGGCGCGAGTCTTCGTAAAAGCCACCTGTAGGTCCCGGTATTCCTCCAGGATAGGAACGTTGGTGGCCTGGTTCGGACGTTCCACGGAGGTGGCACAGATAGACACAGAGAGACATCTCCCTGGACACTCCTGCGACCAGCCCAACAACCTCCTCTCTGTCCACGATATCCTGGGGTTATGCACCTGTAACCAGGAGAAACCTAAAACTATGGGGTCTGCAGGAGAGTCTAAGATGAGGAAAGTGATGTGTTCATGGTGGTTGTGAGCAACTGTGAGGGAAATGGGAATCGTGGTCTGGTACACCAGTCCTGTTCCTAGGGGATGGTTGTCTAGGGCATGGACTGGGTTAGGGGGTTGTAAAGGGAATAGAGGAATGTGTAATGATAAGGCCACTGACCGGTCTTGGAAGTTGCCTGCAGAACCTAAATCCACTAGGGCAGGACTTCCTGAGTACTTCAAAATAATGAAGTACTCAGGAAATACTAGGAGAGATTCCTCTCAGGAAAACAAGCCACATATACAATGACCGACAAAGACAGATGACAGAGGGAGTATATATACAGGGATAGAGTGGGGATTGGAACCAGGTGTGTGTAATGACGACGAGACAAGTCCGGGGTTGATGAGTGAAGGGCGTTTGCCAGAAGCAGAAGTTCGGCAGCAGCTAGAAGGCCGGCGACGCCGAGTGCCTGAGCTGGAAAGGAGGGGGAGCCAAAGCGAAGGCTGGTGTGACAATTGTCCATTTATAAATTATAGTAATATTTCAGATAAACTTTGAGTCTTGGAGTGTTGCATATTTTTCAGCTTGTCTCAAATCGTAACCACTGTTATTTATTCTAGATTACAGGTATGTATATCATCTTTGGTTATCTTGTTAGGGCTAGGGTCCCATTTTTTTTATTTTCGCCTGTCTGACGTGCCCAAAGTAAAATGCCTGCCACTGATGCCCAGAAACTAGGATATGCACATAATTAGTACTATTGGATAGGAAACACTCTGAAGTTTCTAAACCCGTTAAGATAATGTCTGTGGGTATAACATTGATATAGCAGGCAAAAACCTGAGAAATGTCTGTCCGGAAATCATTTTTCTTTTGAGGTTTGCTCACTTTTAATGGCTGGTTATATACTTCATAGGGAGATAGGACACAGTTTGCAGTACCTATAGCTTCCACTGGATGTCAACAGTCTCTGGACAGTGTCTGGGAGCAATGGCCCTGAGCAGAACCATACAGAAGAAGAAACACTGCAGGAAGGAGAAAAGGTAAACAAGAGTGCCCGGTCACGAGAACATGAACGCGCCCAGCTTTCTTTTCTTTTTATAACGTTTTGGTTACCATCCATGTAAAATATGATCGCTATTATTCATAAAAGGATACCTAAGGATGCATTATTAATGACATTTGATTTGTTTGAGAAAAGTTGAGAGGTATAATTTGAACGCATTCTCTTCACTGTACAACGGTGAGTAGACTGGCAATGCTTGGTGGAGTAGCTGAACATAACGTGCCAACCAAACGGAGATCTTTGGATATAACAAATGACTTTTTCTAACAAAAGAACCATGGATTCTCTTGTTTGGACACCTGGGAAGCCCTCAGCAGAAGTTCTTCGAAAGGTAAGCGATTTATGTTAGCTGTGATATTGGTTTTGTGAGACCCGCACTGGATATGAATTTATGCTAATGTGGAAAATATGTGGGGTGCTATCCTCAAACAATCAAATGTTGTGCTTTCGCCGTAAAGCCTTTTTGAAATCTGACAACGCTGTGATATTGCCAAGAAGCAGAGCTTTTGATGGCTATGCAACACTTGTATATTGATGAATGTTAAATATTTTAAAAAATTATTTTGAATTTGCCGCGCTTTGTTTGCTCTGAAAACGAGCCCGCTAATGGGATCGGATCCCTAAGAGGATTTATATGTATTTTTTTTAAATGAATTGTCAATTGTTCATTTCTCCCTGTGTATCTGACCTATGTGTCTGTCTAGTGAATGATCTGTCTGATAGTCGGACTCTGACCCCTGACCCCGACCACCTGGCCCCAACAGTGTGTATCTATGTCCTGCTCAAGTTCCTCCAATGTGGAGGGAAAGGTGAGGAATGGGATTCATGTTACCTATTAATGCCTGTTAGCTGTTGATGCCAACCTATCAATTTCTCTAAAAGTCTCTCACTGCCTGAACTTGACTGCTCTCTCTCTCCCTCCCTCTCTTTCTCTTCCTCACCCCTCTCTCTCTCTGCCCTCCGTCCCTCTCTCCCTCCCTCTCTTTCTCTTCCTCACCCCTCTCTCTCTCTGCCCTCCGTCCCTCTAAAGGCCTGGACACGTTCTGAAATGGACCTGGGGATTCCCCACCTGGACACAGTATGGACCTGGGGATTCCCCACCTGGACACAGTATGGACCTGGGGATTCCCCACCTGGACACAGTATGGACCTGGGGATTCCCCACCTGGACACAGTATGGACCTGGGGATTCCCCACCTGGACACAGTATGCATAAACGAATGAGTAAAATATAGAGACCCCTTCCGAATGGACCCGAGGACAACTATACCCGTTCGGTATAGATTTAGTTAGATCCAGACCCAGTCCGATTCAACCCGAGTGAGTGAAGCACTTTTAAGTTACTTAATTAACCGGAGCTGATAAAGAGCAAGGGAGAGGAGGTAGAGAGAGGTGACGCTCTAGCAGGGGCCGTGCTGTGTGTGTAGGCTACTTCCTGACGGGTCGCCCCCAGGTGGTAAGGGTAGGCAACAAAACATCTGTCACGCTGTTCCTCAAAACTCAGGGATGCGTGTTTAGTCCCCTCCTGTACTCCCTGTTCACCCACTACTGCCAAGCACGACTCTAACACCATCATTAAGTTTGTTGACGACACAACAGTGGTAGGCATGATCACCGACAATGATGAGACAGCCTATAGGGAGGAGGTCAGAAACCTGGCAGTGTGGTCCCAGGACAACAACCTCTCCCTCAATGTGAGCAAGACAAAGGAGCTGATCGCAAACTATAGGAAAAGGAGGGCCGAACATGCCCCCATTAACATCGACAGGGCTGTAGTGGAGAGGGTCGAGAGTTTCAAGTTCCTTGGTGTCCACATCACCAACAAACTATCAGGGTCCAAACACACCAAGACAGTTGTGAAGAGGGCACGACAACACCTTTTCCCCCTCAGGAGACTGAAAAGATTTGGCATGGGTCCCCAGATCCACAAACAGCTCTACAGCTGCACCATCGAGAGCATCCTAACTGATTGCATCACCGCCTGGTATGGCAACTGCTCGGCATCTGACCGTAAGGTGCTACAGAGGGTACGTTTGCCCACTGACGAAGAAATGATCAGTCTATAATTTTAATGGTAGGTTTATTTGAACAGTGAGAGACAGAATAACAACAAAAAAATCCAGAAAAAACGAGTGTGAAAAATGTTATAAATTTATTTGCATTTTAATGAACCCCTCTCAATCAGAAAGATTTCTGGCTCCCAGGTGTCTTTTATACAGGTAACGAGCTGAGATTAGGAGCACACTCTTAAAGGGAGTGCTCCTAATCTCAGTTTGTTACCTGTATAAAAAAGACACCTGTCCACAGAAGCAATCGATCAATCAGATTCCAAACTCTCCACCATGGCCAAGACCAAAGACCTACACAAGGCTGGAATGGGCTACAAGACCATCACCAAGCAGCTTGGTGAGAAGGTGACAACAGTTGGTGCGATAATTCGCAAATGGAAGAAACACAAAATAACTGTCAATCTCCCTCGGCCTGGGACTCCATGCAATATCTCACCTCGTGGAGTTGCAATGATCATGAGAACGGTGAGGAATCAGCCCAGAACTACACAGGAGGATGTTGTCAATGATCTCAAGGCAGCTGGGACCATAGTCACCAAGAAAACAATTGGTAACACACTACGCCGTGAAGGACTGATATCCTGCTGCGCCCGCAAGGTCCCCCTGCTCAAGAAAGCACATATACATGCCCGTCTGAAGTTTGCCAATGAACATCTGAATGATTCAGAGGACAACTGGGTGAAAGTGCTGTGGTCAGATGAGACCAAAAAGGAGCTCTTTGGCATCAACTCAACTCGCCGTGTTTGGAGGAGGAGGAATGCTGCCTATGACCCCAAGAACACCATCCCCACCGTCAAACATGGAGGTGGAAACATTATGCTTTGGGGGTGCACATATTTCACTGCATCAAAGGGACGATGGACGGGGCCATGTACCATCAAATCTTGGGTGAGAACCTCCTTCCCTCAGCCAGGGCATTGAAAATGGGTCGTGGATGGGTATTCCAGCATGACAATGACCCAAAACACATGGCCAAGGCAACAAAGGAGTGGCTCAAGAAGAAGCACATTAAGGTCCTGGAGTGGCCTAGCCAGTCTCCAGACCTTAATCCCATAGAAAATCTGTGGAGGGAGCTGAAGGTTCGAGTTGCCAAACGTCATCCTCGAAACCTTACTGACTTGGAGAAGATCTGCAAAGAGGAGTGGGACAAAACCCCTCCTCAGATGTGTGCAAACCTGGTGGCCAACTACCACAAACGTCTGACCTCTGTGATTGCCAACAAGGGTTTTGCCACCAAGTACTAAGTCATGTTTTGCAGAGGGGGTCAAATACTTATTTCCCTCATTAAAATGCAAATCAATTTATAACATTTATAACATGGATTTTTTTGTTGTTATTCTGTCTCTCACTGTTCAAATAAAACTACCATTAAAATTATAGACTGATCCTTTCTTTAACAGTGGGCAAACGTACAAAATCAGCAGGGGATCAAATACTTTTTTCCCCTCACTGTAGCCTCATTATTGTTATGTATTCTTCTTGTGCTACTTTTTGATTAGATCAATTTTTTTTTCCTTACATTTTGTTTTGTAAATATTTTTTTTTACTCTATTTCTTGAACACAAAACACATTAACCAGCTAACATTACTCCAAGTGAACACAAAACACATTAACCAGCTAACATTACCCCAAGTGAACACAAAACCCATTAGGCAGCTAACGTTAGGCAGCTAACACATAACACATTTCACAGCGAAAACAAATCAATTGCCTGTTGAAAAACTTCTGCTGAGGGCTTCCCAAGTGTCCAACGAAGACAATCCATGGTTCTTGTGTTAGAAAAAGTAATGTATTATATCCATAAATCTCCGTTTGGTTGGCGCGTTATAATGAGAAAATAGAGCGTCGACTCCTCCATTGAAACGTGAAGAGAACTCGTTCAACTTATACCTAGAAACTTGTCCAAAAACAATCAAACATAATTGTAAATGTATCCTTAGGAACACTTTTATGTATAAATAGTATAATATTTCAACCGGAATATAAACTGGGCGATAAGAACGGAAAAAAACAAAGAACGCGCCAGCCGGGAGCGCGCATCTGTCAAAACCACTTTTTCCAGGACAGAAATTCCTCGGGTTTTCGCCTGCCATATCCGTTCTGTTTTACTCACAGACAAAATGTTAACACTGTTAGAAAATTCAGGGCGTTGCCTATCCAATGGTACTAAATATGTGCAAATTCGATTTTCCGGGCCTGAATGGGAGGCATTGTACTTTGGGCACGCCAGGCTCTCCAAAACGGTCACCTCGTGCGCTACTCAATAAGAAGTTAAGCAGCTAACATTACTCCAAGTGAACACAAAACACATTAACCAGCTAACATTACCCCAAGTGAGTCTAAACAATACACATTAAATATGGACACAATGCAAGGTGGGTTAACTCAGTAAGGCTGGATACTGTAGAGCTGGAGCACAGTGGGTTAACTGAGTAAGGCTGGATACTGTAGAGCCGGAGCACAGTGGGTTAACTGAGTAAGGCTGGATACTGTAGAGCCAGTTCAAGGTGGGTTAACTCAGTAAGGCTGGATACTGTAGAGCCGGAGCACAGTGGGTTAACTCAGTAAGGCTGGATACTGTAGAGCCGGAGCACAGTGGGTTAACTGAGTAAGGCTGGATACTGTAGAG
Organism: Brachymystax lenok tsinlingensis; assembly: GCA_030435695.1. NCBI lineage: Eukaryota > Metazoa > Chordata > Actinopteri > Salmoniformes > Salmonidae > Brachymystax > Brachymystax lenok. The sequence continues at coordinate 2,937,764 of CM059785.1, forward strand.
CTGGAGCACAGTGGGTTAACTGAGTAAGGCTGGATACTGTAGAGATGGAGTAAGGTGGGTTAACTCAGTAAGGCTGGATACTGTAGAGCCGGAGCACAGTGGGTTAACTCAGTAAGGCTGGATACTGTAGAGCCGGTTCAAGGTGGGTTAACTGAGTAAGGCTGGATACTGTAGAGATGGAGCACAGTGGGTTAACTGAGTAAGGCTGGATACTGTAGAGCCGGTTCAAGGTGGGTTAACTCAGTAAGGCTGGATACTGTAGAGCCGGGGCAAGGTGGGTTAACTGAGTAAGGCTGGATACTGTAGAGCCGGAGCACAGTGGGTTAACTGAGTAAGGCTGGATACTGTAGAGCCGGTTCAAGGTGGGTTAACTCAGTAAGGCTGGATACTGTAGAGCCGGGGCACAGTGGGTTAACTGAGTAAGGCTGGATACTGTAGAGTCGGTTCAAGGTGGGTTAACTCAGTAAGGCTGGATACTGTAGAGCTGGAGCAAGGTGGGTTTACTCAGTAAGGCTGGATACTGTAGAGCTGGAGCAAGGTGGGTTTACTCAGTAAGGCTGGATACTGTAGAGCTGGAGCAAGGTGGGTTTACTCAGTAAGGCTGGATACTATAGAGTCGGGGCAAGGTGGGCTTGCATAGTCTCAGTAAGCTGGATACTATAGATATAAAATAAGAAGACAAATGTTTAATGGGAAATCAGACAGCCAGACAACCACTCAACCAGACAACCAGACAGCCAGACAACCAGACATTCATGCAGCCAGGCAGCCAGACAACCAGACAGCCAGACAACCACTCAACCAGACAACCAGACAATCATGCAGCCAGGCAGCCAGACAACCAGACAGCCAGACAACCAGACAACCAGCCAGCCAGACAACCAGGCAGCCAGACAACCAGACAGCCAGACAACCAGGCAGCCAGACAACCAGACAACCAGACAGCCAGACAACCACACAACCAGGCAGCCAGGCAGCCAGACAGCTCTGATTGTGTTTTAGAGTATCTCCATATGCATTGATATTGTGCCTGTTGGCCCTGTTTGAAGGAGCAGGATGATGGGACACTATAATTAAAGAGAATTTCTTATTTTGTTCGAAATAGAATCCTTGATTAATCAAATCGGTAAAAATAAGTGTTTAACGTGGGACTATCTTCGTATGATTCTTTACCACAACGCAGGCTCACCGTACTGCGTATCACATAGCCCTACATACCTTCATACAAATAAAACAGACAGAATATTATTTTTTTTTTTTGGGGGGGGCATTTTAGGAAATTTGTGGTGATCCTAATAACAATAGTACTGGATGTAATGGCTCGTGGAAGAAGAGAACTGTGGGTACACACAGACTACTGAGCAGGAGCAAAATGATTCAGTCTCACAAATGACAGCCTATTCCTACATGGGCCCTGGTTTAAAAAGTTGAGCGCTATGAAGGGAAAAGGGTGCCATTTGGTATGCAGTCAATGTCTCTCTGTGTCTTTCTCCTAACCAAGTCAAGCTGCCCCATGTGAATAAATCATTGAGAAAGGAAGGCTTGTAAATAATGAATAAATAACTTTAAGACTCAGCTTTCTTTCTGATGTGTTGTCGTCTGGTCAAACACTAAACCCATTTGGACGACTCTTGTTCTCCATGGGGCACAGAGAAGTTTGTTTGGTGCAGTAGTAACGTCATGGTGCAGTAGTAATGTCATGGTGCAGTAGTAATGTCATGGTACAGTAGTAATGTCATGGTGCAGTAGTAATGTCATGGTGCAGTAGTAACGTCATGGTGCAGTAGTAACGTCATGGTGCAGTAGTAATGTCATGGTGCAGTAGTAATGTCATGGTACAGTAGTAATGTCATGGTGCAGTAGTAATGTCATGGTGCAGTAGTAATGTCATGGTGCAGTAGTAATGTCATGGAGCAGTAGTAATGTCATGGTGCAGTAGTAATGTCATGGTGCAGTAGTAATGTCATGGTGCAGTAGTAACGTCATGGTGCAGTAGTAACGTCATGGTGCAGTAGTAATGTCATGGTGCAGTAGTAACGTCATGGTGCAGTAGTAACGTCATGGTGCAGTAGTAATGTCATGGTGCAGTAGTAATGTCATGGTGCAGTAGTAATGTCATGGTGCAGTAGTAATGTCATGGAGCAGTAGTAATGTCATGGTGCAGTAGTAATGTCATGGTACAGTAGTAATGTCATGGTGCAGTAATAATGTCATGGTGCAGTAGTAATGTCATGGTACAGTAGTAATGTCATGGTGCAGGAGTAATGTCATGGTGCAGTAGTAATGTCAGAGTGCAGTAGTAATGTCATGGTGCAGTAGTAATGTCATGGTACAGTAGTAACGTCATGGTACAGTAGTAATGTCATGGTGCAGTAGTAATGTCATGGTGCAGTAGTAACGTCATGGTACAGTAGTAATGTCATGGTGCAGTAGTAACGTCATGGTACAGTAGTAATGTCATGGTGCAGTAGTAATGTCAAGGTGCAGTAGTAATGTCATGGTACAGTAGTAATGGCATGGTGCAGTAGTAACGTCATGGTACAGTAGTAATGTCAGAGTGCAGTAGTAATGTCATGGTGCAGTAGTAATGTCATGGTACAGTAGTAACGTCATGGTACAGTAGTAATGTCATGGTGCAGTAGTAATGTCATGGTGCAGTAGTAATGTCAAGGTGCAGTAGTAATGTCATGGTACAGTAGTAATGGCATGGTGCAGTAGTAACGTCATGGTACAGTAGTAATGTCATGGTGCAGTAGTAACGTCATGGTACAGTAGTAATGTCATGGTGCAGTAGTAATGTCATGGTACAGTAGTAATGGCATGGTGCAGTAGTAACGTCATGGTACAGTAGTAATGTCATGGTGCAGTAGTAACGTCATGGTACAGTAGTAATGTCATGGTGCAGTAGTAACGTCATGGTACAGTAGTAATGTCATGGTGCAGTAGTAATGTCATGGTGCAGTAGTAATGTCATGGTACAGTAGTAATGTCATGGTGCAGTAGTAATGTCATGGAGCAGTAGTAATGTCATGGAGCAGTAGTAATGTCATGGTACAGTAGTAATGTCATGGTGCAGTAGTAATGTCATGGTGCAGTAGTAATGTCATGGAGCAGTAGTAATGTCATGGTGCAGAAGTAATGTCATTGTGCAGTAGTAATGTCATGGTGCAGTAGTAATGTCATGGAGTAGTAGTAATGTCATGGAGCAGTAGTAATGTCATGGTGCAGTAGTAATGTCATGGTGCAGTAGTAATGTCATGGAGCAGTAGTAATGTCATGGTACAGTAGTAATGTCAGGGTGCAGTAGTAATGTCATGGTGCAGGAGTAATGTCATGGTGCAGTAGTAATGTCAGGGTGCAGTAGTAATGTCATGGTGCAGTAGTAATGTCATGGAGCAGTAGTAATGTCATGGAGCAGTAGTAATGTCAGGGTGCAGTAGTAATGTCATGGTGCAGTAGTAATGTCATGGTACAGTAGTAATGTCATGGAGCAGTAGTAATGTCATGGTGCAGTAGTAATGTCATGTTGTGATGACTCAGTACCCCAGGTAGAGTTGATCAGAGCTGTCTACAGTAGTTGTGATGACTCAGTACCCCAGGTAGAGTTGATCAGAGCTGTCTATTGTAGTTATGATGACTCAGTACCCCAGGTAGAGTTGATCAGAGCTGTCTACAGTAGTTGTGATGACTCAGTACCCCAGGTAGAGTTGATCAGAGCTGTCTACAGTAGTTGTGATGACTCAGTACCCCAGGTAGAGTTGATCAGAGCTGTCTACAGTAGTTATGATGACTCAGTACCCCAGGTAGAGTTGATCAGAGCTGTCTACAGTAGTTATGATGACTCAGTACCCCAGGTAGAGTTGATCAGAGCTGTCTACAGTAGTTATGATGACTCAGTACCCCAGGTAGAGTTGATCAGAGTTGTCTACAGTAGTTACGATGACTCAGTACCCCAGGTAGAGTTGATCAGAGCTGTCTACAGTAGTTATGATGACTCAGTACCCCAGGTAGAGTTGATCAGAGTTGTCTACAGTAGTTATGATGACTCAGTACCCCAGGTAGAGTTGATCAGAGCTGTCTACAGTAGTTATGATGACTCAGTACCCCAGGTAGAGTTGATCAGAGCTGTCTACAGTAGTTATGATGACTCAGTACCACAGCCCAGCTACAGCAGTAATCAAGCAACACATCTACCAGCTCTGAGATCATTGGCTTTCTAGGGAGTTTTTACTAGCCGTTCTTCTACACCTGCATTGCTTGCTGTTTGACCTAGTAAGGAACTCCAAACATCTTGTTGTCTAGGTCTTAAGGTCACTGACTAGTAAGGAACTCCAAACATCTTGTTGTCTAGGTCCTAAGGTCACTGATTAGAGAGGAACTCCCAACATCTTGTTGTCTAGGTCTTAAGGTCACTGATTAGAGAGGAACTCCAAACATCTTGTTGTCTAGGTCCTAAGGTCACTGATTAGAGAGGAACTCCCAACATCTTGTTGTCTAGGTCTTAAGGTCACTTATTAGTAAGGAACTCCAAACATCTGGTTGTCTAGGTCCTAAGGTCACTGATTAGAGAGGAACTCCCAACATCTTGTTGTCTAGGTCTTAAGGTCACTTATTAGTAAGGAACTCCAAACATCTGGTTGTCTAGGTCCTAAGGTCACTGATTAGTAAGGAACTCTCAACTTCTAGTTGTCTAGGTCTTGATTGAATGGAAGACCCAAAAAGCAGCAGACACCCTGCCCTCAGTGAGATGGACTCTACCTTGACTTCCTCTGTCTCAGAGACACCATGGTGTTGTATGTCCGCTTCACTGGCCTTCTCCAGTCAGTCAACCGCAGGACTGAAAACCAGTCAAAGGGATGTAGCTGGTCAACTGCAGGAGTGAAAATCGAATTATATTTGTCATTTGCGGTGAATACAACAGCTATTGACCTTACAATGAACTGCTTACTTACAAGCCCATAACCAACAATGCAGTTCAAGAAGAAGAGTTAAGAAAATCTTTACTAAATAAAATAAAATAAAAAATATATTGAAAAGTACACAAGAAAATTACATAACAATAACGAGGCTATATATGATGCCATCTATTTTGTGAAGTGCACCAGTCCCTCCTGCAGCAAAGCACCCCCACAACATGATGCTGCCACCCCCGTGCTTCACGGTTGGGATGGTGTTCTTCGGCTTGCAAGCCTCCGCCTTTTTCCTCCAAACATAACGATGGTCGTTATGGCCAAACAGTTCTATTTTTGTTTCATCAGACCAGAGGACATTTCTCCAAAAAGTACGATCTTTGTCCCCATGTGCAGTTGCAAACCGTAGTCTGGCTTTTTTATGGCGGTTTTGGAGCAGTGGCTTATTCCTTGCTGAGCGGCCTTTCATGTTATGTCGATATAGGACTCGTTTTACTGTGGATATAGATACTTTTGTACCTGTTTTCTCCAGCATCTTCACAAGGTCCTTTGCTGTTGTTCTGGCATTGATTTGCAATTTTCGCACCAAAGTACGTTCATCTCTAGGAGACAGAACGCGTCTCCTTCCTGAGCGGTATGACGGCTGCGTGGTCCCATGGTTTTTATACTTGCGTACTACTGTTTGTACAGATGAACGTGATACCTTCAGGGGTTTGGAAATTTGTGAAGTGGTTGAAAAATGAGTTTTAATGACTCCAACCTAAGTGTATGTAAACTTCCGACTTCAACTGTATGTAGATATTCCCCCCAAAATGTAGATATTCCCCCCAAAATCTGCTACAATAGTCATTTACAACAATAACAACGTCTACACTGTATTTCTGATCAATTTGATGTTATTGTGTCCATCTGTGGATTAATTGGGGCGGTATGAAAATTGGAGTGGGTCTAGGGTTTCCGGATGATGGTGTTGATATGAGCCATGACCAGCCTTTCAAAACACTTCATGGCCACCGACATGAATGCTAGCCATTTAGGCAGGTTACCTTTGCTTTTTTGGGGGGCGCAGGGACTATGGTGGTCTTTTTGAAACATGTTGGTATTACAGACTCAGTCAGGGAGAGAATACCAGTCAAAAGGGATGGAGCTGGTCTGGTATTGCTGTGTTAATGCCTCATCGAGTAATCTCTAGAGTAGACTACTGTGTCTGCGAGCACTCTGTGCTACCTTCACGGGCTAGCAGACAGATGCACGCACACACGCAAACACACACACGTACACAGGCACAGGCACAGGCACAGACACAGACACAGACACAGACACAGACACACACACGTACACAGGCACAGGCACAGGCACAGACACAGGCACAGGCACAGGCACAGACACAGACACAGACACAGACACTGACACTGACACTGACACAGACACAGACACTGACACTGACACTGACACTGACACTGACACAGACACAGACACTGACACTGACACAGACACTGACAAAGACACACAGACACACACACACACACACACAGACTGACTGACTGACAGAGCAGAACAACATCTGTTGGCTATTCTGTCAGCACGTTTCCCATGAGCTCTTCCACTAGAGGAAGTGGTGGATCAGTCTTCAGATCCCCGTCTCTTTCATGCCCCCTGTCACCCCGGGATATTTTCCATTCTTCTACTGGGTCACTGATTCAACCCTCTGTGCGCTTTTGACGCCTGCATGTCTGCCTTTATTGGGAGGGCACGGCGTAACACAACACCAGCCAGGATCTGGGCTCCAGCTTCTGGAGCATGAAGAGGACAACACCTAGAAAAGGAGTGGCAGGACAGATCCTTGTCTACCGGTCTCCCGCAGATGGAATCGTAGGTGAAGTAACAGGGCTTTCTTAGATTAAGTAGGGGAGGTGAAGTTACAGGGCTTTCTTAGATTAAGTAGGGGAGGTGAAGTTACAGGGCTTTCTTAGATGAAGCAGGGGAGGTGAAGTTACAGGGCTTTCTTAGATTAAGTAGGGGAGGTGAAGTTACAGGGCTTTCTTAGATTAAGTAGGGGAGGTGACGTTACAGGGCTTTCTTAGATGAAGCAGGGGAGGGTGAAGTAACAAGGCTTTCTTAGATGAAGCAGGGGAGGTGAAGTTACAGGGCTTTCTTAGATTAAGTAGGGGAGGTGAAGTAACATGGCTTTCTTAGAGGAAGTAGGGTAGGTGAAGTTACAGGGCTTTCTTAGATGAAGCAGGGGAGGGTGAAGCAACAAGGCTTTCTTAGATGAAGCAGGGGAGGTGAAGTAACAAGGCTTTCTTAGATGAAGTAGGGGTAGGTGAAGCAACAAGGATTTCTAATATGAAGCAGGGCAGGTTGAAGTAACAAGGTTTTCTTAGGTGAAGTAGTGGAGGTGAAGTAACAGGGCTTTCTTAAATGAAGTAGTGGAGGTGAAGTAAAAGGGCTTTCTTAAATGAAGTAGTGGAGGTGAAGTAACAGGGCTTTCTTAAATGAAGTAGGGGAGGTGAAGTAACAGGGCTTCTTAGATGAAGTAGGGAGGGGGAAGTAACAGGGCTTTCTTAGATGAAGTAGGGGAGGTGAAGTTACAGGGCTTTCTTAGATGAAGCAGGGGAGGTGAAGTAGCAGGACTTTCTTAGATGAAGTAGGGGTAGGTGAAGTAACAGGGCTTTCTTAGATGAAGCAGGGGAGGTGAAGTAACAAGGCTTTCTTAGATGAAGTAGTGGAGGTGAAGTGACAGGGCTTTCTTAGATGAAGCAGGGGAGGTGAAGCAACAGGGCTTTCTTAAATGAAGTAGGGGAGGTGAAGTAACAAGGCTTTCTTAAATGAAGTAGGGGAGGTGAAGTAACAGGGCTTTCTTAGATGAAGTAGGGGTAGGTGAAGTAACAGGGCTTTCTTAGATGAAGCAGGGGAGGTGAAGTAACAGGGCTTTCTTAGATGAAGTAGTGGAGGTTTCAGTAACAGGGCTTTCTTAGATGAAGTAGGGGAGGTGAAGTAACAGGGCTTTCTTAGATGAAGTAGGGGAGGTGAAGTAACAGGGCTTTCTTAGATGATGTAAGGTAGTGGAGGTTTCAGTAACAGGGCTTTCTTAGATGAAGTAGGGGAGGTGAAGTAACAGGGCTTTCTTAGATGAAGTAGGGGAGGTGAAGTAACAGGCTTTCTTAGATGAAAGTAGAGTGAAATATTTAATGAAATATTTAGTGTGAAAGAGAAACTCTAAAGGGTCATAAATGTTTATTTTAAATGGAAATCATAAAGGACTTTTTATAGTAGAAAATCTAAGTCGCGTGCCAAAGCCTGGAGGAGAGAGAGAGAGAGAAAGAGGCTGCCTGCTGGTCCTAATTGATCTTGTAAGCGTTTGGAATGAATGAGGAGTGGAGGAGCCCGAAGATGAGATGAGTGGAGAGCAGGCAGCCACGCACACAGCTGACGGACCACATGTTTCCCCACAACACACATCGGCCTTCAGCTTCAACTTTCTTTGTGTGTACTTCACAACCGCTAGGCTATAACCTAACAGGCAGCGTTAGATTAAACAGACAGATTTATATAGGGAGGTTTTTATTGTGTTTCTTAGATTTCAGCTGGTCTGCGGAAATTGTAGGCTAAGGGTTAACACTTTACACACCAAACCTCCACAGTCTGCTCTGTTTTAACACTTTACACACCAAACCTCCACAGTCTGTTCTGTTTTAACACTTCACACACCAAACCTCCACAGTCTGTTCTGTTTTAACACTTCACACACAAACCTCCACAGTCTGTTCTGTTTTAACACTTCACACACCAAACCTCCACAGTCTGTTCTGTTTTAACACTTCACACACCAAACCTCCACAGTCTGTTCTGTTTTAACACTTTACACACCAAACCTCCACAGTCTGTTCTGTTTTAACACTTCACACACCAAACCTCCACAGTCTGTTCTGTTTTAACACTTCACACACCAAACCTCCACAGTCTGTTCTGTTTTAACACTTTACACACCAAACCTCCACAGTCTGTTCTGTTTTAACACTTTACACACCAAACCTCCACAGTCTGCTCTGTTTTAACACTTCACACACCAAACCTCCACAGTCTGTTCTGTTTTAACACTTCACACACCAAACCTCCACAGTCTGTTCTGTTTTAACACTTCACACACCAAACCTCCACAGTCTGTTCTGTTTTAACACTTTACACACCAAACCTCCACAGTCTGCTCTGTTTTAACACTTTACACACCAAACCTCCACAGTCTGCTCTGTTTTAACACTTTACACACCAAACCTCCACAGTCTGTTCTGTTTTAACACTTCACACACCAAACCTCCACAGTCTGTTCTGTTTTAACACTTTACACACCAAACCTCCACAGTCTGTTCTGTTTTAACACTTTACACACCAAACCTCCACAGTCTGTTCTGTTTTAACACTTTACACACCAAACCTCCACAGTCTGCTCTGTTTTAACACTTTACACACCAAACCTCCACAGTCTGCTCTGTTTTAACACTTTACACACCAAACCTCCACAGTCTGTTCTGTTTTAACACTTCACACACCAAACCTCCACAGTCTGTTCTGTTTTAACACTTTACACACCAAACCTCCACAGTCTGTTCTGTTTTAACACTTCACACACCAAACCTCCACAGTCTGTTCTGTTTTAACACTTCACACACCAAACCTCCACAGTCTGTTCTGTTTTAACACTTTACACACCAAACCTCCACAGTCTGTTCTGTTTTAACACTTTACACACCAAACCTCCACAGTCTGTTCTGTTTTAACACTTTACACACCAAACCTCCACAGTCTGCTCTGTTTTAACACTTTACACACCAAACCTCCACAGTCTGCTCTGTTTTAACACTTTACACACCAAACCTCCACAGTCTGTTCTGTTTTAACACTTCACACACCAAACCTCCACAGTCTGTTCTGTTTTAACACTTTACACACCAAACCTCCACAGTCTGTTCTGTTTTAACACTTTACACACCAAACCTCCACAGTCTGCTCTGTTTTAACACTTTACACACCAAACCTCCACAGTCTGTTCTGTTTTAACACTTTACACACCAAACCTCCACAGTCTGTTCTGTTTTAACACTTCACACACCAAACCTCCACAGTCTGTTCTGTTTTAACACTTCACACACCAAACCTCCACAGTCTGTTCTGTTTTAACACTTCACACACCAAACCTCCACAGTCTGTTCTGTTTTAACACTTTACACACCAAACCTCCACAGTCTGTTCTGTTTTAACACTTTACACACCAAACCTCCACAGTCTGTTCTGTTTTAACACTTCACACACCAAACCTCCACAGTCTGTTCTGTTTTAACACTTTACACACCAAACCTCCACAGTCTGTTCTGTTTTAACACTTTACACACCAAACCTCCACAGTCTGTTCTGTTTTAACACTTCACACACCAAACCTCCACAGTCTGTTCTGTTTTAACACTTTACACACCAAACCTCCACAGTCTGCTCTGTTTTAACACTTCACACACCAAACCTCCACAGTCTGTTCTGTTTTAACACTTTACACACCAAACCTCCACAATCTGTTCTGTTTTAACACTTTACACACCAAACCTCCACAGTCTGTTCTGTTTTAACACTTCACACACCAAACCTCCACAGTCTGTTCTGTTTTAACACTTCACACACCAAACCTCCACAGTCTGTTCTGTTTTAACACTTCACACACCAAACCTCCACAGTCTGTTCTGTTTTAACACTTCACACACCAAACCTCCACAGTCTGTTCTGTTTTAACACTTTACACACCAAACCTCCACAGTCTGTTCTGTTTTAACACTTCACACACCAAACCTCCACAGTCTGTTCTGTTTTAACACTTCACACACCAAACCTCCACAGTCTGTTCTGTTTTAACACTTCACACACCAAACCTCCACAGTCTGTTCTGTTTTAACACTTCACACACCAAACCTCCACAGTCTGCTCTGTTTTAACACTTCACACACCAAACCTCCACAGTCTGCTCTGTTTTAACACTTCACACACCAAACCTCCACAGTCTGTTCTGTTTTAACACTTCACACACCAAACCTCCACAGTCTGCTCTGTTTTAACACTTCACACACCAAACCTCCACAGTCTGTTCTGTTTTAACACTTTACACACCAAACCTCCACAGTCTGTTCTGTTTTAACACTTTACACACCAAACCTCCACAGTCTGTTCTGTTTTAACACTTTACACACCAAACCTCCACAGTCTGTTCTATTTTAACACTTTACACACCAAACCTCCACAGTCTGTTCTGTTTTAACACTTTACACACCAAACCTCCACAGTCTGCTCTGTTTTAACACTTCACACACCAAACCTCCACAGTCTGTTCTGTTTTAACACTTCACACACCAAACCTCCACAGTCTGTTCTGTTTTAACACTTCACACACCAAACCTCCACCAGTCTGTTCTGTTTTAACACTTCACACACCAAACCTCCACAGTCTGTTCTGTTTTAACACTTCACACACCAAACCTCCACAGTCTGTTCTGTTTTAACACTTTACACACCAAACCTCCACAGTCTGTTCTGTTTTAACACTTTACACACCAAACCTCCACAGTCTGTTCTGTTTTAACACTTTACACACCAAACCTCCACAGTCTGTTCTGTTTTAACACTTCACACACCAAACCTCCACAGTCTGTTCTGTTTTAACACTTAACACTTAACTTTACTTTACTTAACTTTAACTTTTAACACTTTAACACTTCAGTTATTTGCCACCTTACTATTTTGTAAAATTATAAGATAAATCTCTTTAATTTTGTTCAAAAAAAAGACACCAACCTCGCAGCCGAAGTGTTTACTAGATCGTTGACTAGCCTTCCAGTAAAAAAAAAAAAAAAGACTTGCCTGTCAACTATATACAGTGGGGAAAAAAAGTATTTAGTCAGCCACCAATTGTGCAAGTTCTCTCACTTAAAAAGATGAGAGAGGCCTGTAATTTTCATCATAGGTACACTTCAACTATGACAGACAGAATGAGGAAAAAAAATCCAGAAAATCACATTGTAGGATTTTTTATGAATTTATTTGCAAATTATGGTGGAAAATAAGTATTTGGTCACATACAAACAAGCAAGATTTCTGGCTCTCACAGACCTGTAACTTCTTCTTTAAGAGGCTCCTCTGTCCTCCACTCGTTACCTGTATTAATGGCACCTGTTTGAACTTGTTATCAGTATAAAAAGACACCTGTCCACAACCTCAAACAGTCACACTCCAAACTCCACTATGGCCAAGACCAAAGAGCTGTCAAAGGAGGCCCCACTTGGCCCTACCATTCAACACCAATAACACACAGCTCAACACACAGCTGAACACACAGCTGAACACACAGCTCAACACACAGCTCAACACACAGCTGAACACACAGCTCAACACACAGCTGAACACACAGCTCAACACACAGCTCAACACACAGCTCAACACACAGCTGAACACACAGCTGAACACACAGCTCAACACACAGCTGAACACACAGCTGAACACACAGCTGAACACACAGCTCAACACACAGCTGAACACACAGCTCAACACACAGCTCAACACACAGCTGAACACACAGCTGAACACACAGCTCAACACACAGCTGAACACACAGCTCAACACACAGCTGAACACACAGCTCAACACACAGCTGAACACACAGCTGAACACACAGCTGAACACACAGCTCAACACACAGCTGAACACACAGCTCAACAGACAGCTCAAAACACAGCTGAACACACAGCTGAACACAGCTGAACACACAGCTGAACACACAGCTGAACACACAGCTGAACACACAGCTGAACACACAGCTCAACACACAGCTCAACACACAGCTGAACACACAGCTGAACACACAGCTCAACACACAGCTGAACACACAGCTCAACACACAGCTGAACACACAGCTCAACACACAGCTGAACACACAGCTGAACACACAGCTGAACACACAGCTGAACACACAGCTGAACACACAGCTCAACACACAGCTGAACACACAGCTCAACACACAGCTGAACACACAGCTCAACACACAGCTGAACACACAGCTGAACACAGCTGAACACACAGCTCAACACACAGCTGAACACACAGCTCAACAGACATTTCTGTAAGTGTGAGGTGTTGATTAACAAATCTTTTGGTCTTTTTACAATCATGCTCTACAACTGTTATGACATAAAGGTTAATAAAGACATTCTAAACCCAGGCTGTCAGAGTGGAGCAGCCCTCAGCCACAGGACCAGCCTGTCAGAGTGGAGCATCCCTCAGCCACAGGACCAGGCTGTCAGAATGGAGCAGCCCTCAGCCACAGGACCAGGCTGTCAGAGTGGAGCATCCCTCAGCCACAGGACCAGGCTGTCAGAATGGAGCAGTCCTCAGCCACAGGACCAGGCTGTCAGAATGGAGCAGCAAGTTAATGTCCAACTTGGAAACGAGAGAGAGAGAGTCTTCTCTTTCTGGGTGGTGGTCTGAGTTAGCCAAATGTCATTCCCCCCTGGCACTGTGTGCTTGCCAGCTTGCCTGATTCTGTGATAAATATTACTTTATGGTTTACTGACCCAAATATTTGTATTTTTCCTTTACGCCGTACCCTCCGAAACACACACAGGGGTCAGAGGACAAGGTCAGCTGCAGTGCAGTGCTGGAGCTGTCCAGGGGTTAAGTGCATTGCTGCAGTCAACAACGGCAGGAGGTGGCATCTAATGGGGAGTTAGCCTGAACCTGCGTGCTAGCCTTAACCTAGAGGTGTTGCATGTTAGCTTGTCAGCCCTAGCCTAGCCGTTGTCTGCATATTAAACAAAGCAGACTGTGGAGGAATTGGTGTGTGCTGTGTTAAACAGAACAGACTGGAAGTTTTGGTGTAAACAAGATGTTGCATGCAACACCTCTAGGTTAAGGCTAGCACGCAGGTTCAGGCTAACTCCCCATTAGATGCCACCTCCTGCCGTTGTTGACTGCAGCAATGCACTTAACCCCTGGACAGCTCCAGCACTGCACTGCAGCTGACCTTGTCCTCTGACCCCTGTGTGTTATTAACACACAGGGTCCGTTCCTCTCCTCGTCTCTCCTCTCCCTTGGTGGAGCCGTTCTGTGCCTGGAGAATAAACGATTGCAGCCAGTCTCTGCTCTCACATCTGGCCCGCCCAGGGGAAACTACGCGGGTCTGGGAACGTAAGCATGGCTCTCACCAGACTTATTAGCTCTGATTGTTTCGTGTTGTTCATATCTTAGTTTCATTTGGTCTCTTTGGGTTTTCACCCGTCAATCCACCTGTACTGTGAGAAACACCACGTTGAAGGAAAAAGAAGGTTGATCCATTAAATAGAATAATAAATGGTATTTAATTTTAAAATGGCATTTAGCAGACACTTTTATTAAAAAGCGACTTTACAATCCTGCGTTTACACATTTATACGGGTGGTTTATACCGGTGGTCGGGTGGTCCCGAATCTAACCCACTATCATATCTAACCCACTATCATATCTAACCCACTATCATATCGTTGCAAGCGTTTATGCTTTACTAACTGAACAGACCCCGAGAAGTTCTGGAAAACGGTTAAAGACCTGGAGAATAAACCCTCCTCCTCACAGCTGCCCAATGTTGATGATGTGGTTGTTACTGACAAGAAGCACATGGCTGAGCTCTTTAATCACCACTTTATTACGTCAGGATTCCTATTTGACTCAGCCGTGCCTCCTTGCCCGTCCAACATTTCCTCATCTCCTACCCCTTCTCCTACCCCTTCCCCGGCCCCGTTACAAAGTTTCTCCCTGCAGGCGGTCACTGAGTTGCTAAAAGAGCTCCTTAAACTTGACCCCCAAAAAACATCTGGGTGGTTTAGACCCTTTCTTCTTTAAGGTTGCTGCCCCCTATCATCTATTTTTCCCTGTTTATCAAAAGTGTTGGAAAAACTTGTCAATAATCAACTGACTGACATTCTTGTCTAAAGTATTCTTTCTGGTATGCAATCTGGTTTCTGCTCAGGTTATGGATGTGTCACTGCAACCTTAAAGGTCCTCAATGATGTCACCATTGCCCTTTATTCTAAGCAATGTTGTGCTGCTATTTTTATTGACTTGGCCAAAGCTTTTGTTACGGTAGACCGTTCCATTCTTGTGGGCCAGCTAAGGAGTATTGGTGTCTCTGAGGGGTCTTTGGCCTGGTTTGCTAACTACCTCTCTCAAAGAGTGCAGTGTATAAAGTCAGAACATCTGCTGTCTCAGCCACTGCCTGTCACCACGGGGGTACCCCAAGGCTTGATCCTTGGCCCCACGCTCTTCTGAATTTACATCAACAACATAGCTCAGGCAGTAGGAAGCTCTCTCATCCATGTATATGCAGATGATATAGTCTTATACTCAGCCGGCCCCTCCCCGGATGTTGTGTTAAACACTCTACAACAAAGCTTTCTTAGTGTCCAACAAGCTTTCTCTACCCTTAACCCTGTTCTGAACACCTCCAAAACAAAGGCCATGTGGTTTGGTAAGAAGAATGCCCCTCTCCCCACAGGTGTTATTACTACCTCTGAGGGTTTAGAGCTTGAGGTAGACACCTCATACAAGTACTTGGGAGTATGGCTAGACGGTACACTGTCCTTCTCTCAGCACATATCAAAGCTGCAGGCTAAAGTTGAATCTAGACTTGGTTTCCTCTATAGTAATCGCTCCTCTTTCACCCCAGCTGCCAAACTAATCCTGATTCAGATGACCATCCTACCCATGCTAGATTACAGAGATGTAATTTATAGATCGCAGGTAAGGGTGCTCTCGAGCGGGCTAGATGTTCTTTACCATTCGGCAATCAGATTTGCCAGTAATGCTCCTTATAGGACACATCACTGCACTCCATACTCCTCTGTAAACTGGTGATCTCTGTATACCCGTCGCAAGACCCACTGTTTGATGCTTATTTATAAAACCCTCTTAGGCCTCACTTCCCCCTATCTGAGACATCTACTGCAGCCCTCATCCTCCACATACAACACCCGGTCTGCCAGTCACATTCTGTTAAAGGTCCCCAAAGCACACACACATCCCTGGGTCGCTTCTCTTTTCAGTTCGCTGCAGCTAGCGACTGGAACGAGCTGCAACAAACACTCAAACTGGACTGTTTTATCTCAATCTCGTCATTCAAAGACTCAATCATGGACCCTCTTACTGACAGTTGTGGCTGCTTAGCGTGATCTACCTTCTTGCCCTTTGTGCTGTTGTCTTTGCCCAATAATGTTTGTACCATGTTTTTTTGTGTGCTGCTACCATGTTGTGTTGCTACCATGTTGTTGTCATGTTGTGTTTCTGCCATGTTGTGTTGTCATGTGTTGCTGTCATGCTATGTTGTTGTCTTAGGTCTCTCTTTATGTAGTGCTGTGTTGTCTCTCTTGTTGGGATGTGTGTTTTGTCCTATATTTATATATACAGTTAAAATCTGAAGTTTACATACACTTTAGCCAAAGACATTTAAACTCAGTTTTTTCACAATTCCTGACATTTAATCCTAGTAAAAAGTCCCTGTCTTAGGTCAGTTAGGATCACCACTTTATTTTAAGAATGTGAAATGTCAGAATAATAGAGAGAGAGAATTATTTATTTCAGCTTTTATTTCTTTCATCACATTCCCAGTGGATCAGAAGTTTACATACACTCAATTAGTATTTGGTAGCATTGCCTTTAAATTGTTTATCTTGGGTAAAACGTTTTGGGAAGCCTTCCACAAACTTCCCACAATAAGTTGGGTGCATTTTGGCCCATTCCTCCTGACAGAATTGGTGTAACTGAGTCAAGTTTGTAGGCCTCTTTGCTCGCACATGCTTTTTCAGTTCTGCCCACACTTTTTCTATAGGATTGAGGTCAGGGCTTTGTGATGGCCACTCCAATACCTTGACTTTGTTTCCTTAAACAATTTTGCCACAACTTTGGAAGTATGCTTGGGGTCATTGTCCATTTGGAAGACCCATTTTTTTTCTGAGGTCTTGGCTGAAGGTAGGCCTTGAAATACATCCACAGGTACACCTCCAATTGACTCAAATTATGTCAATTAGCCTATCAGAAGCTTCTAAAGCCATTACATACTTTTCTGGAATTTTCCAAGCTGTTTAAAGGCATAGTCAATTTAGTGTATGTAAACTTCTGACCCACTGGAATTGTGATACAGAGAATTATATGTGAAATAAACTGTCTGTAAACAATTGTTGGAAAAATAACTTGTGTCATGCACACAGTAGATGTCCTAACCGTCTTGCCAAAACTATAGTTTGTTAACAAGACATTTTTGAAGTGGTTGATAAACTAGTTATAATGACTCCAACCTAAGTGCATGTAAACTTCAGACTTCAACTGTACATATATATATATACAGTGGGGAAAAAAAGTATTTAGTCAGCCAAAATGAGGAATAAACTTTTGTTATTGACCAAATACTTATTTTCCACCATAATTTGCAAATAAATTCATTAAAAATCCTACAATGTGATTTTCTGGATTTTTTTTCCTCATTTTGTCTGTCATAGTTGAAGTGTACCTATGATGAAAATCACAGGCCTCTCTCATATTTTTAAGTGAGAGAACTTGCACAATTGGTGGCTGACTAAATACTTTTTTTCCCCACTGTATATATAAAAAAATCCCAGCCCCCATGGAGTCCTTTTGCCTTTTGGTAAGCCGTCATTGTAAATAGGAATTTGTTCATAACTGACTTACCTATTTAAATAAAGGTTAAATAAAATACAATTTAAAATAAATAAACTGCAGAGCATCAGGATTGAGTTGAAACATCAGATTCAGTTGATTGTCAACAGTGGATGTAGTATTTCCAGACATAAGTTGTTGTTGTGGTTTTTTTAGTTTAAATTGAAGAATTATCAATGGAGCATAGTACTTCAAATGGTATTGATCTTAATCCTAATCTTGATCTTAATCCTAATCTTGATCTTAATCCTAATCTTGATCTTAATCCTAATCTTGATCTTGATCTTAATCCTAATCTTGATCTTAATCCTAATCTTGATCTTGATCTTAATCCTAATCTTGATCTTGATCTTGATCTTAATCCTAATCTTGATCTTAATCCTAATCTTGATCTTGATCTTAATCCTAATCTTGATCTTAATCCTAATCTAGATCTTAATCCTAATCTTGATCTTAATCCTAATCTTGATCTTGATCTTAATCCTAATCTTGATCTTAATCCTAATCTTGATCCTAATCCTTATATTGATCTTAATCTTGGTCTTGATTGGCTTGTCACATCTGTCTCATACCTGAAGTAAATTGATCCCAATGGTGATTTTAGAAGAAATCCTCTCCTGAAGCCCTGGCTAAAGTGTATGATTCCATTTGATCTCTCCAGACACTATTTCTTCCTTTAAACTCTCTCACACTGCACACACACACACACACACACTGCACACACACTGCACACACACACACACACACACACACACACACACACACACACACACACACACACACACACACACACACACACACACACACACACACACACACACACACACACACACACACACACACACACACACACACTGCCAGCAGTGGTTTCTCATCTCTGTCAATCATTCCCAGATGCTGTTCCTTGTGACTCAAGAAGTGGAATAAAAAACCAAAACACAATATAAATCCAATTACAGAGACGAATGATAACTATCCAAGAATGGCTTCCGAAGGAAATTGGAAGTGCATTGTGTCAGCAGCAGTATAAGCTTTGATGAGAGCCACTGTCAAAGGGTCTGAACTGGAAAGTCTTTGAAGATGACTAGATGACTAGGTGACTAGATGACTAGATGACTAGGTGACTAGGTGACTAGGTGACTAGATGACTAGGTGACTAGGTAAATAGATGACTAGGTGACTAGGTGACTAGATGACTAGGTGACTAGGTGACTAGATGACTAAGTGACTAGGTGACTAGATGACTAGGTGACTAGGTGACTAGATGACTAGGTGACTAGATGACTAGGTGACTAGGTAAATAGATGACTAGGTGACTAGGTGACTAGGTGACTAGATGACTAGGTGACTAGGTAAATAGATGACTAGATGACTAGGTGACTAGGTAAATAGATGACTAGGTGACTAGATGACTAGGTGACTAGGTAAATAGATGACTAGATGACTAGGTGACTAGGTGACTAGATGACTAGGTGACTAGATGACTAGGTGACTAGGTGACTAGGTGACTAGATGACTAGGTGACTAGGTAAATAGATGACTAGGTGACTAGGTGACTAGATGACTAGGTGACTAGGTAAATAGATGACTAGATGACTAGGTGACTTTGTGACTAGGTGACTAGGTGACTAGATGACTAGGTGACTAGGTGACTAGGTGACTAGGTAAATAGATGACTAGATGACTAGATGACTACGTGACTAGGTGACTAGATGACTAGGTGACTAGGTGACTAGATGACTAGATGACTAGGTAAATAGATGACTAGATGACTAGGTGACTAGATGACTAGGTGACTAGATGACTAGATGACTAAATGACTAGATGACTAGATGACTAGGTGACTAGGTGACTAAGTGACTAGATGACTAGGTGACTAGGTGACTAGGTAAATAGATGACTAGGTGACTAGATGACTAGGTGACTAGGTGACTAGAGGACTAGATGACTAGGTGACTAGGTGACTAGATGACTAGGTGACTAGGTGACTAGATTACTAGGTGACTAGGTGACTAGGTGACTAGATCACTAGGTGACTAGGTGACTAGGTAAATAGATGACTAGATGACTAGGTGACTAGGTGACTAGATGACTAGGTGACTAGATGACTAGGTGACTAGGTAAATAGATGACTAAATGACTAGGTAAATAGATGACTAGATGACTAGATGACTAGGTGACTAGGTGACTAGGTGACTAGATGACTCTGTGACTCAATGACTCGATGACTCGGTGACTCGGTGACTCGGTGACTAGGTGACTCGGTGACTAGGTGACTAGATGACTAGGTGACTAGATGACTAGGTGACTAGGTAAATAGATGACTAGATGACTAGGTGACTAGATGACTAGGTGAGTAGGTGACTAGATGACTAGGTGACTAGATGACTAGGTGACTAGGTAAATAGATGACTAGATGACTAGGTGACTAGATGACTAGGTGACTAGGTAAATAGATGACTAGGTGACTACGTGACTAGATGACTAGGTGACTAGGTGACTAGATGACTAGGTGACTAGATGACTAGGTGACTAGGTAAATAGATGACTAGGTGACTACGTGACTAGGTGACTAGGTGACTAGATGACTAGGTGACTAGGTAAATAGATGACTAGATGACTAGGTGACTAGGTAAATAGATGACTAGGTGACTAGATGACTTTGTGACTAGGGACACATGGCTCTCGACTTTCGCCTCTCCCGAGTCCGTACGGGAGTTGCAGCGATGGGACAAGACTGTAACTACCAATTGGGTATCATGAAATTGGGGAGAAAAAGGGGTCAAAAGTACAAAACAGTTATTACAAATAAGAGCTGCATTCAGTTTCAGAATGGGTGGCAATAAATAAGTTAGTCTTAAATATTTCGAAAAACGAAAAGCATTGTATTTGGGACAAATCATTAACTAAACCCTAAACCTCAATTAAATCTTGGCACGAATAATGTGGAAAATTAGCAAGTTGAGGTGACTAAACTGCTTGGAGTAACCCTGGATTGTAAACTGCCATGGTCAAAACATATTGACACAACAGTAGCTAAGATGGGGAGAAGTCTGTCCATAATAAAGCACTGCTCTGCCTTCTTAACAACACTATCAACAAGGCAGGTCCTACAGGCCCTAGTTGTGTCGTACCTTGACTACTGTCCAGTGGTGTGGTCAGGTGCCACAAAGAGGATAATAGGACAATTAAAATGGTCTCAGAAAAAGGCAGAATGGCTGGCCCTTAAATGTACACGGAGAGCTAATATTGATAATATCCGTGTCAATGTTTCCTTGCTCAAAGTAGAGGAGAGATTGACTTCATCACTACTTGTTTTGTATGAAGTATTGATGTGCTGAATGCACTGAGCTGTCTGTTTGAACTACTAGCACAAGCTCGGACACCCATGCATACCCCACAAGACATGCCACCACAGTCCACAAATCCAGGCACACAGTAATACATAGAGCCATGACTACATGAAACTCTATTTCACATAAAGGAACTAATGGGGATCCATAGTAAATTCAAATACAAATGTCGAGGAACAGACACCATTGTCTGCCAATCAGGGCCTGAGACTTGTTGGTCCAACAGCCAGTGTGGATGGCTGCTAGAGGATAAAATTCCACAGCCACTCAGATATGACCAGATGCTGCTTCTAATACACCAGCTTATACTGGGATTGGAGCTTGTTGGCTTTACACTACAAGATCCTGTCTCTGCCCGAGGGTGAAAAATGATGAAGATGATGAAGATGAGGATGGTGGTGGTTGTGGTGGTGGTCTTGGTGGTTGCGGTGGTGGCATGATGGTTGCGATGGTGGTGATGGTGGTGATGGTGATGGTGTTGGTGGTGATGGTGTTGGTGGTGTTGGTGTGGGGCGTGGTGGTGTGGTGGTAATGGTGGTGGCTATGGTGTTGGTGGTAGTGGTGGTAGTGGTGGTGGTGGTAGTGGTGGTGGTGGTGGTGGTGGTGGTGGTGGTGGTGGTAGTGGTGGTGGTGGTGGTGTGGTGGTGAGTGGTGGTGGTAGTGGTGGTAGTGGTGGTGGTGGTTAGTGGTGGTGGATGCAGGCAGTGGTAGTGGTGGTGGTGGTAGTGGTGGTGGTGGTGGTGGGTGGTGGTGGTAGTGGTGGTGGTGGTGGTAGTGGTGGTAGTGGTGGTGGGTGGTGGTGGTGGTAGTGGTGGTGGTGGTGGTGGTGATGATGGTGGTAGTGGTGGTGGTGGTGGTGGTGGTATAGTAATAGGTGAGGTATTAGTGGTGAGGTGGTGGTATATATGGTATATATGGTATATATATGATGGTGGTGGTGGTATATATAGTATATGTATATAGTATATATATATATGGTGTGTATATATATGGTATATATGTATATGAAGAGTATATATATATATATAGTGAGGTGGTTTGAGGTATATGGTATATATATATATATATATATATATAGTGGTGGTATATATGGTTGGTATGGTATGAGGTGGTGGTGGTGAGGTGGTATATATATATGAGTGGTGGTAGGTATATGGTGGTATGTATATATATGAGTGGTGGTATATATATAATTTATGGTGAGTATATAGTGGTGGTGGTGGTAGTATGGTGAGCCAGTGGTGGTATATATATATATATGTGGTGGTGGTGGTATATATAGGTGGTATGGTGGTGGTGGTAGTGGTATATGGTGGTATATATAGTGGTATATGGTGGTGAGGTGGTATAGTATATATATGGTATAGTGGTGAGGTATATATAGTGTGGTGGTATAGTGGTGGTATGGTATTGGTATATATATATATATATATGAGGTGGTGGTGAGTGGTGGTATATATGGTAGTGGTAGTGAGTGTGAGGTATATATATATAGTGGTGGTATATAGTATAGTGGTATATATATATATATATGATGGTATATATATATGGTGGTGATATTATTTATGGTGGTATAGTGGTATGGTGGTGGTGGTGGTGGTATATGGTATATATATATATGAGGTGGTGGTGGTATATATTTGTATGGTGTGGTATATGATTTAGGTGGTGATATAGTATATATATAGGTATATGGTATGAGGTAGTGGTATGGTATATATATATATATATAGTGTGGTGAGTGGTGGTGGTGGTGTAGGTGGTATATGGTGATGGTGGTAGTGATGTGGTGATTACAGTGGTGGTGGTATATAGTGGTATATAGGTATATATGATTTATATGATTTGATAAGATTGTATATATATGATGGTATGAGGTGAGTGGTGGTGGTGGTATGGTGATTTATAGAGGGTGATGGTATGGCAGAGGAAGTGGTGAGTGATTTGAGGTAGTGGTGGTGATGGTGATGATGGTGGTATGAGTAGTGGTATGAGGATGGTGGTGGTGGTGGTGGTAGTGGTAAGATGATTTAGGTGGCAGTATGACTAGTGGTGGTGGTGGTGGTGGTGGTGGTAGAGTGGTGGTGGTGATGGCAGTGGTAGATGGTGGTGAGGTGTATATATGGTTTATTGGTACAGGTGGATGATATATATTGGTGATGATGGTGGTGGTGGTATATGGTATATAGTATATATATATATGATTTAGATATATGGTATAGACTTGGTATGGTGGTAGTGGTGGTAGTGGTGGTAGGTGAGGTGGTGGTGGTGATGGTGTATATATATATAGTGGTATAGGTGATTTGGTATGCTATAGGTGGTGGTATATATATATGGTAGTGGTGGTGTATATATATATGGTGGTGGTAGTGGTGGTAATAGTATGGTGGTATATGAGTGGTATATATATATATGTATATAGTGGTAGTGATTATATGGCAGTGGTATGATTTATATATGTGGTAGTGGTGGTATGTGGTGGTATAGTGGTGGTAGTGGTGGTGATTTATATGGTGGTGGTAGTATATGTTATTTATAGGAGGTGGTGGTGGTGGTGGTGGTGAGGTGGTGGTGGTAGTGGTGGTGGAGGTGGTGGAGAGTGTGAAGTGGTAGTGGTGGTGGTGGATGACGATGGTGGTGGTGAGTGGGTGGTGGTGATGGCGGCAGTGGTGGTGGTGGTGGAGAGGATTTATGGTGGTGGTGATGATGGTGGTGGATATATGGTGTGGTGGTGATGGTAGTGGTGGTGGTGGTGAAGTATAGTGGTATGGTGGTGGTGGTGTATGGTGGACAGGTATATGTGGTGGTTGTATGGTGGTGGTGAGGTGGTGATGACTTATATGGGTGGGTGGTGGTGATATATATGATGGTGATGGTGCAGAGTGGTATATATATATGATTATATATGATGGTATAAGGTGGTAGTGATGGTGGTGATATATAGTGGTAAGATTTATATGGTGGTATATATGGTATGAGTGGTGGTAGTATCATAATATGGTATATGGTGATAGATGGTAGTGGTGATATATATATGGTAGTGGGTGGTGGAGGTGGTATTTGGTGGCGTGGTATATATGATGGTAGTGGTGGTGGTATATGGTGGTGGTGGTGGTATGATGATGGTGTATATATATATATATATATATAGTGGTGGTGGTGGTGGAGTGGTGGTATATATATATATATATAGTGGTGGTGGTGGTGGTATGGTATATGGTGATAGGTAGTGTTATATATATATATGGTGGTAGTATGGTGGTATGGTATGGTGGTAGGTGGTGAGTGGTATATATTTATATATATATATGAGTTATGGTATATATATTGGTGGTGGTATACTGGTGGTGGTGGTAGTGGTGGTGGTATTTAGGTATATGGTGGTAGTGGTATATATAGTGGTATTTATATATATATATATATATGATTTATGGTATATATATATATATATATATATATAGTATATATATATATATATATATATATATATTGATGGTTATGGTGGTGAGGTGAGGTGTATATATATATATATAGTGGTGAGGTGGTATATAGGTGTATATATATATGGTAGGTATGGTAGTATATGGTGGTATATATATATATATATATATATATAGGTGGTGAGTGGTGGTATATATATGGTATATATATATATATATAGTTTATAGAAATGGTGAGGTATATGTATATATATGATACTTATATATATATATATATATATATGGTTATATATATATATATATATATATATATAGTGGTATATATATATATATGGTGGTATGGGGTGGTATATATGGTGGTGATTTATTTATATGGTATGTAGTGGTGAGGTGGTGAGGTGGTGGTGGTAGTGGTGATGGTGGTGGTATATATGTATATAGTATGGTATATATATATATATAGTGGGGTGGTGGTATGATGGATAGTATATATGGTGGTATATATTTTCTATATAGTGGTATATATATGGTAAGATGAGTGGTGGTGGTAGGTATAGTAGTATATATATATATGATGGTATATGGTATATAAGGTGAGGTGGATATATATATAGGTGAGTATATGGTATTTAGTGAGGTATATGGAGGTGGTGGTATATATAGTGGTATGGTGGTGGTATATATATATAGGTGAGGTGATTTATAGGTGAGTGGTGGTGGTATTTAGTGGTGGTATGTGGTGGTGTATATGATGGTACATATATATGGTATATATATATATATATATAGTATATATATATATATATATATGATAGTGGTGAGGTGAGGTGAGGTGGTGGTGATCTTATATATGGTAGTGGTGGTGGTGGTGATATATATATATAGGGTGGTATATATGGTGATTTATATATATATATGGTGGTGATGGTGGTATATATATATATATATAGTGAGGTGGTATGAGTATATATATGGTGGTATATATGGTGATATGGTATATAGTGTATATATATATGTATATGGTGGTATAGTGGTGGTGGTATATGGTAGTGGTGAGTATATATATAGTGGTGATATGGTGATATGTAGTATATAGTGGTGGTGGTGGTGGTAGTGGTGGTATGGTTAGTATATGTTATATATAGGTGGTATAGTATATATATATATGTATATGGTGGTGTATATATGGTTTATATATATATGATGGTGGTGGTGGTGGTGGTGGTAGTGGTGGTGGTATATATATATATATATATATATAGTATTTAGTGGTGATGGTGAGTGGTATAGTAGTGGTATATATGGTAGGTGGTATATGGTATATGAGGTATAGTGGGTGGATAGTATGAGATATATGTAGGTAGTATATGGTGGTGATGGTAGTGGTTATAGGTGGTGGTATTTATATATATATAGTGGTATGAGGTGAGGTGGTATAGTGGTAGTGGTGGTGGTGGTATGGTATTGTAGTGGTTATGATATGTATAGTGGTGAGTGGTGATATATATATATATATGGTATGGTGGTGGTATAGGTATATGGTGGTATATATATATATATATATGGTGGTATATGGTGTAGTAGGTGATTTAGGTGGTGGTGTGGTATAATTTATAGGTGGTGATATATAGTATATATAGATTTAGTATATATATATATATAGGTGGTGGTATAGTATATATGGTGGTGGTGATAGGTGGTGTATATGATTGGTATATATAGTGGTGGTATGGTGGTGGTAGTGGTATAGTGGTATATATATATATATGATTGGTGATTTATATATATATAGTGAGGTGGTGGTATATATATATGGTAGTGGTATATATATATATATAGTATATATAGTATATATATATATATATATATATATATGGTGAAGTGGTAGTGGTATATATGAGGTGGTGTGGTGGTGAGGTGGTGGTGGTGGTGTATATGGTGGTGATTTATGGTAGTGGTAGTGGTATATAGGTGATTTATGGTATATATATATATATATAGTGGTGGTGGTATATATATATGGTATATGTATATAGGTGATTTATATATGGTATGGTGATATATATCAGTGGTATATATAGTGGTGGTGGTGGTGGTGGTGATGGTGAGTGGTGGTGAGGTGGTGGTGGTGGTGATGGTGGTAGTGGTATGGTTATATATATATAGTATGATTTAGGTATAGTGATTATATTGAGTGAGTGGTTAGTTATAGTGGTATGTATATATGGTGATGGGTGGTAGTGGTGGTATATGGTAGTAGGTGATTTATATATATATATATATAGTGGTGTATATATATATATATGTATATATATGGTATATATAGTGGTGATGTGGTATTGAGGTGGTGGTGAGGTGGTGGTGGTATATATATAGTGGTAGTGGTATATGGTGGTGTATATATATAGTATATATAGTGGTGTGGTGGTGGTATATATATGGTATATATATATAGTGGTAGTGGTGGTGGTGGTGGTAGTGGTGGTGGTGAGGTGGTGGTATATATATATGGTATATATGGTGGTATATATATATGGAGGGTGGCGGTGGTGGTATAGTGGTGGTATATATAGGTGGTATATATATATATATATATGGTAGGTGGTGGTTGGTGGGTGGTGGTGGTGGTGGTGGTGGTGGTGGTGGTGAGTGGTGAGTGGTGGTGGTGGTGGTGGTGGTGGTGTGGTGAGGTGTTGATGGTAGTGGTAGTGAGGTGGTAGTGGTGGGTGGTGGTGAGGTGGTGGTGGTGGTGGTGATGATGGTGGTGGTGGTGAGTGGTGGTGGTAGGGTGAGGTGGTGGTAGTGGTAGTATGGTGGTGGTGGTGGTGGTGGTGGTATGGTGGTGGTGGTGGTGGTGGTGAGGTGGGTGGTGGTGGTGGTGGTGGTGGTGGTGGTGGTGGTGATGATGATGGTGGTGGTGGTGGTAGGTGGTGAGTGGTAGTGGTGGTGGTGGTGGTGGTGGTGGTGGTGATGATGGTGCAGTGGTGGTGGTGGTGGTGGTGAGTGGTGGTGGTGGTGGTGGTGTGTGGTGGCAGGTGGTGGTGGTGATGATGGCAGTGGTGGTGAGTGGTAGTGGCAGTGGTGGTGGTGGTGGTGGTGGTGTTGGTGATGATGGTAGTGGTAGTGGTGGTGGTGGTGGTGGTGGTAGTGGTGGTGGTAGTGGTGGTGGTGGTGGTGGTGGTGGTGGTGGGGATGTGATGGTGGTGATGGTTTGAATGAGTTCTGTGCCTGGATGAAGGAGCGTGTTGTCTGGCTCCATCCACACTGGGTGATGAGGAGGATGAAGATAATGACGGTCTCTATGAGTTCTGTACCTGGATGAAGGAGTGTGTTGTGTTTTGCCTATTGTGTGTCCCAGCTGCTACACTTGTATTTGGAGTTGCGTAATAACTCCTTTCACAGAATACAATTAACCCCGACACTGTGTTGTTGATAGGATGTCTGTCTGTCTGTCTGTCTGGGAAGGGATCAATTAACCCCGACACTGTGTTGTTGATAGGATGTCTGTCTGTCTGTCTGTCTGGGAAGGGATCAATTAACCCCGACACTGTTGTTGACAGGATGTCTGTCTGTCTGTCTGGGAAGGGATCAATTAACCCCGACACCGTGTTGTTGACAGGATGTCTGTCTGTCTGTCTGGGAAGGGATCAATTAACCCCGACACTGTATTGTTGACAGGATGTCTGTCTGTCTGGGAAGGGATCAATTAACCCCGACACTGTATTGTTGACAGGATGTCTGTCTGTCTGGGAAGGGATCAATCTGAGACTACATCCAAAATGGCACCCTATTGTTCATATGGGCCCTGGTTAGAGGTAGTGCACTACTTCGTATGGGCCCTGGTTAGAGGTAGTGCACTACTTCATATGGGCCCTGGTTAGAGGTAGTGCACTACTTTATATGGGCCCTGGTTAGAGGTAGTGCACTACTTTATATGGGCACTGGTTAGAGGTAGTGCGCTACTTCATATAGGCCCTGGTTAGAGGTAGTGCACTACTTCATATGGGCCCTGGTTAGAGGTAGTGCACTACTTTATATGGGCCCTGGTTAGAGGTAGTGCACTACTTCATATGGGCCCTGGTTAGAGGTAGTGCACTACTTCATATCGGGATTAGATCAATTGATCTTGTGCCTGTGTCCTTAACCAAAACCAACGTCCACAAAGTGACAGCGTCTCTGAGGACTGGTAGTGAAATGTGCATTCTGAAATGCCCCCCTGTTTATTCCCTATATAGTGCCCTACTTTTGACCAAACCCTATGGGCCCTGGCCAAAAGTAGTGCCCTATGCAATGCATTCTCCGGTCAAAAGTAGGGCACTATATAGAGGATAAACAGGGGGGCATTACAGATGCACACTATGGATGCACACTCCTTTGTTTGACCGAAGTCCAGATGAAATATTGAACATCTGATGCCCTCAAGATAGCCCCACCCAGTCTTCCAATGTGAGACTTAATCAG
This sequence comes from Brachymystax lenok tsinlingensis, assembly GCA_030435695.1. Classification (NCBI taxonomy): domain Eukaryota; kingdom Metazoa; phylum Chordata; class Actinopteri; order Salmoniformes; family Salmonidae; genus Brachymystax; species Brachymystax lenok. The sequence continues at coordinate 2,966,663 of CM059785.1, forward strand.
CACCGCTCATGGAGGGAAAGTAGTGCATTAATGTTTTACACTAATTCGTCCTGGTTCCCTCAGAGTGTGTTCCTGGGGTAGTCCAGGTCTGGTCTGCTAGCTAGCGGCTCGACTCCACACCGACAGGAAACATGTGTCCTTGGTCTGTTAGTTATTACTCAGGAATTGTTGTGTTTTTTTTACGAGACGGGTGAACAACACCGCATTTGACATCGACACAGAGCTCCTTCCTTCCCGCTATTTGATTCTTATTCTCTCCTGCCCTCTCTGTCCTCAGCTCTCTACATGACCCCTCTCTGTCCTCAGCTCTCTACATGACCCCTCTCTGTCCTCAGCTCTCTCCATGACCCCTCTCTGTCCTCAGCTCTCTCCATGACCCCTCTCTGTCCTCAGCTCTCTCCATGACCCCTCTCTGTCCTCAGCTCTCTACATGAACCCTCTCTGTCCTCAGTTCTCTACATGACCCCTCTCTGTCCTCAGCTCTCTACATGACCCCTCTCTGTCCTCAGCTCTCTCCATGACCCCTCTCTGTCCTCAGCTCTCTCCATGACCCCTCTCTGTCCTCAGCTCTCTCCATGACCCCTCTCTGTCCTCAGCTCTCTACATGACCCCTCTCTGTCTTCAGCTCTATCCATGACCCCTCTCTGTCCTCAGCTCTCTACTGGCCTAATTGTCTGCCTTTGTCTCACATTGTTCCTTTTCTCGTCCTCCTTGTTCTCTCTTTCCTCGTTTTACCTTTTTACACTCCAGACCATATAGACTACACCTAGAGTCTTCTACACTCTGGACAGGGGCCGTTTCAGTGTCAGCCCTGAGGGTTCTCCCTCCCTCCCTCCCTCTTACTAATGGCTGTTGACCATTCAACCTGCTGATCCAGGCTCAGTGTTTAAAGCCCTACACTGGAGCAGCCTGCCTCTCATCTGCTGCACCTTCTGTCCCAAAAGGCACACTATTTCCTAGGTAGTGTACTGCTTCTGTCCAGGGTCCATAAAGCTGTAAAGGGACTAGGTAATGTACTGCTTCTGTCCAGGGTCCATAGGGCTGTAAAGGGACTAGGTAATGTAAAGGGACTAGGTAATGTACTGCTTCTGTCCACGGTCCATAGGGCTGTAAAGGGACTAGGTAATATACTGCTTCTGCCCACGGTCCATAGGGCTGAAAAGGGACTAGGTAATGTACTGCTTCTGTCCACGGTCCATAGGGCTGTAAAGGGACTAGGTAATGTACTGCTTCTGTCCACGGTCCATAGGGCTGTAAAGGGACTAGGGTATAATTTGGAGCCCAATCCTTGTGGGCCTTTGATATAGGAGCTGATGGTGTGGATGGCTAAGACCCTCCACACCTCCTGTCCCCCTTCAGGCCCCGGGGGGACGTAACCCCACACCACCAACACCCAGCACTATTCAACTCTGACTGACACTGCGATGTAAACACAACATAAACACAGGCTTTTAACCTGCATGGACTGAACTGGACAGAACACTGGAGACAAACTCAGGATACACACAGGAAGAGAGGAAGAGACCGGGAGTGGGGACTCTAGTCGTGGAAAACATAGTGGGGATGGATGGATGGATGGATGGATGAATGGATGGATGGATGGATGGATGGATGAATGGATGGATGAATGGAGGGATGAATGGAGGGATGAATGGATGGATGGATGGATGGATGGATGGATGGATGAATGGATGGATGAATGGAGGGAGGGATGGATAGATGGATGAATGAATGGATGAAAGGAGGGATGAATGGATGCTGGATGGATGGATGAATGGATGGATGAATGGAGGGATGAATGGATGGCTGGATGGATGGATTAATGGATAGCTGGATGGGTGGATGAATGAAGGGATGAATGGAGGGATGAATGGATGCTGGATGGATGAATGGAGGGAAGAATGGAGGGATAGATGGATGGATTAATGGAGGGATGAATGGATGGCTGGATGGATTAATGGATAGCTGGATGGGTGGATGAATGGAGGGATGAATGGATGGATGGATGAATGGAAGGGTGGATGGATAGATGGATCGATGGATGAATTAATGGATGAATGGAGGGATGAATGGCTGGATGAACTGGAGGAGAGCAGCTCAGCACACAGAACAGAGGATTGAGAGCAATTGAGAGCATCCTGTCGGGCAGTATCACCGCCTGGACACCTACAGCACCCGATGTCACAGGAAGGCCAAAAAGATCATCAAGGACTGCAAACACCCGAGCCACTGCCTGTTCACCCCGCTATCATCCAGAAGGCAAGGCCAGTACAGGTGCATCAAAGCTGGGACCGAGAGACTGAAAAACAGCTTCTATCTCCAGGCCATCAGACTGTTAATTAAAATGATCAGTCTATAATTTTAATGGTAGGTTTATTTGAACAGTGAGAGACAGAATAACAACAACAAAAAAATCCAGAAAAACGCATGTGAAAAATGTTATAAATTGATTTGCAGTTTAATGAGGGAAATAAGTGTAGGGGTTGCATCACTGGTTGCAGAGAAGTCAGGCGCAGGAGAGCAAAACTGGGTGATGAACTTAGTCGTTCATTTAACAACCCAACGGTTCAAACAACACGAGAGTTAAATGGGCACAAAAATAGCCCGTAACGCACCAGTACATGAAGTGCACAAGCACTACAATGAACAATCCCCACACAAAGACATGGGGGGGGAACAGAGGGTTTAAATACAACACATGTAATTGAGGGAATTGAAACCAGGTGTGGAAAACACAGACAAAACCAATGGAAAATTAAAAGAGGATCGGCGATGGCTAGAAGACCGGTGACGTCGACCGCCGAACAAGGAGAGGCACCGACTTTGGCAGAAGCCGTGACAATATTCCATAGAAAATCTGCTTTTTCCCAGCTACAATAGTCATTTACAACTTTAACAGTGTCTACACCGTATTTCTGATCAATTTGATGTTATTTTAATGGACCAAAAAATGTGCTTTTCTTTCAAAAACAAGGACATTTCTAAGTGACACCCAAACTTTTGAACGGTATTGTATATTTTTATACCATTCCTGTACTTAGTTTTGTGTGTATTAGGTAGTTGTTGTGAAATTGTTAGATTACTTGTCGGAACTATAAGCACAAGCATTTCGCTACACTTGCAATAACATCTGTTAACCATGTGTATGTGACCAATAACATTTGATTTGATTTGATTTAAAGATCGGGTGCAAAGCTGTCATCAAGGCAAAGAATGGCTGTTTGAAGAATCTCAAATAGAAAATATATCTGGATTTTTTAACACTTTTTTGGGGTTATTCCATATGTGTTATTTCATAGTTTTTACGTCTTCACTATTATTCTACAATGTAGAAAAAAGTACAAATAAAGAAAAACCCTTGAATGAGTAGGTGTGTCTAAACTATTGATTGGTACTGTAGGTGCATTTCAGGTGAGTTGGTCATGGTTCCTAGACCAGAGTCAGGTGAGTTGGTCATGGTTCCTAGACCAGAGTCAGGTGAGTTGGTCATGGTTCCTAGACCAGAGTCAGGTGAGTTGGTCATGGTTCCTAGACCAGAGTCAGGTGAGTTGGTCATGGTTCCTAGACCAGAGTCAGGTGAGTTGGTCATGGTTCCTAGACCAGAGTCAGGTGAGTTGGTCATGGTTCCTAGGCCAGAGTCAGGTGAGTTGGTCTAGCTTCCTAGACCAGAGTCACGTGAGTTGGTCATGGTTCCTAGGCCAGAGTCAGGTGAGTTGGTCTAGCTTCCTAGACCAGAGTCACGTGAGTTGGTCATGGTTCCTAGACCAGAGTCAGGTGAGTTGGTCATGGTTCCTAGACCAGAGTCAGGTGAGTTGGTCTAGGTTCCTATGCCAGAGTCAGGTGAGTTGGTCATGGTTCCTAGACCAGAGTCAGGTGAGTTGGTCATGGTTCCTATGCCAGAGTCAGGTGAGTTGGTCATGGTTCCTAGACCAGAGTCAGGTGAGTTGGTCATGGTTCCTAGACCAGAGTCAGGTGAGTTGGTCATGGTTCCTAGACCAGAGTCAGGTGAGTTGGTCATGGTTCCTAGGCCAGAGTCAGGTGAGTTGGTCATGGTTCCTAGACCAGAGTCAGGTGAGTTGGTCATGGTTCCTAGACCAGAGTCACGTGAGTTGGTCATGGTTCCTAGACCAGAGTCAGGTGAGTTGGTCATGGTTCCTAGACCAGAGTCAGGTGAGTTGGTCATGGTTCCTAGACCAGAGTCAGGTGAGTTGGTCATGGTTCCTAGACCAGAGTCAGGTGAGTTGGTCATGGTTCCTAGACCAGAGTCAGGTGAGTTGGTCATGGTTCCTAGGCCAGAGTCAGGTGAGTTGGTCTAGCTTCCTAGACCAGAGTCACGTGAGTTGGTCATGGTTCCTAGACCAGAGTCAGGTGAGTTGGTCATGGTTCCTAGACCAGAGTCAGGTGAGTTGGTCTAGGTTCCTATGCCAGAGTCAGGTGAGTTGGTCATGGTTCCTAGACCAGAGTCAGGTGAGTTGGTCATGGTTCCTAGACCAGAGTCAGGTGAGTTGGTCTAGGTTCCTATGCCAGAGTCAGGTGAGTTGGTCATGGTTCCTAGACCAGAGTCAGGTGAGTTGGTCATGGTTCCTATGCCAGAGTCAGGTGAGTTGGTCATGGTTCCTAGACCAGAGTCAGGTGAGTTGGTCATGGTTCCTAGACCAGAGTCAGGTGAGTTGGTCATGGTTCCTAGACCAGAGTCAGGTGAGTTGGTCATGGTTCCTATGCCAGAGTCAGGTGAGTTGGTCATGGTTCTTAGACCAGAGTCAGGTGAGTTGGTCATGGTTCCTATGCCAGAGTCAGGTGAGTTGGTCATGGTTCCTAGACCAGAGTCAGGTGAGTTGGTCATGGTTCCTAGACCAGAGTCAGGTGAGTTGGTCATGGTTCCTAGACCAGAGTCAGGTGAGTTGGTCATGGTTCCTATGCCAGAGTCAGGTGAGTTGGTCATGGTTCCTAGACCAGAGTCAGGTGAGTTGGTCATGGTTCCTAGGCTAGAGTCAGGTGAGTTGGTCTAGGTTCCTAGGCCAGATTCAGGTGAGTTGGTCATGGTTCCTAGGCCAGAGTCAGGTGAGTTGGTCATGGTTCCTAGACCAGAGTCAGGTGAGTTGGTCATGGTTCCTAGACCAGAGTCAGGTGAGTTGGTCATGGTTCCTATGCCAGAGTCAGGTGAGTTGGTCATGGTTCCTAGACCAGAGTCAGGTGAGTTGGTCATGGTTCCTAGGCTAGAGTCAGGTGAGTTGGTCTAGATACCTAGACCAGAGTCAGGTGAGTTGGTCATGGTTCCTAGGCCGAGTCACGTGAGTTGGTCATGGTTCCCAGGCCAGATTCAGGTGAGTTGGTCATGGTTCCTAGGCCAGATTCCAGTGAGTTGGTCTAGGTTCCTAGGCCAGATTCGAACTTGTCATCCTGATTTTCAGAGTGAGATACATTTCAACTGCTCCAAGCAACTAGGCTTGTGACAATATATTCCATGAAAATGAATGTTATATCTGCTACACTAACCCAATCAGAAACAAAGCTTTATACTTGATTTTATGCTTCCTTGGAACCAAAGCATTTACCTAATTTCTTACACACGGCTATATCTGTTTATAATAAGATAACCTCTGTTTGTTTGTCAATTATTTATTATTATTAATTATGTATTAATCTGTATGTTAGAGGAAACTCCAACGCAACATGATCTGTGACTCTACCGTTGTTTTATTAAATTGACGATGACATCCATTTATGAAACACTTGAACAAGTTATACAAACATCCATAAACAAAGTAGATAGCAATAAATACAAAAACACACCTACTAGTGTATGTACAAAAGTTAATTTATTTTGAATATGTACATCTGCTTGCACAAGCTGTGGTTTTAAAAATACACAGAAAATGTAGGATTTGAAATGCCATCAAACATCCATTGAACTTAATTCGTTGAGCAGTAACTTACAAGACAATCATACAGCATTTATAGAATAGGACATAGGAAAAACAGTTACATTTATCTAGCCTATACAAAAAGCTTACATTTCAATCTCATGGGCTATCAAATGCTATAGGGAGGAGTGAGAGAAGATTGTGGGGCAGAATTGCTATGACATATGTCAAGCATTATCAACACAATGAAACTACGTACAGTGCCTTCAGAAAGTATTCAGACCCCTTGACTTTTTCCACATTTTGTTACGTTTTTTATATATATATATATATAATCTCAGCAATCTACACACAATACCCCATAATGACAAAGTGAAAACTGATTTTTAAAACATTTTGCAAATTATTAACAATAAAATAATAAAAACCAGAAATACTTTATTTACATAATATCCTCTCTGGGCTAGGGGGCAGTATCCCGAATTTCAACTGTCTGACGTGCCCAAAGTAAACTGCCTGTTACTCAGGCCCAGAAGCTAGGATATGCATATAATGCTAATGGTAGTATTGGATAAAAAAAACACCCTGAAGTTTCTAAAACTGTTAAAATAATGTCTGTGAGTATAACAGAACTGATATGGCAGGCGAAAACCCAAGCAAAATCCATCCGGATTCATTTTTTTTTGTTGTTGAGGTCACAGTCTTTCCATTGACTTCCTATTGACTATACAGGGAATTAGCTCCCAGATTGCAGTTCCTATGGCTTCCACTAGATGTCAACAGTCTTTAGACATGGTTTCAGGCTTGTTTTTTGAAAAACAAACAAGACATTTTTGTCTATCCAGGTGGCTCATGAAAAGGACACTACTGTTTTGGCGCGCTTGAATGCGTGCGCGCTCTTCGTTATTTCTCTTCCCTATTGAACAGGCTATTCTCTGTCTGAAATATGATCTTTTATTTACATAATAGAGTACCTGAGGATTAATTACAAACATCGTTTGACTTGTTTGGACGAACTTTACCGGTACTTTTGGGATTTCTTTGTCTGCATGTTGAACGACTGGATTACAGAACTCCATGGCGCCAACAAACTTTTTGGGATATAAAGAAGGACTTTACTGAACAAAAAAAAAACGACCATTCTTTGTGTTCCTGGGACCCTTGGGATTGCAAACAGAGGAAAATCTTCAAAAGTAAGTGATTTATTTTATCACTATTATTTATTTTGTAACGCCTGTGCTGGTTTGAATAATATGTTGGAAGCGGGGCGCTGTCCTCAGACAATCGAATGTTCTGGTTTCGCCATAAAGCCTATTGTAAATCCGACAACGGGGTTCGATCACCGAGATTTTAAGCTTTTGAATGGTGTACAACACTTGTATTTTCATGAATGTTTAATATTACTAGTTTCGTAATTTGAATTTGGCGCTCTGCAATTTCACCGGATGTTGTCAAATTGATTCCGGTAACGGCATCCGATCCGTAAGAGGATAACTATTCAGACACTTTGCCATGAGACTCGAAATTGAGCTCAGGTGCATCCTGTTTCCATTGATCATCCTTGAGATTCAGAGTTTCAGTATTCATGCTGCAGTAGTTTATGTGTCGGGGAGGCTAGGGTCAGTCTGTTCTATCTGGAGTATTTCTCCTCTCTTATCGTGTGTCCTGTGTGAATTTAAGTATTCTCTCACTCTTTCTTTCTTTCTTTCTCGTTCTTTCTTTCTTTCTTTCTTTCTTTCTTTCTTTCTTTCTTTCTCTCTCTCTCTCTATCGGAGGACCTGAGCCCTAGGACCATTCCTCAGGACTACCTGGCCTGATGACTCCTTGCTGTCCCCAGTCCACCTGGCCGTGCTGTTGCTCCAGTTTCAACTGTTCTGCCTGCGGCTATGGAACCCTGACCTGTTCACCGGACGTGCTACCTGTCCCAGACCTGCTGTTTTCAACTCTCTAGAGACAGCAGGAGCGGTAGAGATACTCTGAATGATCGGCTATGAAAAGCCAACTGACATTTACTCCTGAGGTGCTGACCTGTTGCTCCCTCGACAACCACTGTGATTATTATTATTTGACCCTGCTGGTCATCTATGAAAATGTTAACATCTTTGCCATGTTCTGTTATAATCTCCACCCGGCACAGCCAGAAGAGGACAGGCCACCACTCAGAGCCTGGTTCCTCTCTAGGTTTCTTCCTAGGTTCTGGCCTTTCTTAGGAGTTGTTCCTAGCCACCGTGCTTCTACACCTGCATTGCTTGCTGTTTGGGGTTTTAGGCTGGGTTTCTGTACAGCTGATGTAAGAAGGGCTTTATAAATAAATTAGATTGATTTGATTGATTGATTGTTTCTACAAATTGATTGGACATGATTTGGAAAGGCACACGAATGTCTATATAAGGTCCCACAGTTGACAGTGCATGTCAGAGCAAAAACCAAGCCATGAGGTCGAAGGAATTGTCCGTAGAGCTCCGAGACGTTTTCCAAATGGCACCTAAAAACTCTCAGACCATGAGAAACAAGATTGTCTGGTCTGATGAAACCAAGATTGAAGTCTTTGACCTGAATGCCAAGCGTCACGTCTGGAAGAAACCAGGCACCACCCCTACGGTGAAGCATGATGGTGGCAGCATCATGCTGTGGGGATGTTTTTCAGCAGCAGGGACTGGGAGACTAGTCAGGATCGAGGCAAAGATGAACAGAGAAATGTACAGAGAGATCCTTGATGAAAACCTGCTACAGAGCACTCAGGACCTCCGACTGGGGCAAAGATTCACCTTCCAACAGGACAGCGACCCTAAGCACACAGCCAAGACAACGCAGGAGTGGCTTCAGGACAAGTCTCTGAATGTCTTTGAGGGGCCCATTCAGAGCCCGGATTTGAAACCGATCGAACATCTCTGGAGAGACCTGAAAAAAGCTGTGCAGCAACGCTCCCCATCTAACCTGATAGAGCCTGAGAGGATCTGCAGAGAAGAATGGGAGAAACTCCCCAAATACAGGTGTGCCAAGCTTGTAGCGTCCGACCCAAGAAGACTAGATGCTGTAATCGCTGCCAAAGGTGCTTCAACAAAGTACTGAGTAAAAGGTCTGAATACTTATGTAAATGTGATATTTCAGATTTGTATTTTTTATAAATTTGCAAAAATGTCTAAAAACCTGTTTTTGCATTGTCATTATGGGGTATTGTGATGTCATTATGGTGTATTGTGATGTCATTATGGGGTATTGTGATGTCGTTAATGGGTATTGTGATGTCATTATGGGGTATTGTGTGTAGATTGATGAGGGGGAAAAAACTATCTAATCAATTTTAGAATAAGGCTGTAATGTAACAAAAAAAGCCAAGGGGTCTGAATACTTTCCGAAGGCACAACATTCATACTGTATATGCCAAGCACTATCAACTCAATGAAACGACGTAGACACAACATTCATACTGTATATGCCAAGCACTATCAACTCAATGAAACGACGTAGACAAGACATCCACATTGTAACTTGTGCGATTGGGGTTGTGGCACGCCAGGGTGCATGAGTGCCTATAGGTGCTGAGTGTTGTCCATGTGGTTGGGTCTGTCTGTGTTGTCCATGTGGTTGGGTCTGTCTGTGTTATCCATGTGGTTGGGTCTGTCTGTGTTATCCATGTGGTTGGGTCTGTCTGTGTTGTCCATATGGTTGGGTCGGTCTGTGTTATCCACGTGGTTGGGTCTGTCTGTGTTATCCATGTGGTTGGGTCTGTCTGTGTTATCCATATGGTTGGGTCTGTCTGTGTTGTCCATTTGGTTCGGTCTGTCTGTGTTATCCATGTGGTTCGGTCTGTCTGTGTTGTCCATGTGGTTGGGTCTGTCTGTGTTATCCATATGGTTGGGTCTGTCTGTGTTATCCATGTGGTTGGGTCTGTCTGTGTTGTCCATGTGGTTGGGTCTGTCTGTGTTATCCATATGGTTGGGTCTGTGTTATCCATGTGGTTGGGTCTGTCTGTGTTGTCCATATGGTTGGGTCTGTCTGTGTTATCCATGTGGTTGGGTCTGTCTGTGTTGTCCATATGGTTGGGTCTGTCTGTGATGTCTATGTGGTTGGGTCTGTCTGTGTGTTTCATGTGGTTGGGTCTGTCTGTTTTGTCCATGTTTTTGGGTCTGTGTTTGTTGTCTATGTTGTTGGGTCTGTCTGTGTTGTCCATGTGGTTGGGTCTGTCTGTGTTGTCTATGTGGTTGGGTCTGTCTGTGTTATCCATGTGGTTGGGTCTGTCTGTGTTATCCATGTGGTTGGGTCTGTCTGTGTTATCCATGTGGTTGGGTCTGTCTGTGTTGTCCATATGGTTGGGTCTGTCTGTGTTATCCATGTGGTTGGGTCTGTCTGTGTTGTCCATATGGTTGGGTCTGTCTGTGATGTCCATGTGGTTGGGTCTGTCTGTATGTGGTTGGGTCTGTCTGTGTTGTCCATATGGTTGGGTCTGTCTGTGTTGTCCATGTGGTTGGGTCTGTCTGTGTTGTCCATATGGTTTGGGTCTGTCTGTGTTGTCCATATGGTTGGGTCTGTCTGTGTTGTCCATATGGTTGGGTCTGTCTGTGTTGTCCATGTGGTTGGGTCTGTCTGTGTTGTCCATGTGGTTGGGTCTGTCTGTTATTGTCCATGTGGGGTCTGTATGTTGTCTGTGGTTGGTCTGTCTGTGTCCATGTGGTTTGGGTCTGTCTGTGGTGTCCATGTGGTTGGTCTGTGTTGTCCATATGTTGTTGGGTCTGTCTGTGTTATCCATGTGGTTGGGTCTGTCTGTGTTATCCATGTGGTTGGGTCTGTCTGTGTTATCCATGTGGTTGGGTCTGTCTGTGTTATCCATGTGGTTGGGTCTGTCTGTGTTGTCCATATGGTTGGGTCTGTCTGTGATGTCTATGTGGTTGGGTCTGTCTGTGTTTTTCTTGTGGTTGGGTCTGTCTGTGTTGTCCATATGGTTGGGTCTGTCTGTGATGTCTATGTGGTTGGGTCTGTCTGTGTGTTTCATGTGGTTGGGTCTGTCTGTTTTGTCCATGTGGTTGGGTCTGTCTGTTTTGTCCATGTTTTTGGGTCTGTGTTTGTTGTCTATGTTGTTGGGTCTGTCTGTGTTGTCCATGTGGTTGGGTCTGTCTGTGTTGTCTATGTGGTTGGGTCTGTCTGTGTTATCCATGTGGTTGGGTCTGTCTGTGTTATCCATGTGGTTGGGTCTGTCTGTGTTATCCATGTGGTTGGGTCTGTCTGTGTTGTCCATATGGTTGGGTCTGTCTGTGATGTCTATGTGGTTGGGTCTGTCTGTGATGTCTATGTGGTTGGGTCTGTCTGTGTTTTTCTTGTGGTTGGGTCTGTCTGTGTTGTCCATGTTTTTGGGTCTGTCTGTGTTGTCCATGTGGTTGGGTCTGTCTGTGTTGTCTATGTGGTTGGGTCTGTCTGTGTTATCCATGTGGTTGGGTCTGTCTGTGTTATCCATGTGGTTGGGTCTGTCTGTGTTATCCATGTGGTTGGGTCTGTCTGTGTTGTCCATATGGTTGGGTCTGTCTGTGATGTCTATGTGGTTGGGTCTGTCTGTGTTTTTCTTGTGGTTGGGTCTGTCTGTGTTGTCCATATGGTTGGGTCTGTCTGTGATGTCTATGTGGTTGGGTCTGTCTGTGTTATCCATGTGGTTGGGTCTGTCTCTGTTGTCCATGTGGTTGGGTCTGTCTGTGTTGTCCATGTTTTTGGGTCTGTGTTTGTTGTCTATGTTGTTGGGTCTGTCTGTGTTGTCCATGTGGTTGGGTCTGTCTGTGTTGTCTATGTGGTTGGGTCTGTCTGTGTTATCCATGTGGTTGGGTCTGTCTGTGTTATCCATGTGGTTGGGTCTGTCTGTGTTATCCATGTGGTTGGGTCTGTCTGTGTTGTCCATATGGTTGGGTCTGTCTGTGATGTCTATGTGGTTGGGTCTGTCTGTGATGTCTATGTGGTTGGGTCTGTCTGTGTTTTTCTTGTGGTTGGGTCTGTCTGTTTTGTCCATGTGGTTGGGTCTGTCTGTGTTGTCCATGTTTTTGGGTCTGTGTTTGTTGTCTATGTTGTTGGGTCTGTCTGTGTTGTCCATGTGGTTGGGTCTGTCTGTGTTGTCCATGTTGTTGGGTCTGTCTGTGTTGTCCATGTGGTTGGGTCTGTCTGTGTTATCCATGTGTTGGGTCTGTCTGTGTTGTCTATGTGGTTGGGTCTGTGTTATCCATGTGGTTGGGTCAATCTGTGTTGTCCATGTGGTTGGGTCTGTATGTGTTATCCATGTGGTTGGGTCTGTCTGTGTTATCCATGTGGTTGGGTCTGTCTGTGTTATCCATTTGGTTCGGTCTGTCTGTGTTGTCCATGTGGTTGGGTCTGTCTGTGTTGTCCATGTGGTTGGGTCTGTCTGTGTTATCCATGTGGTTGGGTCTGTCTGTGTTGTCCATGTGGTTGGGTCTGTCTGTGTTATCCATGTGGTTGGGTCTGTCTGTGTTGTCCATGTGGTTGGGTCTGTCTGTGTTGTCCATGTGGTTGGGTCTGTCTGTGTTGTCCATATGGTTGTGTCTGTCTGTGTTGTCCATGTGGTTGGGTCTGTCTGTGTTGTCCATGTGGTTGGGTCTGTCTGTGTTGTCCATATGGTTGGGTCTGTCTGTGTTATCCATGTGGTTGGGTCTGTCTGTGTTGTCCATATGGTTGGGTCTGTCTGTGTTGTCCATGTGGTTGGGTCTGTCTGTGTTGTCCATATGGTTGGGTCTGTCTGTGTTATCCATGTGGTTGGGTCTGTCTGTGTTATCCATATGGTTGGGTCTGTCTGTGTTGTCCATATGGTTGGGTCTGTCTGTGTTGTCCATATGGTTGGGTCTGTCTGTGTTGTCTATGTGGTTGGGTCTGTCTGTGTATTTCATGTGGTTGGGTCTGTCTGTTTTGTCCATGTTTTGGGGTCTGTATGTGTTGCCTATGTTGTTGGGTCTGTCTGTGTTATCCATGTGGTTGGGTCTGTCTGTGGTGTCTATGTGGTTGGGTCTGTGTTGTCCATATGGTTGGGTCTGTCTGTGTTATCCATGTGGTTGGGTCTGTCTGTGTTATCCATGTGGTTGGGTCTGTCTGTGTTGTCCATATGGTTGGGTCTGTCTGTGTTGTCTATATGGTTGGGTCTGTCTGTGTTGTCCATATGGTTGGGTCTGTCTGTGTTGTCTATGTGGTTGGGTCTGTCTGTGTTTTTCATTTGCTTGGGTCTGTCTGTTTTGTCCATGTTTTGGGGTCTGTATGTGTTGTCTATGTTGTTGGGTCTGTCTGTGTTATCCATGTGGTTGGGTCTGTCTGTGGTGTCTATGTGGTTGGGTCTGTGTTGTCCATATTGTTGGGTCTGTCTGTGTTATCCATGTGGTTGGGTCTGTCTGTGTTATCCATGTGGTTGGGTCTGTCTGTGTTGTTAATATGGTTGGGTCTGTCTGTGTTGTCCATGTGGTTGGGTCTGTCTGTGTTGTCCATGTGGTTGGGTCTGTCTGTGTTTTTCATGTGGTTGGGTCTGTCTGTGTTGTCCATATGGTTGGGTCTGTCTGTGTTGTCCATTTGGTTGGGTCGGTCTGTGTTATCCATGTGGTTGGGTCTCTCTGTGTTGTCCATATGTTTGGGTCTGTCTGTGTTGTCCATGTGGTTGGGTCTGTCTGTGTTATCCATGTGGTTGGGTCTGTCTGTGTTATCCATGTGGTTGGGTCTGTCTGTGTTGTCCATATGGTTGGGTCTGTCTGTGTTATCCATGTGGCTGGGTCTGTCTGTGTTGTCCATATGGTTGGGTCTGTCTGTGTTGTCCATGTGGTTGGGTCTGTCTGTGTTATCCATTTGGTTGGGTCTGTCTGTGTTATCCATGTGGTTGGGTCTGTCTGTGTTGTCCATATGGTTGGGTCTGTCTGTGTTATCCATGTGGTTGGGTCTGTCTGTGTTGTCCATATGGTTGGGTCTGTCTGTGTTGTCCATGTGGTTGGGTCTGTCTGTGTTGTCCATATGGTTGGGTCTGTCTGTGTTGTCCATGTGGTTGGGTCTGTCTGTGTTATCCATTTGGTTGGGTCTGTCTGTGTTATCCATGTGGTTGGGTCTTTCTGTGTTGTCCATGTGGTTGGGTCTGTCTGTGTTATCCATGTGGTTGGGTCTGTCTGTGTTATCCATGTGGTTGGGTCTGTCTGTGTTATCCATGTGGTTGGGTCTGTCTGTGTTGTCCATGTGGTTGGGTCTGTCTGTGTTATCCATGTGGTTGGGTCTGTCTGTGTTATCCATGTGGTTGGGTCTGTCTGTGTTGTCCATATGGTTGGGTCTGTCTGTGTTATCCATGTGGTTGGGTCTGTCTGTGTTGTCCATATGGCTGGGTCTGTCTGTGTTGTCCATGGGGTTGGGTCTGTCTGTGTTATCCATTTGGTTGGGTCTGTCTGTGTTATCCATATGGTTGGGTCTGTCTGTGTTGTCCATGTGGTTGGGTCTGTCTGTGTTTTTCATGTGTTTGGGTCTGTCTGTGTTGTCCATATGGTTGGGTCTGTCTGTGTTGTCCATATGGTTGGGTCGGTCTGTGTTATCCATGTGGTTGGGTCTCTCTGTGTTGTCCATATGGTTGGGTCTGTCTGTGTTGTCCATGTGGTTGGGTCTGTCTGTGTTATCCATGTGGTTGGGTCTGTCTGTGTTATCCATGTGGTTGGGTCTGTCTGTGTTGTCCATATGGTTGGGTCTGTCTGTGTTATCCATGTGGTTGGGTCTGTCTGTGTTGTCCATATGGTTGGGTCTGTCTGTGTTGTCCATGTGGTTGGGTCTGTCTGTGTTATCCATTTGGTTGGGTCTGTCTGTGTTATCCATGTGGTTGGGTCTGTCTGTGTTGTCCATATGGTTGGGTCTGTCTGTGTTATCCATGTGGTTGGGTCTGTCTGTGTTGTCCATATGGCTGGGTCTGTCTGTGTTGTCCATGGGGTTGGGTCTGTCTGTGTTATCCATTTGGTTGGGTCTGTCTGTGTTATCCATGTTGTTGGGTCTGTCTGTGTTATCCATGTGGTTGGGTCTGTCTGTGTTATCCATGTGGTTGGGTCTGTCTGTGTTATCCATGTGGTTGGGTCTGTCTGTGTTGTCCATGTGGTTGGGTCTGTCTGTGTTATCCATGTGGTTGGGTCTGTCTGTGTTGTCCGTATAGTTGGGTCTGTCTGTGTTATCCATGTGGTTGGGTCTGTCTGTGTTGTCCATATGGTTGGGTCTGTCTTTGTTGTCCATGTGGTTGGGTCTGTCTGTGTTATCCATGTGGTTGTGTCGGTCTGTGTTATCCATGTGGTTGGGTCTTTCTGTGTTGTCCATGTGGTTGGGTCTGTCTGTGTTATCCATGTGGTTGGGTCTGTCTGTGTTATCCATGTGGTTGGGTCTGTCTGTGTTATCCATGTGGTTGGGTCTGTCTGTGTTGTCCATGTGGTTGGGTCTGTCTGTGTTATCCATGTGGTTGGGTCTGTCTGTGTTGTCCATATGGTTGGGTCTGTCTGTGTTATCCATGTTGTTGGGTCTGTCTGTGTTGTCCATATGGTTGGGTCTGTCTGTGTTGTCCATGTGGTTGGGTCTGTCTGTGTTATCCATGTGGTTGGGTCTGTCTGTGTTATCCATGTGGTTGGGTCTTTCTGTGTTGTCCATGTGGTTGGGTCTGTCTGTGGTGTCCATGTGGTTGGGTCTGTGTTGTCCATATGGTTGTGTCTGTCTGTGTTGTCCATGTGGTTGGGTCTGTCTGTGTTGTCCATGTGGTTGGGTCTGTCTGTGTTGTCCATATGGTTGGGTCTGTCTTTGTTATCCATGTGGTTGGGTCTGTCTGTGTTGTCCATATGGTTGGGTCTGTCTGTGTTGTCCATGTGGTTGGGTCTGTCTGTGTTGTCCATGTGGTTGGGTCTGTCTGTGTTATCCATGTGGTTGGGTCTTTCTGTGTTATCCATGTGGTTGGGTCTGTCTGTGTTGTCCATGTGGTTGAGTCTGTCTGTGGTGTCCATGTGGTTGGGTCTGTGTTGTCCATATGGTTGTGTCTGTCTGTGTTGTCCATGTGGTTGGGTCTGTCTGTGTTGTCCATGTGGTTGGGTCTGTCTGTGTTGTCCATATGGTTGGGTCTGTCTGTGTTATCCATGTGGTTGGGTCTGTCTGTGTTATCCATGTGGTTGGGTCTGTCTGTGTTGTCCATATGGTTGGGTCTGTCTGTGTTATCCATGTGGTTGGGTCTGTCTGTGTTGTCCATATGGTTGGGTCTGTCTGTGTTGTCCATGGGGTTGGGTCTGTCTGTGTTATCCATATGGTTGGGTCTGTGTGTGTTGTCCATGTGGTTGGGTCTGTCTGTGTTTTTCATGTGTTTGGGTCTGTCTGTATTGTCCATATGGTTGGGTCTGTCTGTGTTGTCCATATGGTTGGGTCGGTCTGTGTTATCCATGTGGTTGGGTCTCTCTGTGTTGTCCATATGGTTGGGTCTGTCTGTGTTGTCCATGTGGTTGGGTCTGTCTGTGTTATCCATGTGGTTGGGTCTGTCTGTGTTATCCATGTGGTTGGGTCTGTCTGTGTTATCCATGTGGTTGGGTCTGTCTGTGTTGTCCATATGGTTGGGTCTGTCTGTGTTATCCATGTGGTTGGGTCTGTCTGTGTTATCCATGTGGTTGGGTCTGTCTGTGTTGTCCATATGGTTGGGTCTGTCTGTGTTATCCATGTGGTTGGGTCTGTCTGTGTTGTCCATATGGTTGGGTCTGTCTGTGTTGTCCATGGGGTTGGGTCTGTCTGTGTTATCCATATGGTTGGGTCTGTCTGTGTTGTCCATGTGGTTGGGTCTGTCTGTGTTTTTCATGTGTTTGGGTCTGTCTGTGTTGTCCATATGGTTGGGTCTGTCTGTGTTGTCCATATGGTTGGGTCGGTCTGTGTTATCCATGTGGTTGGGTCTCTCTGTGTTGTCCATATGGTTGGGTCTGTCTGTGTTGTCCATGTGGTTGGGTCTGTCTGTGTTATCCATGTGGTTGGGTCTGTCTGTGTTATCCATGTGGTTGGGTCTGTCTGTGTTTTCCATTTGGTTGGGTCTGTCTGTGTTATCCATGTGGTTGGGTCTGTCTGTGTTGTCCATATGGTTGGGTCTGTCTGTGTTATCCATGTGGTTGGGTCTGTCTGTGTTGTCCATATGGTTGGGTCTGTCTGTGTTGTCCATGGGGTTGGGTCTGTCTGTGTTATCCATTTGGTTGGGTCTGTCTGTGTTATCCATGTTGTTGGGTCTGTCTGTGTTATCCATGTGGTTGGGTCTGTCTGTGTTATCCATGTGGTTGGGTCTGTCTGTGTTGTCCATATGGTTGGGTCTGTCTGTGTTATCCATGTGGTTGGGTCTGTCTGTGTTGTCCATATGGTGGGGTCTGTCTGTGTTGTCTATGTTGTTGGGTCTGTCTGTGTTGTCCATGTGGTTGGGTCTGTCTGTGTTATCCATGTGGTTGGGTCTGTCTGTGTTATCCATGTGGTTGGGTCTGTCTGTGTTGTCCATGTGGTTGGGTCTGTCTGTGTTGTCCATGTGGTTGGGTCTGTCTGTGTTATCCATATGGTTGGGTCTGTGTTGTCCACATGGTTGGGTCTGTCTGTGTTGTCCATGTGGTTGGGTCTGTCTGTGTTATCCATGTGGTTCGGTCTGTCTGTGTTGTCCATGTGGTTGGGTCTGTCTGTGTTATCCATTTGGTTGGGTCTGTCTGTGTTATCCATGTGGTTGGGTCTGTCTGTGTTGTCCATATGGTTGGGTCTGTCTGTGTTATCCATGTGGTTGGGTCTCTCTGTGTTGTCCATATGGTTGGGTCTGTCTGTGTTGTCCATGTGGTTGGGTCTGTCTGTGTTATCCATGTGGTTGGGTCTGTCTGTGTTATCCATGTGGTTGGGTCTGTCTGTGTTGTCCATGTGGTTGGGTCTGTCTGTGTTGTCCATGTGGTTGGGTCTGTCTGTATTATACATATGGTTGGGTCTGTGTTGTCCATGTGGTTGGGTCTGTCTGTTTTATCCATGTGGTTCGGTCTGTCTGTGTTGTCCATGTGGTTGGGTCTGTCTGTGTTATCCATATGGTTGGGTCTGTCTGTGTTATCCATGTGGTTGGGTCTGTCTGTGTTGTCCATGTGGTTGGGTCTGTCTGTGTTATCCATATGGTTGGGTCTGTGTTATCCATGTGGTTTGGTCTGTCTGTGTTGTCCATATGGTTGGGTCTGTCTGTGTTATCCATGTGGTTGGGTCTGTCTGTGTTGTCCACATGGTTGGGTCTGTCTGTGATGTCTATGTGGTTGGGTCTGTCTGTGTTTTTCATGTGGTTGGGTCTGTCTGTTTTGTCCATGTGGTTGGGTTTGTCTGTGTTGTCCATGTGGTTGGGTCTGTGTTTGTTGTCTATGTTGTTGGGTCTGTCTGTGTTG
Organism: Brachymystax lenok tsinlingensis; assembly: GCA_030435695.1. NCBI lineage: Eukaryota > Metazoa > Chordata > Actinopteri > Salmoniformes > Salmonidae > Brachymystax > Brachymystax lenok. Next base: position 2,984,907 of record CM059785.1, read on the forward strand.
TCCGTGTGGTTGGGTCTGTCTGTGTTGTCCATGTTGTTGGGTCTGTCTGTGTTGTCCATGTTGTTGGGTCTGTCTGTGTTGTCCATTTTGTTGGGTCTGTCTGTGTTGTCCATGTTGTTGGGTCTGTCTGTGTTGTCCATATGGTTGGGTCTGTCTGTGTTGTCCATGTGGTTGGGTCTGTCTGTGTTATCCATGTGGTTGGGTCTGTCTGTGTTATCCATGTGGTTGGGTCTGTCTGTGTTGTCCATATGGTTGTGTCTGTCTCTGTTATCCATGTGGTTGGGTCTGTCTGTGTTGTCCATATGGTTGGGTCTGTCTGTGTTGTCCATGTGGGTGGGTCTGTCTGTGTTTTTCATGTGGTTGGGTCTGTCTGTGTTGTCCATATGGTTGGGTCGGTCTGTGTTATCCATGTGGTTGGGTCTCTCTGTGTTGTCCATATGGTTGGGTCTGTGTTTGTTGTCTATGTTGTTGTGTCTGTCTGTGTTGTCCATGTGGTTGGGTCTGTCTGTGTTATCCATGTGGTTGGGTCTGTCTGTGTTGTCCATGTGGTTGGGTCTGTCTGTGTTGTCCATGTGGTTGGGTCTGTCTGTGTTATCCATGTGGCTGGGTCTGTCTGTGTTATCAATGTGGTTTGGTCTGTCTGTGTTGTCCATGTGGTTGGGTCTGTCTGTGTTGTCCATGTGGTTGGGTCTGTCTGTATTATCCATATGGTTGGGTCTGTGTTGTCCATAATGTTGGGTCTGTCTGTGTTGTCCATGTGGTTGGGTCTGTCTGTGTTATCCATATGGTTGGGTCTGTCTGTGTTATCCATGTGGTTGGGTCTGTCTGTGTTGTCCATGTGGTTGGGTCTGTCTGTGTTATCCATATGGTTGGGTCTGTGTTATCCATGTGGTTTGGTCTGTCTGTGTTGTCCATATGGTTGGGTCTGTCTGTGTTATCCATGTGGTTGGGTCTGTCTGTGTTGTCCACATGGTTGGGTCTGTCTGTGATGTCTATGTGGTTGGGTCTGTCTGTGTTTTTCATGTGGTTGGGTCTGTCTGTTTTGTCCATGTGGTTGGGTTTGTCTGTGTTGTCCATGTGGTTGGGTCTGTGTTTGTTGTCTATGTTGTTGGGTCTGTCTGTGTTGTCCATGTGGTTGGGTCTGTCTGTGTTGTCCATGTTGTTGGGTCTGTCTGTGTTGTCCATGTTGTTGGGTCTGTCTGTGTTGTCCATGTTGTTGGGTCTGTCTGTGTTGTCCATGTTGTTGGGTCTGTCTGTGTTGTCCATATGGTTGGGTCTGTCTGTGTTGTCCATGTGGTTGGGTCTGTCTGTGTTATCCATGTGGTTGGGTCTGTCTGTGTTATCCATGTGGTTGGGTCTGTCTGTGTTGTCCATATGGTTGTGTCTGTCTCTGTTATCCATGTGGTTGGGTCTGTCTGTGTTGTCCATATGGTTGGGTCTGTCTGTGTTGTCCATGTGGTTGGGTCTGTCTGTGTTTTTCATGTGGTTGGGTCTGTCTGTGTTGTCCATATGGTTGGGTTGGTCTGTGTTATCCATGTGGTTGGGTCTCTCTGTGTTGTCCATATGGTTGGGTCTGTGTTTGTTGTCTATGTTGTTGGGTCTGTCTGTGTTGTCCATGTGGTTGGGTCTGTCTGTGTTATCCATGTGGTTGGTTCTGTCTGTGTTGTCCATGTGGTTGGGTCTGTCTGTGTTGTCCATGTGGTTGGGTCTGTCTGTGTTATCCATATGGTTGGGTCTGTCTGTGTTATCCATGTGGTTGGGTCTGTCTGTGTTGTCCATATGGTTGGGTCTGTCTGTGTTATCCATGTGGTTGGGTCTGTCTGTGTTGTCCACATGGTTGGGTCTGTCTGTGATGTCTATGTGGTTGGGTCTGTCTGTGTTTTTCATGTGGTTGGGTCTGTCTGTTTTGTCCAAGTGGTTGGGTCTGTCTGTGTTGTCCATGTTTTAGGGTCTGTGTTTGTTGTCTATGTTGTTGGGTCTGTCTGTGTTGTCCATGTGGTTGGGTCTGTCTGTGTTGTCCATGTGGTTTGGTCTGTCTGTGTTGTCCATGTGGTTGGGTCTGTCTGTGTTGTCCATGTGGTTGGGTCTGTCTGTATTATCCATATGGTTGGGTCTGTCTGTGTTGTCCATATGGTTGGGTCTGTCTGTGTTGTCCATGTGGTTGGGTCTGTCTGTGTTATCCATATGGTTGGGTCTGTCTGTGTTATCCATGTGGTTGGGTCTGTCTGTGTTGTCCATGTGGTTGGGTCTGTCTGTGTTATCCATATGGTTGGGTCTGTCTGTGTTATCCATGTGGTTTGGTCTGTCTGTGTTGTCCATATGGTTGGGTCTGTCTGTGTTATCCATGTGGTTGGGTCTGTCTGTGTTGTCCACATGGTTGGGTCTGTCTGTGATGTCTATGTGGTTGGGTCTGTCTGTGTTTTTCATGTGGTTGGGTCTGTCTGTTTTGTCCATGTGGTTGGGTCTGTCTGTGTTGTCCATGGGTTGGGTCTGTGTTTGTTGTCTATGTTGTTGGGTCTGTCTGTGTTGTCCATGTGGTTGGGTCTGTCTGTGTTGTCCATGTTGTTTGGTCTGTCTGTGTTGTCCATGTTGTTGGGTCTGTCTGTGTTGTCCATGTTGTTGGGTCTGTCTGTGTTGTCCATGTTGTTGGGTCTGTCTGTGTTGTCCATATGGTTGGGTCTGTCTGTGTTGTCCATGTGGTTGGGTCTGTCTGTGTTATCCATGTGGTTGGGTCTGTCTGTGTTATCCATGTGGTTGGGTCTGTCTGTGTTGTCCATATGGTTGTGTCTGTCTCTGTTATCCATGTGGTTGGGTCTGTCTGTGTTGTCCATATGGTTGGGTCTGTCTGTGTTGTCCATGTGGTTGGGTCTGTCTGTGTTTTTCATGTGGTTGGGTCTGTCTGTGTTGTCCATATGGTTGGGTTGGTCTGTGTTATCCATGTGGTTGGGTCTCTCTGTGTTGTCCATATGGTTGGGTCTGTGTTTGTTGTCTATGTTGTTGGGTCTGTCTGTGTTGTCCATGTGGTTGGGTCTGTCTGTGTTATCCATGTGGTTGGTTCTGTCTGTGTTGTCCATGTGGTTGGGTCTGTCTGTGTTGTCCATGTGGTTGGGTCTGTCTGTGTTATCCATGTGGTTGGGTCTGTCTGTGTTATCAATGTGGTTTGGTCTGTCTGTGTTGTCCATGTGGTTGGGTCTGTCTGTGTTGTCCATGTGGTTGGGTCTGTCTGTATTATCCATATGGTTGGGTCTGTGTTGTCCATAATGTTGGGTCTGTCTGTGTTGTCCATGTGGTTGGGTCTGTCTGTGTTATCCATGTGGTTCGGTCTGTCTGTGTTGTCCATGTGGTTGGGTCTGTCTGTGTTATCCATATGGTTGGGTCTGTCTGTGTTATCCATGTGGTTGGGTCTGTCTGTGTTGTCCATGTGGTTGGGTCTGTCTGTGTTATCCATATGGTTGGGTCTGTCTGTGTTATCCATGTGGTTGGGTCTGTCTGTGTTGTCCATATGGTTGGGTCTGTCTGTGTTATCCATGTGGTTGGGTCTGTCTGTGTTGTCCACATGGTTGGGTCTGTCTGTGATGTCTATGTGGTTGGGTCTGTCTGTGTTTTTCATGTGGTTGGGTCTGTCTGTTTTGTCCAAGTGGTTGGGTCTGTCTGTGTTGTCCATGTTTTAGGGTCTGTGTTTGTTGTCTATGTTGTTGGGTCTGTCTGTGTTGTCCATGTGGTTGGGTCTGTCTGTGTTGTCCATGTTGTTGGGTCTGTCTGTGTTGTCCATGTGATTGGGTCTGTCTGTGTTGTCCATATGGTTGGGTCTGTCTGTGTTATCCATGTGGTTGGGTCTGTCTGTGTTATCCATATGGTTGGGTCTGTCTGTGTTGTCCATGTGGTTGGGTCTGTCTGTGTTGTCCATGTGGTTGGGTCTGTCTGTGTTATCCATGTGGTTGGGTCTGTCTGTGTTATCCATGTGGTTGGGTCTGTCTGTGTTGTCCATGTGGTTGGGTCTGTCTGTGTTATCCATGTGGTTGGGTCTGTCTGTGTTGTCCATGTGGTTGGGTCTGTCTGTGTTGTCCATGTGGTTGGGTCTGTCTGTGTTATCCATGTGGTTGGGTCTGTCTGTGTTATCCATGTGGTTGGGTCTGTCTGTGTTGTCCATGTGGTTGGGTCTGTCTGTGTTGTCCATGTGGTTGGGTCTGTCTGTATTATCCATATGGTTGGGTCTGTGTTGTCCATAATGTTGGGTCTGTCTGTGTTGTCCATGTGGTTGGGTCTGTCTGTTTTATCCATGTGGTTCGGTCTGTCTGTGTTGTCCATGTGGTTGGGTCTGTCTGTGTTATCCATATGGTTGGGTATGTCTGTGTTATCCATGTGGTTGGGTCTGTCTGTGTTGTCCATGTGGTTGGGTCTGTCTGTGTTATCCATATGGTTGGGTCTGTCTGTGTTATCCATGTGGTTGGGTCTGTCTGTGTTGTCCATATGGTTGGGTCTGTCTGTGTTATCCATGTGGTTGGGTCTGTCTGTGTTGTCCACATGGTTGGGTCTGTCTGTGATGTCTATGTGGTTGGGTCTGTCTGTGTTTTTCATGTGGTTGGGTCTGTCTGTTTTGTCCAAGTGGTTGGGTCTGTCTGTGTTGTCCATGTTTTAGGGTCTGTGTTTGTTGTCTATGTTGTTGGGTCTGTCTGTGTTGTCCATGTGGTTGGGTCTGTCTGTGTTGTCCATGTTGTTGGGTCTGTCTGTGTTGTCCATGTGATTGGGTCTGTCTGTGTTGTCCATATGGTTGGGTCTGTCTGTGTTATCCATGTGGTTGGGTCTGTCTGTGTTATCCATATGGTTGGGTCTGTCTGTGTTGTCCATGTGGTTGGGTCTGTCTGTGTTGTCCATATGGTTGGGTCTGTCTGTGTTATCCATGTGGTTGGGTCTGTCTGTGTTATCCATATGGTTGGGTCTGTCTGTGTTGTCCATATGGTTGGGTCTGTCTGTGTTGTCCATATGGTTGGGTCTGTCTGTGTTGTCTATGTGGTTGGGTCTGTCTCTGTTTTTCATGTGGTTGGGTCTGTCTGTTTTGTCCATGTTTTGGGGTCTGTATGTGTTGTCTATGTTGTTGGGTCTGTCTGTGTTATCCATGTGGTTGGGTCTGTCTGTGATGTCTATGTGGTTGGGTCTGTCTGTGTTGTCCATATGGTTGGGTCTGTCTGTGTTATCCATGTGGTTGGGTCTGTCTGTGTTATCCATGTGGTTTTGTCTGTCTGTGTTGTCCATATGGTTGGGTCTGTCTGTGTTATCCATGTGGTTGGGTCTGTCTGTGTTGTCCATATGGTTGGGTCTCTCTGTGTTGTCCATGTGGTTGGGTCTGTCTGTGTTTTTCATGTGGTTGGGTCTGTCTGTGTTGTCCATATGGTTGGGTCTGTCTGTGTTGTCCATTTGGTTGGGTCGGTCTGTGTTATCCATGTGGTTGGGTCTCTCTGTGTTGTCCATATGGTTGGGTCTGTCTGTGTTGTCCATGTGGTTGGGTCTGTCTGTGTTATCCATGTGGTTGGGTCTGTCTGTGTTATCCATGTGGTTGGGTCTGTCTGTGTTGTCCATATGGTTGTGTCTGTCTCTGTTATCCATGTGGTTGGGTCTGTCTGTGTTGTCCATATGGTTGGGTCTGTCTGTGTTGTCCATGTGGTTGGGTCTGTCTGTGTTTTTCATGTGGTTGGGTCTGTCTGTGTTGTCCATATGGTTGGGTCTGTCTGTGTTATCCATGTGGTTGGGTCTGTCTGTGTTGTCCATATGGTTGGGTCTGTGTTTGTTGTCTATGTTGTTGGGTCTGTCTGTGTTGTCCATGTGGTTGGGTCTGTCTGTGTTATCCATGTGGTTGGGTCTGTCTGTGTTGTCCATGTGGTTGGGTCTGTCTGTGTTGTCCATGTGGTTGGGTCTGTCTGTGTTATCCATGTGGTTGGGTCTGTCTGTGTTATCAATGTGGTTTGGTCTGTCTGTGTTGTCCATGTGGTTGGGTCTGTCTGTGTTGTCCATGTGGTTGGGTCTGTCTGTATTATCCATATGGTTGGGTCTGTGTTGTCCATAATGTTGGGTCTGTCTGTGTTGTCCATGTGGTTGGGTCTGTCTGTTTTATCCATGTGGTTCGGTCTGTCTGTGTTGTCCATGTGGTTGGGTCTGTCTGTGTTATCCATATGGTTGGGTATGTCTGTGTTATCCATGTGGTTGGGTCTGTCTGTGTTGTCCATGTGGTTGGGTCTGTCTGTGTTATCCATATGGTTGGGTCTGTGTTATCCATGTGGTTGGGTCTGTCTGTGTTGTCCATATGGTTGGGTCTGTCTGTGTTATCCATGTGGTTGGGTCTGTCTGTGTTGTCCACATGGTTGGGTCTGTCTGTGATGTCTATGTGGTTGGGTCTGTCTGTGTTTTTCATGTGGTTGGGTCTGTCTGTTTTGTCCAAGTGGTTGGGTCTGTCTGTGTTGTCCATGTTTTAGGGTCTGTGTTTGTTGTCTATGTTGTTGGGTCTGTCTGTGTTGTCCATGTGGTTGGGTCTGTCTGTGTTGTCCATGTTGTTGGGTCTGTCTGTGTTGTCCATGTGATTGGGTCTGTCTGTGTTGTCCATATGGTTGGGTCTGTCTGTGTTATCCATGTGGTTGGGTCTGTCTGTGTTATCCATATGGTTGGGTCTGTCTGTGTTATCCATGTGGTTGGGTCTGTCTGTGTTGTCCATATGGTTGGGTCTGTCTGTGTTATCCATGTGGTTGGGTCTGTCTGTGTTATCCATATGGTTGGGTCTGTCTGTGTTGTCCATATGGTTGGGTCTGTCTGTGTTGTCCATATGGTTGGGTCTGTCTGTGTTGTCTATGTGGTTGGGTCTGTCTGTGTTTTTCATGTGGTTGGGTCTGTCTGTTTTGTCCATGTTTTGGGGTCTGTATGTGTTGTCTATGTTGTTGGGTCTGTCTGTGTTATCCATGTGGTTGGGTCTGTCTGTGATGTCTATGTGGGTGGGTCTGTGTTGTCCATATGGTTGGGTCTGTCTGTGTTATCCATGTGGTTGGGTCTGTCTGTGTTATCCATGTGGTTGGGTCTGTCTGTGTTGTCCATATGGTTGGGTCTGTCTGTGTTATCCATGTGGTTGGGTCTGTCTGTGTTGTCCATATGGTTGGGTCTCTCTGTGTTGTCCATGTGGTTGGGTCTGTCTGTGTTTTTCATGTGGTTGGGTCTGTCTGTGTTGTCCATATGGTTGGGTCTGTCTGTGTTGTCCATTTGGTTGGGTCTGTCTGTGTTATCCATGTGGTTGGGTCTGTCTGTGTTGTCCATATGGTTGGGTCTGTCTGTGTTGTCCATGTGGTTGGGTCTGTCTGTGTTATCCATGTGGTTGGGTCTGTCTGTGTTGTCCATATGGTTGGGTCTGTCCATGTTTTGGGGTCTGTATGTGTTGTCTATGTTGTTGGGTCTGTCTGTGTTATCCATGTGGTTGGGTCTGTCTGTGTTGTCCACATGGTTGGGTCTGTCTGTGATGTCTATGTGGTTGGGTCTGTCTGTGTTTTTCATGTGGTTGGGTCTGTCTGTTTTGTCCAAGTGGTTGGGTCTGTCTGTGTTGTCCATGTTTTAGGGTCTGTGTTTGTTGTCTATGTTGTTGGGTCTGTCTGTGTTGTCCATGTGGTTGGGTCTGTCTGTGTTGTCTATGTTGTTGGGTCTGTCTGTGTTGTCCATGTTGTTGGGTCTGTCTGTGTTGTCCATGTGGTTGGGTCTGTCTGTGTTGTCCATATGGTTGGGTCTGTCTGTGTTGTCCATGTGGTTGGGTCTGTCTGTGTTTTTCATGTGGTTGGGTCTGTCTGTGTTGTCCATATGGTTGGGTCTGTCTGTGTTGTCTATGTGGTTGGGTCTGTCTGTGTTTTTCATGTGGTTGGGTCTGTCTGTTTTGTCCATGTTTTGGGGTCTGTATGTGTTGTCTATGTTGTTGGGTCTGTCTGTGTTATCCATGTGGTTGGGTCTGTCTGTGATGTCTATGTGGTTGGGTCTGTGTTGTCCATATGGTTGGGTCTGTCTGTGTTATCCATGTGGTTGGGTCTGTCTGTGTTATCCATGTGGTTGGGTCTGTCTGTGTTGTCCATATGGTTGGGTCTGTCTGTGTTATCCATGTGGTTGGGTCTGTCTGTGTTGTCCATATGGTTGGGTCTCTCTGTGTTGTCCATGTGGTTGGGTCTGTCTGTGTTTTTCATGTGGTTGGGTCTGTCTGTGTTGTCCATATGGTTGGGTCTGTCTGTGTTGTCCATTTGGTTGGGTCGGTCTGTGTTATCCATGTGGTTGGGTCTCTCTGTGTTGTCCATATGGTTGGGTCTGTCTGTGTTGTCCATGTGGTTGGGTCTGTCTGTGTTATCCATGTGGTTGGGTCTGTCTGTGTTATCCATGTTGTTGGGTCTGTCTGTGTTGTCCATATGGTTGGGTCTGTCTGTGATGTCTATGTGGGTGGGTCTGTGTTGTCCATATGGTTGGGTCTGTCTGTGTTATCCATGTGGTTGGGTCTGTCTGTGTTATCCATGTGGTTGGGTCTGTCTGTGTTGTCCATATGGTTGGGTCTGTCTGTGTTATCCATGTGGTTGGGTCTGTCTGTGTTGTCCATATGGTTGGGTCTGTCTGTGTTGTCCATGTGGTTGGGTCTGTCTGTGTTATCCATGTGGTTGGGTCTGTCTGTGTTGTCCATATGGTTGGGTCTGTCTGTGTTGTCCATTTGGTTGGGTCGGTCTGTGTTATCCATGTGGTTGGGTCTCTCTGTGTTGTCCATATGGTTGGGTCTGTCTGTGTTGTCCATGTGGTTGGGTCTGTCTGTGTTATCCATGTGGTTGGGTCTGTCTGTGTTGTCCATATGGTTGGGTCTGTCCATGTTTTGGGGTCTGTATGTGTTGTCTATGTTGTTGGGTCTGTCTGTGTTATCCATGTGGTTGGGTCTGTCTGTGTTGTCCACATGGTTGGGTCTGTCTGTGATGTCTATGTGGTTGGGTCTGTCTGTGTTTTTCATGTGGTTGGGTCTGTCTGTTTTGTCCAAGTGGTTGGGTCTGTCTGTGTTGTCCATGTTTTAGGGTCTGTGTTTGTTGTCTATGTTGTTGGGTCTGTCTGTGTTGTCCATGTGGTTGGGTCTGTCTGTGTTGTCTATGTTGTTGGGTCTGTCTGTGTTGTCCATGTTGTTGGGTCTGTCTGTGTTGTCCATGTGGTTGGGTCTGTCTGTGTTGTCCATATGGTTGGGTCTGTCTGTGTTGTCCATGTGGTTGGGTCTGTCTGTGTTATCCATGTGGTTGGGTCTGTCTGTGTTGTCCATATGGTTGGGTCTGTCTGTGTTGTCTATGTGGTTGGGTCTGTCTGTGTTTTTCATGTGGTTGGGTCTGTCTGTTTTGTCCATGTTTTGGGGTCTGTATGTGTTGTCTATGTTGTTGGGTCTGTCTGTGTTATCCATGTGGTTGGGTCTGTCTGTGATGTCTATGTGGTTGGGTCTGTGTTGTCCATATGGTTGGGTCTGTCTGTGTTATCCATGTGGTTGGGTCTGTCTGTGTTATCCATGTGGTTGGGTCTGTCTGTGTTGTCCATATGGTTGGGTCTGTCTGTGTTATCCATGTGGTTGGGTCTGTCTGTGTTGTCCATATGGTTGGGTCTGTCTGTGTTATCCATGTGGTTGGGTCTGTCTGTGTTGTCCATATGGTTGGGTCTGTCTGTGTTGTCCATGTGGTTGGGTCTGTCTGTGTTTTCCATGTGGTTGGGTCTGTCTGTGTTGTCCATATGGTTGGGTCTGTCTGTGTTGTCCATTTGGTTGGGTCTGTCTGTGTTATCCATGTGGTTGGGTCTGTCTGTGTTGTCCATATGGTTGGGTCTGTCTGTGTTGTCCATGTGGTTGGGTCTGTCTGTGTTATCCATGTGGTTGGGTCTGTCTGTGTTATCCATGTGGTTGGGTCTGTCTGTGTTGTCCATATGGTTGGGTCTGTCTGTGTTATCCATGTGGTTGGGTCTGTCTGTGTTGTCCATATGTTTGGGTCTGTCTGTGTTATCCATGTGGTTGGGTCTGTCTGTGTTGTCCATATGGTTGGGTCTGTCTGTGTTGTCAATGTGGTTGGGTCTGTCTGTGTTGTCCATGTGGTTGGGTCTGTCTGTGTTTTTCATGTGGTTGGGTCTGTCTGTTTTGTCCAAGTGGTTGGGTCTGTCTGTGTTGTCCATGTTTTAGGGTCTGTGTTTGTTGTCTATGTTGTTGGGTCTGTCTGTGTTGTCCATGTGGTTGGGTCTGTCTGTGTTGTCCATGTTGTTGGGTCTGTCTGTGTTGTCCATGTGGTTGGGTCTGTCTGTGTTGTCCATATGGTTGGGTCTGTCTGTGTTATCCATGTGGTTGGGTCTGTCTGTGTTGTCCATATGGTTGGGTCTGTCTGTGTTATCCATGTGGTTGGGTCTGTCTGTGTTGTCCATATGGTTGGGTCTGTCTGTGTTATCCATGTGGTTGGGTCTGTCTGTGTTATCCATATGGTTGGGTCTGTCTGTGTTGTCCATATGGTTGGGTCTGTCTGTGTTGTCCATGTGGTTGGGTCTGTCTGTGTTGTCCATGTGGTTGGGTCTGTCTGTGTTATCCATGTGGTTGGGTCTGTCTGTGTTGTCCATGTTTTGGGGTCTGTCTGTGTTGTCCATGTGGTTGGGTCTGTCTGTGTTATCCATGTGGTTGGGTCTGTCTGTGATGTCCATGTGGTTGGGTCTGTGTTGTCCATATGGTTGGGTCTGTCTGTGTTATCCATGTGGTTGGGTCTGTCTGTGTTATCCATGTGGTTGGGTCTGTCTGTGTTGTCCATATGGTTGGGTCTGTCTGTGTTATCCATGGTTGGGTCTGTCTGTGTTGTCCATGTGGTTGGGTCTGTCTGTGTGTCCATATGGTTGGGTCTGTCTGTGTTGTCCATATGGTTGGGTCTGTCTGTGTTGTCCATGTGGTTGGGTCTGTCTGTGTTATCCATGTGGTTCGGTCTGTCTGTGTTGTCCATGTGGTTGGGTCTGTCTGTGTTATCTATTTGGTTGGGTCTGTCTGTGTTATCCATGTGGTTGGGTCTGTCTGTGTTGTCCATATGGTTGGGTCTGTCTCTGTTATCCATGTGGTTGGGTCTGTCTGTGTTGTCCATATGGTTGGGTCGGTCTGTGTTATCCATGTGGTTGGGTCTCTCTGTGTTGTCCATATGGTTGGGTCTGTCTGTGTTGTCTATGTTGTTGGGTCTGTCTGTGTTGTCCATGTTGTTGGGTCTGTCTGTGTTGTCCATGTGGTTGGGTCTGTCTGTGTTGTCCATATGGTTGGGTCTGTCTGTGTTGTCCATGTGGTTGGGTCTGTCTGTGTTTTTCATGTGGTTGGGTCTGTCTGTGTTGTCCATATGGTTGGCTCGGTCTGTGTTATCCATGTGGTTGGGTCTCTCTGTGTTGTCCATATGGTTGGGTCTGTCTGTGTTATCCATGTGGTTGGGTCTGTCTGTGTTGTCCATGTGGTTGGGTCTGTCTGTGTTATCCATGTGGTTGGGTCTGTCTGTATTATCAATGTGGTTTGGTCTGTCTGTGTTGTCCATGTGGTTGGGTCTGTCTGTGTTGTCCATGTGGTTGGGTCTGTCTGTATTATCCATATGGTTGGGTCTGTGTTGTCCATAATGATGGGTCTGTCTGTGTTGTCCATGTGGTTGGGTCTGTCTGTTTTATCCATGTGGTTCGGTCTGTCTGTGTTGTCCATGTGGTTGGGTCTGTCTGTGTTATCCATGTGGTTGGGTCTGTCTGTGTTATCCATGTGGTTGGGTCTGTCTGTGTTGTCCATGTGGTTGGGTCTGTCTGTGTTATCCATATGGTTGGGTCTGTGTTATCCATGTGGTTGGGTCTGTCTGTGTTGTCCATATGGTTGGGTCTGTCTGTGTTATCCATGTGGTTGGGTCTGTCTGTGTTGTCCACATGGTTGGGTCTGTCTGTGATGTCTATGTGGTTGGGTCTGTCTGTGTTTTTCATGTGGTTGGGTCTGTCTGTTTTGTCCAAGTGGTTGGGTCTGTCTGTGTTGTCCATGTTTTAGGGTCTGTGTTTGTTGTCTATGTTGTTGGGTCTGTCTGTGTTGTCCATGTGGTTGGGTCTGTCTGTGTTGTCCATGTTGTTGGGTCTGTCTGTGTTGTCCATGTTGTTGGGTCTGTCTGTGTTGTCCATATGGTTGGGTCTGTCTGTGTTGTCCATATGGTTGGGTCTGTCTGTGTTGTCCATGTGGTTGGGTCTGTCTGTGTTTTTCATGTGGTTGGGTCTGTCTGTGTTGTCCATATGGTTGGGTCGGTCTGTGTTATCCATGTGGTTGGGTCTCTCTGTGTTGTCCATATGGTTGGGTCTGTCTGTGTTGTCTATGTTGTTGGGTCTGTCTGTGTTGTCCATGTGGTTGGGTCTGTCTGTGTTATCCATGTGGTTGGGTCTGTCTGTGTTGTCCATGTGGTTGGGTCTGTCTGTGTTGTCCATCTGGTTGGGTCTGTCTGTGTTATCTATTTGGTTGGGTCTGTCTGTGTTATCCATGTGGTTGGGTCTGTCTGTGTTGTCCATATGGTTGGGTCTGTCTCTGTTATCCATGTGGTTGGGTCTGCCTGTGTTGTCCATATGGTTGGGTCGGTCTGTGTTATCCATGTGGTTGGGTCTCTCTGTGTTGTCCATATGGTTGGGTCTGTCTATGTTGTCCATGTGGTTGGGTATGTCTGTGTTGTCCATATGGTTGGGTCTGTCTGTGTTATCCATGTTGTTGGTTCTGTCTGTGTTGTCCATGTGGTTGGGTCTGTCTGTGTTATCCATGTGGTTGGGTCTGTCTGTGTTATCCATGTGGTTGGGTCTGTCTGTGTTGTCCATGTGGTTGGGTCTGTCTGTGTTATCCATGTGGTTGGGTCTGTCTGTGATGTCCATGTGGTTGGGTCTGTCTGTGATGTCCATGTGGTTGGGTCTGTCTGTGTTATCCATGTGGTTGGGTCTGTCTGTGTTATCCATGTCGTTGGGTCTGTCTGTGTTGTCCACATGGTTGGGTCTGTCTGTGTTATCCATGTGGTTGGGTCTGTCTGTGTTGTCCACATGGTTCGGTCTGTCTGTGATGTCTATGTGGTTGGGTCTGTCTGTGTTTTTCATGTGGTTGGGTCTGTCTGTTTTGTCCATGTGGTTGGGTCTGTCTGTGTTGTCCATGTTTTAGGGTCTGTGTTTGTTGTCTATGTTGTTGGCTCTGTCTGTGTTTTTCATGTGGTTGGGTCTGTCTGTTTTGTCCATGTGGTTGGGTCTGTCTGTGTTGTCCATGTTTTAGGGTCTGTCTGTGTTGTCCATGTTGTTGGGTCTGTCTGTGTTGTCCATATGGTTGGGTCTGTCTGTGTTGTCCATATGGTTGGGTCTGTCTGTGTTGTCCATGTGTTTGGGTCTGTCTGTGTTTTTCATGTGGTTGGGTCTGTCTGTGTTGTCCATATGGTTGGGTCGGTCTGTGTTATCCATGTGGTTGGGTCTCTCTGTGTTGTCCATATGGTTGGGTCTGTCTGTGTTGTCTATGTTGTTGGGTCTGTCTGTGTTGTCCATGTGGTTGGGTCTGTCTGTGTTATCCATGTGGTTGGGTCTGTCTGTGTTGTCCATATGGTTGGGTCTGTCTGTGTTGTCCATGTGGTTGGGTCTGTCTGTGTTTTTCATGTGGTTGGGTCTGTCTGTGTTGTCCATATGGTTGGGTCGGTCTGTGTTATCCATGTGGTTGGGTCTCTCTGTGTTGTCCATATGGTTGGGTCTGTCTGTGTTGTCCATGTGGTTGGGTCTGTCTGTGTTGTCCATGTGGTTGGGTCTGTCTGTGTTATCCATATGGTTGGGTCTGTGTTGTCCATATGGTTGGGTCTGTCTGTGTTGTCCATGTGGTTGGGTCTGTCTGTGTTATCCATGTGGTTCGGTCTGTCTGTGTTGTCCATGTGGTTGGGTCTGTCTGTGTTGTCCATGTTTTAGGGTCTGTGTTTGTTGTCTATTTTGTTGGCTCTGTCTGTGTTGTCCATGTGGTTGGGTCTGTCTGTGTTGTCCATGTTGTTGGGTCTGTCTGTGTTGTCCATGTTGTTGGGTCTGTCTGTGTTGTCCATATGGTTGGGTCTGTCTGTGTTGTCCATATGGTTGGGTCTGTCTGTGTTGTCCATGTGTTTGGGTCTGTCTGTGTTTTTCATGTGGTTGGGTCTGTCTGTGTTGTCCATATGGTTGGGTCGGTCTGTGTTATCCATATGGTTGGGTCTCTCTGTGTTGTCCATATGGTTGGGTCTGTCTGTGTTGTCTATGTTGTTGGGTCTGTCTGTCTTGTCCATGTGGTTGGGTCTGTCTGTGTTATCCATGTGGTTGGGTCTGTCTGTGTTGTCCATATGGTTGGGTCTGTCTGTGTTGTCCATGTGGTTGGGTCTGTCTGTGTTTTTCATGTGGTTGGGTCTGTCTGTGTTGTCCATATGGTTGGGTCGGTCTGTGTTATCCATGTGGTTGGGTCTCTCTGTGTTGTCCATATGGTTGGGTCTGTCTGTGTTGTCCATGTGGTTGGGTCTGTCTGTGTTGTCCATGTGGTTGGGTCTGTCTGTGTTATCCATATGGTTGGGTCTGTGTTGTCCATATGGTTGGGTCTGTCTGTGTTGTCCATGTGGTTGGGTCTGTCTGTGTTATCCATGTGGTTCGGTCTGTCTGTGTTGTCCATGTGGTTGGGTCTGTCTGTGTTATCCATTTGGTTGGGTCTGTCTGTGTTATCCATGTGGTTGGGTCTGTCTGTGTTGTCCATATGGTTGGGTCTGTCTGTGTTATCCATGTGGTTGGGTCTCTCTGTGTTGTCCATATGGTTGGGTCTGTCTGTGTTGTCTATGTTGTTGGTTCTGTCTGTGTTATCCATGGGGTTGGGTCTGTCTGTGTTGTCCATATGGTTGGGTCTGTCTGTGTTATCCATGTGGTTGGGTCTGTCTGTGTTGTCCATGTGGTTGGGTCTGTCTGTGTTGTCCATGTGGTTGGGTCTGTCTGTGTTATCCATGTGGTTGGGTCTGTCTGTGTTATCCATGTGGTTGGGTCTGTCTGTGTTGTCCATGTGGTTGGGTCTGTCTGTGTTGTCCATGTGGTTGGGTCTCTCTGTGTTGTCCATATGGTTGGGTCTGTCTGTGTTGTCCATGTGGTTGGGTCTGTCTGTGTTGTCCATGTGGTTGGGTCTGTCTGTGTTATCCATATGGTTGGGTCTGTGTTGTCCATATGGTTGGTTCTGTCTGTGTTGTCCATGTGGTTGGGTCTGTCTGTGTTATCCATGTGGTTCGGTCTGTCTGTGTTGTCCATGATGTCGGGTCTGTCTGTGTTATCCATTTGGTTGGGTCTGTCTGTGTTATCCATGTGGTTGGGTCTGTCTGTGTTGTCCATATGGTTGGGTCTGTCTGTGTTATCCATGTGGTTGGGTCTCTCTGTTTTGTCCATATGGTTGGGTCTGTCTGTGTTGTCTATGTTGTTGGTTCTGTGTGTGTTGTCCATGTGGTTGGGTCTGTCTGTGTTATCAATGTGGTTGGGTCTGTCTGTGTTATCCATGTGGTTGGGTCTGTCTGTGTTGTCCATGTGGTTGGGTCTGTCTGTGTTGTCCATGTGGTTGGGTCTGTCTGTGTTATCCATGTGGTTGGGTCTGTCTGTGTTATCCATATGGTTGGGTCTGTCTGTGTTATCCATGTGGTTGGGTCTGTCTGTGTTGTCCATGTGGTTGGGTCTGTCTGTGTTATCCATATGGTTGGGTCTGTGTTATCCATGTGGTTGGGTCTGTCTGTGTTGTCCATATGGTTGGGTCTGTCTGTGTTATCCATGTGGTTGGGTCTGTCTGTGTTGTCCACATGGTTGGGTCTGTCTGTGATGTCTATGTGGTTGGGTCTGTCTGTGTTTTTCATGTGGTTGGGTCTGTCTGTTTTGTCCATGTGGTTGGGTCTGTCTGTGTGGTGTCCATGTTTTAGGGTCTGTGTTTGTTGTCTATGTTGTTGGGTCTGTCTGTGTTGTCCATGTGGTTGGGTCTGTCTGTGTTGTCCATGTTGTTGGGTCTGTCTGTGTTGTCCATGTTGTTGGGTCTGTCTGTGTTGTCCATATGGTTGGGTCTGTCTATGTTGTCCATGTGGTTGGGTCTGTCTGTGTTATCCATGTGTTGGGTCTGTCTGTGTTGTCCATGTGGTTGGGTCTGTGTTATCCATGTGGTTGGGTCAGTCTGTGTTGTCCATGTGGTTGGGTCTGTATGTGTTATCCATGTGGTTGGGTCTGTCTTTTTTGTCTATATCGTTGGGTCTGTCTGTGTTATCCATGTGGTTGGGTCTGTCTGTGTTGTCCATGTGGTTGGGTCTGTCTGTGTTATCCATGTGGTTGGGTCTGTCTGTGTTGTCCATGTGGTTGGGCCTGTCTGTGGTGTCCATGTGGTTGGGTCTGTGTTGTCCATATGGTTGTGTCTGTCTGTGTTGTCCATGTGGTTGGGTCTGTCTGTGTTGTCCATGTGGTTGGGTCTGTCTGTGTTGTCCATGTGGTTGGGTCTGTCTGTGTTATCCATGTGGTTGGGTCTGTCTGTGTTATCCATCTGGTTGGGTCTGTGTTGTCCATATGGTTGGGTCTGTCTGTGTTGTCCATGTGGTTGGGTCTGTCTGTGTTGTCCATGTGGTTGGGTCTGTCTGTGTTGTCCATATGGTTGAGTCTGTCTGTGTTATCCATGTGGTTGGGTCTGTCTGTGTTATCCATGTGGTTGGGTCTGTCTGTGTTGTCCATGTGGTTGTGTCTGTCTGTGTTATCCATGTGGTTGGGTCTGTCTGTGTTGTCCATGTGGTTGTGTCTGTCTGTGTTGTCCATGTGGTTGGGTCTGTCTGTGTTGTCCATGTGGTTGGGTCTGTCTGTGTTGTCCATGTGGTTGGGTCTGTCTGTGTTATCCATATGGTTGGGTCTGTGTTGTCCATATGGTTGGGTCTGTCTGTGTTGTCCATGTGGTTGGGTCTGTCTGTGTTGTCCATGTGGTTGGGTCTGTCTGTGTTATCCATGTGGTTGGGTCTGTCTGTGTTGTCCATATGGTTGGGTCTGTCTGTGATGTCTATGTGGTTGGGTCTGTCTGTGATGTCTATGTGGTTGGGTCTGTCTGTGTTTTCCATGTGGTTGGGTCTGTCTGTTTTGTCCATGTGGTTGGGTCTGTCTGTGTTGTCCATGTTTTTGGGTCTGTGTTTGTTGTCTATGTTGTACGGTCTGTCTGTGTTGTCCATGTGGTTGGGTCTGTCTGTGTTGTCCATGTTGTTGGGTCTGTCTGTGTTGTCCATATGGTTGGGTCTGTCTGTGTTGTCCATGTGGTTGGGTCTGTCTGTGTTATCCATGTGTTGGGTCTGTCTGTGTTGTCCATGTGGTTGGGTCTGTGTTATCCATGTGGTTGGGTCAGTCTGTGTTGTCCATGTGGTTGGGTCTGTATGTGTTATCCATGTGGTTGGGTCTGTCTTTTTTGTGTATATCGTTGGGTCTGTCTGTGTTATCCATGTGGTTGGGTCTGTATGTGTTGTCTATGTTGTTGGGTCTGTCTGTGTTGTCCATGTGGTTGGGTCTGTCTGTGTTATCCATGTGGTTGGGTCTGTCTGTGTTGTCCATGTGGTTGGGTCTGTCTGTGTTATCCATGTGGTTGGGTCTGTCTGTGTTGTCCATGTGGTTGGGTCTGTCTGTGTTATCCATGTGGTTGGGTCTGTCTGTGTTGTCCATGTGGTTGGGTCTGTCTGTGGTGTCCATGTGGTTGGGTCTGTGTTGTCCATATGGTTGTGTCTGTCTGTGTTGTCCATGTGGTTGGGTCTGTCTGTGTTGTCCATGTGGTTGGGTCTGTCTGTGTTGTCCATGTGGTTGGGTCTGTCTGTGTTATCCATGTGGTTGGGTCTGTCTGTGTTGTCCATATGGTTGGGTCTGTCTGTGTTGTCCATGTGGTTGGGTATGTCTGTGTTGTCCATATGGTTGGGTCTGTCTGTGTTATCCATGTGGTTGTGTCTGTCTGTGTTGTCCATATGGTTGGGTCTGTCTCTGTTATCCATGTGGTTGGGTCTGTCTGTGTTGTCCATATGGTTGGGTCGGTCTGTGTTATCCATGTGGTTGGGTCTCTCTGTGTTGTCCATATGGTTGGGCCTGTCTCTGTTATCCATGTGGTTGGGTCTGTCTGTGTTGTCCATATGGTTGGGTCGGTCTGTGTTGTCCATGTGGTTGGGTCTGTCTGTGTTATCCATGTGGTTGGGTCTGTCTGTGTTGTCCATATGGTTGGGTCTGTCTGTGTTGTCCATGTGGTTGGGTATGTCTGTGTTGTCCATATGGTTGGGTCTGTCTGTGTTATCCATGTGGTTGTGTCTGTCTGTGTTGTCCATATGGTTGGGTCTGTCTCTGTTATCCATGTGGTTGGGTCTGTCTGTGTTGTCCATATGGTTGGGTCGGTCTGTGTTATCCATGTGGTTGGGTCTCTCTGTGTTGTCCATATGGTTGGGCCTGTCTGTGTTGTCTATGTGGTTGGGTCTGTCTGTGTTTTTCATGTGGTTGGGTCTGTATGTGTTGTCTATGTTGTTGGGTCTGTCTGTGTTGTCCATGTGGTTGGGTCTGTCTGTGTTGTCCATGTGGTTGGGTCTGTCTGTGTTGTCCATGTGGTTGGGTCTGTCTGTGTTATCCATGTGTTGGGTCTGTCTGTGTTGTACTCTAGATGGATGTGACGGTCCTGTGTGCAGCAGACAGGGTCAGGGAAAGTTGTAGGTTTAGAGTTAGACTGGCACAGTACAGTATCTTCAGCCTCGGCCCGTAATGTTTTCATCGTCAGCTGTACTCGAGAAGAAAGGGTAGGGGACAGAGAGAAGAGCAGGTAGGGGACAGAGAGACGAGGAAGTAGGGGACAGAGAGAAGAGAAGATAGACACCTAGCGGTACCAGGAGCAGAGGACACATATTGAAGTGAAAGCGGGGCTCTGACTGCTCTCCACTAAAGTGTGACAGCAATGGAGACATTCTGCTCTGAGGACAGGCCTGGAGACAGTCTGCTCTGAAGACGGGGCTGGAGAAAGCCTGCTCTGAGGACAGGACTGGCGACAGTCTGCTCTGAAGACGGGGCTTGAGACAGTCTGCTCTGAGGAGAGGGAATGAAACTGTCTGCTCTGAGGACAGGGCTGGAGATTCTGCTCTGGGGACGGGGCTGGAGACAGTCTGCTCTGAGGACAGGACTGGAGACAGTCTGCTCTGAGGACGGGGCTGGAGACAGTTTACTCTGAGGGCAGGGCTGGAGACAGTTTGCTCTGAGGACAGGACTGGAGACAGTCTGCTCTGAGGGAAGGGCTGGACACAGTTTACTCTGAGGGCAGGGCTGGAGACAGTTTGCTCTGAGGGCAAGGCTGGAGACAGTCTGCTCTGAGGAGAGGGATGGAAACTGTCTGCTCTGAGGACAGGGCTGGAGACAGTCTGCTCTGAGGACGGGGCTGGAGACAGTCTGCTCTGTGGGCAGGACTGGAGACAGTCTGCTCTGAGGGAAGGGCTGGACACAGTTTACTCTGAGGGAAGGGCTGGAGACAGTTTGCTCTGAGGGCAGGACTGGAGACAGTCTGCTCTGAGGACAGGGCTAGAGACAGACTGCTCTGAGGACAGGGCTGGTAACAGTCTGCTCTGAGGAAAGGATTGGAGACAGTCTTCTCTGAGGGCAGGGCAGGAGACAGTCTGCTCTGAGGGCAGGGCTGGAGACAGTCTGCTCTGAGGCCAGGACTGGAGACAGTCTGCTCTCAGGACATTGCTGGTAACAGTCTGCTCTGAGGAAAGGATTGGAGACAGTCTGCTCTGAGGGAAGGGCTTGACACAGTTTACTCTGAGGGCAGGGCTGGAGACAGTCTGCTCTGAGGGCAAGGCTGGAGACAGTTTTGCTCTGAGGGCAGGGCTAGAGACAGACTGCTCTGAGGACAGGTCTGGTAACAGTCTGCTCTGAGGACAGGATTGGAGACAGTCTGCTCTGAGGACAGGGCTGGTAACAGTCTGCTCTGAGGAAAGGATTGGAGACAGTCTTCTCTGAGGGCAGGGCAGGAGACAGTCTGCTCTGAGGGCAGGGCTGGAGACAGTCTGCTCTGAGGGCAGGACTGGAGACAGTCTGCTCTGAGGACAGGGCTAGAGACAGACTGCTCTGCGGACAGGTCTGGAAACAGTCTGCTCTGAGGACAGGATTGGAGACAGTCTGCTCTGAGGGCAGGGCTGGAAACAGTCTGCTCTGAGGGCAGGGCTGGAGACAGTCTGCTCTGAGGACAGGGCTAGAGACAGACTGCTCTGAGGACAGGTCTGGAAACAGTCTGCTCTGAGGACAGGATTGGAGACAGTCTGCTCTGAGGGCAGGGCTGGAAACAGTCTGCTCTGAGGGCAGGGCTGGAGACAGTCTGCTCTGAGGGCAGGACTGGAGACAGTCTGCTCTGAGGACAGGGCTAGAGACAGACTGCTCTGAGGACAGGTCTGGAAACAGTCTGCTCTGAGGACAGAGCTGGAGTCAGTCTGCTCTGAAGGCAGGACTGGAGCAGGCTGCGTTCTCATCATTAAATCATAGGGCAGTAAGCCAGCGCTGGACACGGCTGTGCTGGGCTTGGTTGCTCTGGGAGAAATGTTAAAGAGGGCATGATGTGTTGCAGAGTGGCAAAGTGTGTTCCAAATTGGAATGCACAAATAGAGCCCTGGTCTAAAGTAGCGCACTATGTAGGGAATTGGGTGCCATAGGGCTCTGGTCTAAAGTAGTGCCCTGCGTAGGGAATAGGGTGCCATAGGGCTCTGGTCTAAAGTAGTGCACTGTGTAGAGAATAGGGTGCCTCTGGGGACGCAAACCATTGTCACCTTGTTCAGTGACCTAGAGGGAGTAAGTCGTCCAGAGGTGCTGGTGTCCCCTGTCTGAACCTCTTTACAGTCTGTACCCAACCACCGTCACACTACCACCGTCACCATCATGAGCTGCCGCTGGCTGGCACAGGACAGGACGGTCCTCTTGGGACGTCTCCCACTCCTCCACTCGCATCGCCCTCTCCGTCGCCAAGCGGCCGCGGTGATGACGCCGGGGGTTCAGAGTGAGGACAATTAAAACACACCGTCCCGTCCTCTTCCCTCGTCCGCTCCTCTCCCTTCTGCATACACGTTCACTGTCAGAGTCCTTCTCTCCGGCCTCCGTGCAGATCTGGAAGTGTCCTTCATTTGGTGCAAATTAGGGCTGTGAATCACCAGGGACCTCGCGATACGATAATTATCATGATACTTAGGTGCCGATACGATATGTATTGAGATTCTCACGATTCAATATGTATTGAGATTCTCACGATTCAATATGTATTGCGATTCTCACGATTCAATATGTATTGAGATTCTCACGATTCAATATGTATTGAGATTCTCACGATTCAATATGTATTGAGATTCTCACGATTCAATATGTATTGCGATTCTCACGATTCAATATGTATTGAGATTCTCACGATTCAATATGTATTGAGATTCTCACGATTCAATATGTATTGAGATTCTCACGATTCAATATGTATTGCGATTCTCACGATTCAATATGTATTGAGATTCTCACGATTCAATATGTATTGAGATTCTCACAATTCAATATGTATTGCGATTCTCACGATTCAATATGTATTGCGATTCTCACGATTCAATATGTATTTAGATTCTCACGATTCAATATGTATTGAGATTCTCACGATTCAATATGTATTGCTATTCTCACGATCCTCACGATTCTATATATTTTGTGATTCGATGCTTGATTGTGATTTGTTGTAAACATATTGCTCACTATATGTTAATTAGTTTTGATCAATCATGGAAAAAAAAGTGCTGAAAATACTGTATGTTGGCTCGCTATTTAAAAAGAAAGCGAACAAGCTAGCACAGCCAACTAGCTCTAGATAACACTACCTAGCTCTAGATAACACTACCTAGCTCTAGATAACACTACCTAGATATAGATAACACTACCTAGCTCTAGATAACACTACCTAGCTCTAGATAACACTACCTAGATCTAGATAACACTACCTAGCTCTAGATAACACTACCTAGCTCTAGATAACACTACCTAGCTCTAGATAACACTACCTAGATCTAGATAACACTACCTAGCTCTAGATAAAACTACCTAGCTCTAGATAAAACTACCTAGCTCTAGATAACACTACCTAGCTCTAGATAACACTACCTAGCTCTAGCTAACACTACCTAGCTCTAGATAACACTACCTAGCTCTAGATAACACTACCTAGCTCTAGATAACACTACCTAGCTCTAGCTAAAACTACCTAGCTCTAGATAACACTACCTAGCTCTAGATAACACTACCTAGCTCTAGCTAACACTACCTAGCTCTAGATAACACTACCTAGCTCTAGATAACACTACTTAGCTCTAGATAACACTACCTAGCTCTAGATAACATTACCTAGCTCTAGATAACATTACCTAGCTCTAGATAACACTAGCTAGCTCTAGATAACACTACCTAGCTCTAGCTAACACTACCTAGCTCTAGATAAAACTACCTAGCTCTAGATAACACTACCTAGCTCTAGATAACACTACCTAGATCTAGATAACACTACCTAGCTCTAGATAAAACTACCTAGCTCTAGATAAAACTACCTAGCTCTAGATAACACTACCTAGCTCTAGATAACACTACCTAGCTCTAGCTAACACTACCTAGCTCTAGATAACACTACCTAGCTCTAGATAACACTACCTAGCTCTAGATAACACTACCTAGCTCTAGATAACACTACCTAGCTCTAGATAACACTACCTACCTCTAGCTAAAACTACCTAGCTCTAGATAAAACTACCTAGCTGTAGATAACACTACCTAGCTCTAGCTAACACTACCTAGCTCTAGATAAAACTACATAGCTCTAGATAACACTACCTAGCTCTAGCTAACACTACCTAGCTCTAGATAAAACAACCTAGCTCTAGATAACACTACCTAGCTCTAGCTAACACTACCTAGCTCTAGATAAAACTACCTAGCTCTAGATAACACTACTTAGCTGTAGATAACACTACCTAGCTCTAGATAAAACTACCTAGCTCTAGATAACACTACCTAGCTCTAGCTAACACTACCTAGCTCTAGATAACACTACCTAGCTCTAGATAACACTACTTAGCTCTAGATAACACTACCTAGCTCTAGATAACACTACCTAGCTCTAGATAACACTACCTAGCTCTAGATAACACTACTTAGCTCTAGATAACACTACCTAGCTCTAGCTAAAACTACCTAGCTCTAGATAAAACTACCTAGCTCTAGATAACACTACCTAGCTCTAGCTAACACTACCTAGCTCTAGATAAAACTACCTAGCTCTAGATAACACTACCTAGCTCTAGCTAACACTACCTAGCTCTAGATAAAACATCCTAGCTCTAGATAACACTACCTAGCTCTAGCTAACACTACCTAGCTCTAGCTAACACTACCTACCTCTAGCTAACACTACCTAGCTCTAGATAACACTACCTAGCTCTAGATAACACTACCTAGCTCTAGCTAACACTACCTAGCTCTAGATAACACTACCTAGCTCTAGATAACACTACCTAGATCTAGATAACACTACCTAGCTCTAGATAACACTACCTAGCTCTAGATAACATTACCTAGCTCTAGATAACACTAGCTAGCTCTAGATAACATTACCTAGATCTAGATAACACTACCTAGCTCTAGATAACACTACCTAGCTCTAGATAACATTACCTAGCTCTAGATAACACTAGCTAGCTCTAGATAACATTACCTAGATCTAGATAACACTACCTAGCTCTAGATAACACTACCTAGCTCTAGATAACACTACCTAGCTCTAGATAAAACTACCTAGCTCTAGATAACACTACCTAGCTCTAGATAAAACTACCTAGCAAGAAAAAAAGGCAGATTGTTTTTTTATTTCATTTTTATTGTTTTAAATCGATACTTGGAGTCAAAGTATCAATTATAATGTCGTCAAAAATAATATAGCGAAATGTGACTGTAGCATCTTTTTCCTCCATCGCTAGCACAAATCCTGCCGTACTTTATGTATGGGGCGTGGTGGACTCAAAATATAAACTTAAATAAGGATGTGTTGTAACAGAACAGACTCACGATGACAAGCCATCCTCTAGTGTGACTGAGGAAGCAACTAGCTTTCTCTGTGTGTCTGTGTGCGTGTTGTCTTCTCTTGTCGTGTTATGCGTGTCTGTCTGTGTGTGTTGTCTTCTCTTGTCTTGTTATTCGTGTCTGTGTGTGTGTGTGCGTGTCTGTGTATGAGTCTGTGTGTATAAGTCTGTGTGTTCTTTAAAGTCTGTGTGTTCTTTATCTGTCCAGGGGTCTGTGTCGGTTCTGGATGTGGTTATGGTACCACAAGGTGGTGTGAAGGTTCTGGTTCTGGTACCACAGACTGGTGGGGAGGTTCTAGTTGTGGTTCTGGTACCACTGGGCGGGGGAGGTTCTGGTACCACAGGGCAGTGGGGAGGTTCTGGTCCTGGTAGCACATTGTGGTGGGGAGGTTGTGGTCCTGGTACCACAGGACTGTGGGGTGGTTCTGGTCCTGGTACCACATGGCAGTGGGGAGGTTCTGGTCCTGGTACCATAGGACAGTGGGGAGGTTCAGGTTCTGGTACCACAGGACAGTGGGGAGGTTCTGGTACTGGTACCACAGGGCAGTGGGGAGGTTCTGGTCCTGGGGAGGTTCTGGTCCTGGTACCACAGTGTGGTGGGGAGGTTCTGGTCCTGGTACAGTGGGGAGGTCCTGGTACCACAGTGTGGTGGGGGGGTTCTGGTTCTGGTACCACAGGGCGGTTGGGAGGTTATGGTTGTGGTTCTGGTACCACAGGGTGGACCTGGTTGTGATCCTGGTACCACAGGACAGTGGGGAGGTTCTGGTTCGGGTACCACAGCGTGGTGGGGAGGTTCTGGTACCACAGTGTGGTGGGGAGGTTCTGGTTCTAGTTGTGGTCCTGGTACCACAAGAGAGTGGGGGGGTTCTGGCACCATAGGGAGGTGTGGAGGTTCTGGTTGTAGTTCTTGTGCCACAGGGCAGTGGGGAGGTTCTGGTTGTGGTTCTGGTACCACAGGGCGGTGGGGAGGTTCTGGTTCTGGTACCAAAGGGCAGTGGGGAGGTTCTAGTAGTGGTTCTGGTTCTGGTACCACAGGGTGGTCAGGGATTCTGGTTGTGGTTCTGGTACCAAAGGGCTGTGGGGGGGGTTCTGGTAACACAGGGCAGTTGGGAGGTTCTAGTTGTGGTTCTGGTACCACAGGGCAGGGGGGAGGTTCTGGTTCTGGTACCACAGGGCGGTGGGGAGGTTCTGACAGCCCATATACTCCTTCCTCATCTCTGCTTCGCTCAGAGGGGGAGTGTTGTTACAGGGCGCACCTGATAGGTTGACATTCAAAAGGCTGGCTTTGGGGTCTAGGATGCGGGACGTCGCTGAATCCTGAGAAGAGATTGGAGGAAGAAGAGGGTCAGGTCACATGATTGATGATGGTGGTGCGATCTCCACTTTATGCATTATTGCAAGAGCATCGTTTCGGGAAGCCTCATACGAATTTAATAGATCATTTTGTTATCTCTTCTCAGTGGGTAGCGCTGGCTGTAAAAACATTGTTTTAATCCCTTTTAAGGAAATAATTTGAAAAAAATAGAAAAATAATAACAATAAATAACTCAATGAGTAATGGTAACTTATACACGGAGTACCTGTACCGAGTGGATGTGTAAGGTTACGAGGTAATTGAGGTAGATACAGTACCAGTCAAAAGTGTAGACACACCTACTCATTCAAGGGTTTTTTATTTTGACTATTTTCTACATTGTAGAACAATATTGAAGACATCAAAACGATGAAATAACACATATGGAATCATGTAGTTACCAAAAAAACTGTTAAACAAATCAAAATATGTTTTAGATTTTAGATTCTTCAAAGTAGCCACCCTTTGCCTTGATGACAGCTTTGCACACGCTTGGGATTCTCTCAACCAACTTCACCTGGAATGCTTTTCCTACAGTCTTGAAGGAGTTCCCACGTATGCTGAGCACTTGTTGGCTGCTTATCCTTCACCTCTGCGGTCCAACTCATCCCTAACCATTGCAACTGGGTTGAGGTCGGGTGATTGTGGAGGCCAAGTCATCTGATGCAGCACTTCATCACTCTCCTTCTTGGTCAAATAGCCCTTACACAGCCTGGAGGTGTGTTGGGTCAATGTCCTGTTGAAAAACAAATGATAGTCCCACTAAGCACAAACCAGATGGGATGGCGTATCGCTGCAGAATGCTGTGGTAGCCATGCTGGTTAAGTGTGCCTTGAATTCTAAATAAATTAGACAGTGTCACCAGCAAAGCACCCCCACACCATCACACCACCTCCTCTATGCTTCACAGTGGGAACCACACGTGGAGATCATCCGTTCGCCTACTCTGCATCTCACAAAGACACAGCGGTTGGAACCAAAAATCTAAAATCTGGACTCACCAGACCAAAGGACAGATTTCCACCTGTCTAATGTCCATTGCTCGTGTTTCTTGGCCCAAGCAAGTCTCTTCTTCTTCTTGGTGTCCTTTACTAGTGGTTTCTTTGCAGAAATTCGACCATGAAGTTCTGATTTACGCAGTCTCCTCTGAACAGTTGATGTTGAGATGTGTCTGTTTCTTGAACAGGGCGCAGGGGTCTAAGGTACTGCATCTCAGTGAAAGAGTCAGCACCCTGGTTCGAATCCAGGCTGTATCGCGTCAGGCAGTGATTGGGAGTCCCATAGGGCGGTGCACAATTGGCCCAGTGTTGGCCGGGGTGGGCTGTCATTGTAAATAAGAATTTGTTCTTAACTGACTTGCCTAGTTAAATAAACAAGAAAGTGTGCTCTGTGAAGCATTTGTTTGGGCTGCAATTTCTGAGGCTCGTAACTGTAATGAACTTATCCTCTGCAGCAGATGTAACTCTGGGTCTTCCTTTCCTGTGGCGGTCCTCATGAGAGCCAGTTTCATTATAGCACTTGATGGTTTTTGCGACTGCACTTGAAGAAACTTTTCTAAGTTCTTGAAATGTTCCACATTGACTGACATTTATGTCTTAAAGTAACAATGGACTGTCGTTTCCAATCTTCAACCGATTGGCTCAAACACATTTAGAAGGAAATACTTTTAACAAGGTACACCTGTTAATTGAAATGCATTCCAGGTGACTACTGAGCAAAAAAGTGTTATTTTTTTTATTTGAGATTCTTAAAAGCAGCCACCTTGATGACAGCTTTGCACACTCTTGGCATTCTCTGAACCAGTTTCATGATGTTTACTACATGATTCCATATGTGTTATTTCATAGTTTTGATGGCTCCACTATCATTCTACAATGTAGAAAATAGTACAAATAAAGAAAAACCCCTGAATGAGTTGGTGTGTCCAAACTTTTGACTGGTGCTGTATGTACATAAAGGTAGGGATAAAGTGACTAGTCAACAGGATAGATAATAAACAGGGGCGTGCTCGGCCTGTCTGTTTCCTGTAGTCCACGATCAGATCCTTTGATTGTTGTCCTAACACCATGATAGTTTGCAAGGCCTGCCACATCCGACGAGCGTCAGAGCCGGTGCGGTAGGATTCGATCTTAGTCCTGTATTGATGCTTTGCCTGTTTGATGCTTCATCGGAGGGCGTAGCAGGATTTCTTATAAGTGTCCGGATTAGCGTCCCGCTCCTTGAAAGCAGCAGCTCTAGCCTTTAGCTCATTGCGGATGTTGCCTATAATCCATGGCTTCTGGTTGCAGGGTGTGTGTTGTGTAGGGTGGGTGTGTGTTGTGTAGGGTGTGTGTTGTGTAGAGTGTGTGTTGTGAAGGGTGTGTGTTGTGCAGGGTGTGTGTTGTGCAGGGTGTGTATTGTGTGTTGCATACCTTACTCAGGTGGTCTCTAAGGCACTGTGCAGGGTTTTGCTACATACCTTACTCAGGTGGTCTCTAAGGCATGTTGCCGGGTGCAGCGAGGCCCAGCTGTTGGCTATGTTGAGCAGCACCACGTTCAGGTGTTTCAGAGATCCTTTCAGTCTCTTACTGAGCGCCCCGCTGTAACTCTGCTCTACGAAGACTAGTACTCGTCTAGCCCTGCAGCCAGCCAGGTCTGCTAGCAGCTCTCCCACACTGTAACGCTCCTTCAGGTCTGCCTGCATGGGGGGAGGGAAACTCAATGATCACCCATCACTGTCTATCTAAACATACAGGTTCAACCCTGCTGTTTCATATTCAACTACCAGCTTACCCACAGAGTAATCCTGGGGAGACAAGCAGTCAATCAGTCACACAACACTGATCTGTCACAGTCTTATGGGCAATTACTATGTTCAATGCCAGCATGAGAAGCACACAGGTGTTCTCAAAGTTCATTGCCTCTTGTAGGTTCAACCGAATAACCTACAGTTGAAGTCTGAAGTTTACATTCACCTTAGCCAAATTTAAACTCAGCTTTTCACAATTCCTGACATTTAATAGTAGTAAAAAGTCCCTGTCTTAGATCAGTTAGGATCACCACTTGATTTTAAGAATGTGAAATGTCAGAATAATACTAGAGAGAATTATTTATTTCAGCTTTTATTTCTTTCATCACATTCCCAGTGGGTCAGAAGTTTACATACACTCAATTAGTATTTGGTAGCATTGCCTTTAAATTGTTTAACTTGGGTCAAACGTTTCAGGTAGCCTTCCACAAGCTTCCCACAATAAGTTGGGTGAATTTTGGCCCATTCCTCCTGACAGAGCTGGTGTAACTGAGTCAGGTCTGTAGGCCTCCTTGTTCGCACACGCCTTTTCAGTTCTGCCCAAAGATTTTCTATGGGATTGAGGTCAGGGCTTTGTGATGGCCACTCCAATACCTTGACTTTGTTGTCCTTAAGCCATTTTGCCACAACTTTGGAAGTATGCTTGGGGTCATTGTCCATTTGGAAGACAAATTTGCGACCAAGCTTTAACATCCTGACTGATGTCTTGAGATGTTGCTTCAATAGATCCACATCATTTGCCATCCTCATGATACCATCTTTTTTGTGAAGTGCACCAGTCCCTCCTGCAGCAAAGCACCCCCCACAACATGATGCTGCCACCCCCGTGCTTCACGGTTGGGGTGGGGTTTTTCAGCTTGCAAGCCTCCCCCTTTTTCCTCCAAACATAACGCTGGTCATTATGGCCAAACAGTTATATTTTTGTTTCATCAGACCAATGGACATTTCTCCAAAAAGTACGATCTTTGTCCCCATGTGCAGTTGCAAACCGCAGTCTGGCTTTTTTATGGTGGTTTTGGAGCAGTGGCTTCTTCCTTGCTGAGCGGCCTTTCAGGTTATGTCGATAAAGGACTTGTTTTACTGTGGATATAGATACTTTTGTACCTGTTTCCTCCAGCATCTTCACAAGGTCCTTTGCTGTTGTTCTGGGATTGATTTGTACTTTTCGCACCAAAGTACGTTCGTCTCTAGGAGACAGAATGCATCTACTTCCTGAGCAGTATGTCGGCTGTGTGGTCCCATGGTGTTTATACTTGAGTACTATTGTTTGTACAGATAAACGTGGTACCTTAAGGCGTTTGGAAATTGCTCCCAAGGATGAACATGACTTGTGGAGGTCTACAATTTATTTTCTGAGGTCTTGGCGGATTTGTTTTGATTTTCCCATGATGTCAAGTAAAGAGGCACTGAGTTTAAAGGTAGGCCTTGAAAAACATCCACTGGTACACCTCCAATTGACTCAAATGTTGTCAATTAGCTTATCAGAATCTTCTAAAGCCATGACATCATTTTCTGGAATTTTCCAAGCTGTTTCAATGCACAGTCAACTAAGTGTATGTAAACGTCTGACCCACTGGAACTGAGATGCAGTGCATTATAAGTGAAATAATCTGTCTGTAAACAATTGATGGAAGAATTACTTGTGCCGTGCACAAAGTAGATGTCCTAACCGACTTGCCAAAACTATAGTTTGTTAACAAGAAATTTGTGGAGTGGTTGAAAAAACGAGTTGTAATGACTCCAACCTAACTGTATGTAAACTTCCGACTTCAACTGTATATATTGTTTAACCGACATCTCAGATCCCAAACCCAATTCTGCCATGAGATTATTTCAAACCTGTTTAAATTGACAACAAAAGCATGGAGCATGAAATAATGATTAGCAACAACAAACGATTGATGTGTCAGAAGGTGTTGTGGATAAGGAATGTACTGGAGCTGATCTGAGGCCTAGTGGGACAGGCATTAGAGAGAAGTATACATACATATATCCAGCAGGTTTTCACTGTTATATGACTGAGTTGATTTGTCTCTATCTCTGACTCTATCTCTGGCTAATGTTCTCCATGTCTTTAAATAAGGTAGCTCTATATCTCTGGCTAATGTTCTCCATGTCTTTAAATAAGGTAGCTCTATATCTCTGGCTAATGTTCTCCATGTCTTTAATAAGGTAGCTCTATATCTCTGGCTAATGTTCTCCATGTCTTTAATAAGGTAGCTCTATATCTCTGGCTAATGTTCTCCATGTCTTTAAATAAGGTAGCTCTATATCTCTGGCTAATGTTCTCCATGTCTTTAAATAAGGTAGCTCTATATCTCTGGCTAATGTTCTCCACTCAGACTCAGTGACTATATCCACTATTTATTTTATGAAATTGTTGCCAACATATTTATAATAAATATGAATTAAATGTTTTTATTAAAAAAAAAACATTCATTTAACGAGTAAATTTGTTTTTTTGCGTTCTGCAGTTGCTACCGAAGCGGGCTGGTCATTAGTTATTAGTTATTATTAGTTATTATAAGTTATGTTGTGACCCAGTCGTTAATTCTAATCATTCTTTTCATTCGACGTTGCTATGATGAACAAATCATTGGCATGTAGCTGGCTAGCAGAGATTCGAAGATTATGAGGGACAATAAATAATCACGTAATAATAGTTCTAGCTTCATAGGCAACAAGTCCGAGCTAACCAAGCTAGTTGGTGATGTTAACAGTGATGTTTCTGTTGATGGCACAGGAGTGGAAGAACTGTCCGTGGTCCTGGCTCTGGTTGGTGACAGGAGTGAAAGAACTGTCAATGGCACTCCAGCAATTTCTGCTCTCCATGTTAGGCTGCCAATAACTCTCGAAGTGAACTCTCACACCGTTGGCCACTCATAGACATTATTTCCCTTGCCTCCAGGCATGCATCGAATACCTTTAGTATGAGCGTGTATAGCACATGGGGATGTGTGAACCTTCTTCCTCAGCCTGAAGTGTCCCCACTTGTGCCAGTGAATAGCTCGCTTTTCAAGTGACGCCGACTGGTAGGACGCTTCAGGAGGGCGGTCAATCTGAGCCTTGAGTGTCTTATGAAAGACTCTGAGGAGGGTCGTTGATGTAACGGTTCAACCCGGCACGGAGACCCGTGAGGGTCGTCGATGTAACGGTTCAACCCGGCACTTCACCCTTAGTATTCCTCACACTCCCATAAAACTCCCGCAGGATAGCGTTTAACCGTTCCTTTGTCGTCGCCTCAGACTCAAAAGAGAAAGCTATGCCCCTTTTCTAGCTCCTGAGTGGCGCAGCGGTCTAAGGCACTGCATCTCAGTGCAAGAGGCGTCACTGCAGTCATATCTGGCCGTGATTGGGAGTCCCATAGGGCGGTGCATAATTGGCCCAGCATCGTCCGGGTTTGGCCGGGTGTAGGCCGTCATTGTAAGTAAGAATTTGTTCTTAACTGACTTGCCTAGTTAAATAATGGTGAAATAAATAAAAGTGTCTTTGTCACAGTAACATTTCAGTGCCCAGTTAGTCTGCTTCCCTCCGTTGGCTTCAATATGGATCATTTCCAGGGTGTTTTCCTCCACCTGTTCGTGTCGGCTGGTTTATTATGGGATTGTCGTCCCCTCCCATCTCCTGTTCCCACCACTCTTTAAAATCCATGTTAAATTCATGTTGAACACACTGCGCTGGTCAATGAGTGTTTACGGTTTCCATGGTGAATTATTAGTTTCACATTCATTCTTGGGTTTCTAGCTAACTGGCGTGGGAGAGATTGCATTTTTTTTTTTAAATGATACATTGTTGCACAGGGCATAAGAGGTAGACAGGTAGCTTTATACAACCCCCAACTGTTGCAGACCAAATAGTAGCACGGAAAAATAATGTGTAGGAGCTTTAAATAATTAACACGTCATGGCATTTCGGAGGACTTGTTGTCCCACATCTCCTGCATGTCAACCAATAAGTGTCCAGGAATCAAACAATCCGTTTTATAATACTTTATGAATGTCTTTGACAGGATGGAGTCAATTAGTGACTACAGGATGGGAGTCAATTAGTGACTACAGGATGGGAGTCAATTAGTGACTACAGGATGGGAGTCAGTTAGTGACTACAGGATGGGAGTCAGTTAGTGACTACAGGATGGGAGTCAGTTAGTGACTACAGGATGGGAGTCAGTTAGTGACTACAGGATGGGAGTCAGTTAGTGACTACAGGATGGGAGTCAGTTAGTGACTACAGGATGGGAGTCAATTAGTGACTACAGGATGGGAGTCAGTTAGTGACTACAGGATGGGAGTCAGTTAGTGACTGTAGTATAGTAATATAGAATTAGGAATGAGACTTTATAGGTAACAATACTTCTACCTATAGTATTCCAGTCCCTCCTTGTGTTGATGCATAGGCAAGTAATGGACTCATTGGGTAACTATTTATCAATTCATTGTAATCTATGTATACTCACTATGCCGTTGTAGTTGCCATCCCAGAGAAGCATGGTCCCGTCGTTCCTGGTGGGGCTGTTGAGGTAGAGGACCAGGGAGTCTGCACAGTGCTGCTTACCACAGATATAGGAGATATGGTTCCTTATCACTCGTTTCTCTGTAGCTGGGTATACCCATTCTGCCTCCTCTGTAGAGAGACAGGGATGGAGAGGTTAGAGCGGGGTATCAGGCAGTGTGTGTCTTTGTCCTGTCCGTCCTATCCCACCTGAGAGCTGTCCGTTCCCAGCGAAGAAGGTCTTGATGTGATCTCTGTGGAAGCCGTTGTTCCTCAGCATCCTGTAGAAGAGCTGCAGGTTCTGAACGTGACGCCGGTACGTGATCTGTTGCTGCCATCCACCTGCACACACGGACACACACGCACACCCACACATACATATTGATTAAGGGTGTCTGCTGATCATGCAGAGGTGTTGGTCTGTAAAGAGGAGGTGGGGTGGTGGTCTGTAAAGAGGAGGTGGGGTGGTGATCTGTAAAGAAGAGGTGGAGGTGGAGGTCTGTAAAGAGGAGCTGGAGGTGTGGGTCTGTAAAGAGGGGGTGGAGGTGTTGGTCTGTAAAGAGGAGCTGGAGGTGTTGGTCTGTAAAGAGGGGGTGGAGGTGTTGGTCTGTAAAGAGGAGGTGGGGTGGTGGTCTGTAAAGAGGAGGTGGAGGTGGAGGTCTGTAAAGAGGGGGTGGAGGTGTTGGTCTGTAAAGAGGAGGTGGGGTGGTGGTCTGTAAAGAGGAGGTGGAGGTGGAGGTCTGTAAAGAGGAGGTGGAGGTGGAGGTCTGTAAAGAGGAGCTGGAGGTGTTGGTCTGTAAAGAGGAGGTGGAGGTGGAGGTCTGTAAAGAGGAGGTGGAGGTGGAGGTCTGTAAAGAGGAGCTGGAGGTGTTGGTCTGTAAAGAGGGGTGGTGGTGTTGGTCTGTAAAGAGGAGGTGGGGTGGTGGTCTGTAAAGAGGAGGTGGAGGTGGAGGTCTGTAAAGAGGAGCTGGAGGTGTTGGTCTGTAAAGAGGAGGTGGAGGTGGAGGTCTGTAAAGAGGAGGTGGAGGTGGAGGTCTGTAAAGAGGAGCTGGAGGTGTTGGTCTGTAAAGAGGGGGTGGAGGTGTTGGTCTGTAAAGAGGAGGTGGGGTGGTGGTCTGTAAAGAGGAGGTGGAGGTGGAGGTCTGTAAAGAGGAGCTGGTGGTGTTGGTCTGTAAAGAGGAGGTGGAGGTGGAGGTCTGTAAAGAGGGGGTGGAGGTGTTGGTCTGTAAAGAGGAGTACGAGGTGTTGGTCTGTAAAGAGGAGGAGGAGGTGTTGGTCTGTAAACAGGAGGTGGAGGTGGAGGTCTGTAAAGAGGGGGTGGAGGTGTTGGTCTGTAAAGAGGAGCTGGTGGTGTTGGTCTGGAAAGAGGAGCTGGTGGTGTTGGTCTGTAAAGAAGAGGAGGAGGTGTTGGTTTGGAAAGAGGAGGAGGAAGTGTAGGTCTGTAAAAAGGAGCTGGTGGTGTTGGTCTGTAAAGAAGAGGAGGAAGTGTTGGTTTGGAAAGAGGAGGAGGAAGTGTAGGTCTGTAAAAAGGAGCTGGTGGTGTTGGTCTGTAAAGAAGAGGAGGAGGTGTTGGTTTGGAAAGAGGAGGAGGAAGTGTAGGTCTGTAAAGAGGAGGAGGAGGTGTCGGTCTGTAAAGAGGAGGTGTTGGTCTGTAAAGAGGTGTTGATCTGTAAAGAGGAGGTGTTGGTCTGTAAAGAGGAGGTGGAGGTGTTGGTCTGTAAAGAGGAGGTGAGGCGGCAGGACAGGTGTAACCTACCTGAGAGTAGTACAGCGTGGTCACAGGTCTGCTAGAGGCGGCAGGACAGGTGTAACCTACCTGAGAGTAGTACAGCGTGGTCACAGGTCTGCTAGAGGCGGCAGGACAGGTGTAACCTACCTGAGAGTAGTACAGCGTGGTCACAGGTCTGCTAGAGGCGGCAGGACAGGTGTAACCTACCTGAGAGTAGTACAGCGTGGTCACAGGTCTGCTAGAGGCGGCAGGACAGGTGTAACCTACCTGAGAGTAGTACAGCGTGGTCACAGGTCTGCTAGAGGCGGCAGGACAGGTGTAACCTACCTGAGATTAGTACAGCGTGGTCACAGGTCTGCTAGAGGCGGCAGGACAGGTGTAACCTACCTGAGAGTAGTACAGCGTGGTCACAGGTCTGCTAGAGGCGGCAGGACAGGTGTAACCTACCTGAGAGTAGTACAGCGTGGTCACAGGTCTGGTAGAGGCGGCAGGACAGGTGTGTAGCCAGGGGCTGCTGATGGCATCGCCTGGTGTTCTTGTTGAGCTCACAACTGGACACTGGCATGTTGGGGCTGGTGAGGGGCAGAGGCTGGGGGCACTGGGCAAAGTCTGGGTGGTCTGTAAACTCACACAATATCATCACATAACATGGTGTAGTGATTGAGACTGCAGTTGACGTACTCATCCTCTTGGTGCCTAGTGGTGCATGGATCAGACAGATTTCTCTGCTGAGCTCCAGTTACATCAGGCTACAGCGCTACAGCATTGTGTCTCCATGTTGGCTAATATTGTGTACTCCTAGCCTGGTCCCAGATCTGCTTGTGCTGTCTTGTCAACACGCAAGACCGGACAAACAGTTCTGGAACCAGGCTACTGTAAGCCTGGTAGGTGGGCACCAACTTACCCACGCATCGCAGCCTCTGTGTCCGGTTGTTATCCCCGACTCCGACCACCATGGGAAGGAAATGTATCTCACAGAGAACCCCGCTGCGCTCCGCCCTCCTGGGCCTCGCCACGGTAGCCCTGCGGGCACGCCCGTTACCCACACGCCGCTCACTGACGCTCTGACGACGCTTCAGCTGGTTCTGACAGCGACTCTTCAGGGCCAGGGTCAGACACTCCTCTCCTGGAGACACAGGTCAGGTCAGGTCAAGTCAGGTGAGACACAACAACAACACAACACAACACATATCAAAACACAACACATATCAAAACACAACACATATCAAATCAAAACACAACACAACACATATCAAAACACATGTCAAAACACAACACATGTCAAAACACAACACATATCAAAACACAACACATATCAAAACACAACACAACGCATATCAAAACACAACTCATATCAAAACCCAACTCATATCAAAACACAACACATATCAAAACACAACACAACACATATCGAAACACAACACATCAAAACACAACTCATATCAAAACACAACACATATCGAAACACAACACAACTCAACACATATCGAAACACAACACATATCAAAACTCAGCAACACAACACATATCACAACACAACAACACAACACATTCCACAACACATATCAAAACACAACAACACAACACATATATAAACACAACAACACAACACATATCGAAACACAACACATATCAAAACACAACACATATCAAAACACAACACAACACATATCGAAACACAACACATAGTAGAACACAACAACACAACACATATCACAACACAACACATATCAAAACACAACAACACAACACATATCAAAACACAACACATATCGAAACACAACACAACACATATCAAAACATATCAAAACACAACACATCACATATCAAAACATATCAAAACACAACACATATCAAAACACACAACACAACACATTTCACAACACAACACAATACATATAAAAACACAACACCTATCAACTCAGCCACACAACACATATCAAAACACAACAACATAGCACATTTCACAACACATGTCAAAACACAACAACACAACACATTCCACAACACATGTCAAAACACAACACATATCAAAACACAACAACACAACACATATCAAAACACAACACATATCAAAACACACAACACAACACATATCACAACACAACACATATCACAACACACCATATATCAAAACACAACACATCACAACACAACACATATCAAAACACAACAGCACAACACATTCCACAACACATGTCAAAACTCAGCCACACAACACATATCAAAACACAACAACACAGCACATTTCACAACACATGTCAAAACACAACAACACAACACATTCCACAACACATGTCAAAATACAACACATATAAAAACACAACAACACAACATATCACAACACAACATATATCAAAACACAACAACACATATCACAACACAACACATATCAAAACACAACAGCACAACACATTCCACAACACATGTCAAAACACACAACACAACACATTTCCCAACACAAGACAATACATATAAAAACACAACACCTATCAAAACTCAGCCACACAACACATATCAAAACACAACAACACATTTCACAACACATGTCAAAACACAACAACACAACACATTTCAAAACACAGCAACAATACAACACATATCAAAACAGAATACATATCAAAACACAACACAACACAACAGACCCCCCCGTGTCCACAGCCCAGACCCCCATGTCCACAGCCCAGACCCCCATGTCCACAGCCTGTGTCTGTGTTTTAAACAAGACAAAGCTGTGGACTTGACATTCAGTCTTACAAGCAGTAGAAACAGCATTGGGGTGGACACGGTGGGACACGTGGATTTGAGCAAGTGTGATGTCATTCAGGTTAGTGGAAAAGTTGAGTTGTCTTGTCTTTGTCTAAGTATGTTTTTATTGTCACAAAAAAAAATGTGGTCTCTAACCCATTTCATGTTACTCACTGTGGTCACTAACCCATTTCATGTTGCTCACTGTGGTCACTAACCCATTTCATGTTGCTCACTGTGGTCACTAACCCATTTCATGTTGCTCACTGTGGCCACTAACCCATTTCATGTTGTTCACTGTGGTCACTAACCCATTTCATGTTGCTCACTGTGGTCACTAACCCATTTCATGTTGCTCACTGTGGCCACTAACCCATTTCATGTTGCTCACTGTGGTCACTAACCCATTTCATGTTGCTCACTGTGGTCACTAACCAATTTCAGGTTGCTCACTGTGGCCACTAACCCATTTCATGTTGCTCACTGTGGTCACTAACCCATTTCATGTTGCTCACTGTGGTCACTAACCCATTTCATGTTGCTCACTGTGGTCACTAACCCATTTCATGTTACTCACTGTGGCCACTAACCCATTTCATGTTGCTCACTGTGGCCACTAACCCATTTCATGTTGTTCACTGTGGTCACTAACCCATTTCATGTTGCTCACTGTGGTCACTAACCCATATCATGTTGCTCACTGTGGCCACTAACCCATTTCATGTTGCTCACTGTGGTCACTAACCCATTTCATGTTGCTCACTGTGGTCACTAACCCATTTCATGTTGCTCACTGTGGCCACTAACCCATTTCATGTTGTTCACTGTGGTCACTAACCCATTTCATGTTACTCACTGTGGTCACTAACCCATTTCATGTTGCTCACTGTGGCCACTAACCCATTTCATGTTGCTCACTGTGGCCACTAACCCATTTCATGTTGCTCACTGTGGCCACTAACCCATTTCATGTTGTTCACTGTGGTCACTAACCCATTTCATGTTGCTCACTGTGGCCACTAACCCATTTCATGTTGCTCACTGTGGTCACTAACCCATTTCATGTTGCTCACTGTGGTCACTAACCCATTTCATGTTGCTCACTGTGGTCACTAACCCATTTCATGTTGCTCACTGTGGTCACTAACCCATTTCATGTTGCTCACTGTGGTCACTAACCCATTTCATGTTACTCACTGTGGCCACTAACCCATTTCATGTTGCACACTGTGGCCACTAACCCATTTCATGTTGTTCACTGTGGTCACTAACCCATTTCATGTTGCTCACTGTGGCCACTAACCCATTTCATGTTGCTCACTGTGGTCACTAACCCATTTCATGTTGCTCACTGTGGTCACTAACCCATTTCATGTTGCTCACTGTGGCCACTAACCCATTTCATGTTGCACACTGTGGCCACTAACCCATTTCATGTTGCTCACTGTGGTCACTAACCCATTTCATGTTGCTCACTGTGGTCACTAACCCATTTCATGTTGCTCACTGTGGTCACTAACCCATTTCATGTTGCTCACTGTGGTCACTAACCCATTTCATGTTACTCACTGTGGTCACTAACCCATTTCATGTTGCTCACTGTGGCCACTAACCCATTTCATGTTGCTCACTGTGGTCACTAACCCATTTCATGTTGCTCACTGTGGCCACTAACCAATTTCATGTTGTTCACTGTGGTCACTAACCCATTTCATGTTGCTCACTGTGGCCACTAACCCATTTCATGTTGCTCACTGTGGTCACTAACCCATTTCATGTTGCTCACTGTGGTCACTAACACATTTCATGTTGTTCACTGTGGTCACTAACCCATTTCATGTTGCTCACTGTGGTCACTAACCCATTTCATGTTGCTCACTGTGGTCACTAACCCATTTCATGTTACTCACTGTGGCCACTAACCCATTTCATGTTGCTCACTGTGGCCACTAACCCATTTCATGTTGTTCACTGTGGTCACTAACCCATTTCATGTTGCTCACTGTGGTCACTAACCCATTTCATGTTGCTCACTGTGGCCACTAACCCATTTCATGTTGCTCACTGTGGTCACTAACCCATTTCATGTTGCTCACTGTGGCCACTAACCCATTTCATGTTGCTCACTGTGGTCACTAACCCATTTCATGTTGCTCACTGTGGCCACTAACCCATTTCATGTTGTTCACTGTGGTCACTAACCCATTTCATGTTACTCACTGTGGTCACTAACCCATTTCATGTTGCTCACTGTGGTCACTAACCCATTTCATGTTGTTCACTGTGGTCACTAACCCATTTCATGTTACTCACTGTGGTCACTAACCCATTTCATGTTACTCACTGTGGTCACTAACCCATTTCATGTTACTCACTGTGGTCACTAACCCATTTCATGTTGTTCACTGTGGTCACTAACCCATTTCATGTTACTCACTGTGGCCACTAACCCATTTCATGTTGTTCACTGTGGTCACTAACCCATTTCATGTTACTCACTGTGGTCACTAACCCATTTCATGTTGCTCACTGTGGCCACTAACCCATTTCATGTTACTCAGTGTGGTCACTAACCCATTTCATGTTACTCAGTGTGGTCACTAACCCATTTCATGTTGTTCACTGTGGTCACTAACCCATTTCATGTTGTTCACTGTGGTCACTAACCCATTTCATGTTAATCAGTGTTGTAACTAACCCATTTCATTTTGTTTACAGTGGTCACTAACCCATTTCATGTTGTTAACTGTGGTCACTAACCCATTTCATGTTGCTCACTGTGGTCACTAACCCATTTCATGTTGCTCACTGTGGTCACTAACCCATTTCATGTTGCTCACTGTGGTCACTAACCCATTTCATGTTGCTCACTGTGGTCACTAACCCATTTCATGTTGTTCACTGTGGTCACTAACCCATTTCATGTTGCTCACTGTGGCCAATATCCCATTTCATGTTGCTCACTGTGGTCACTAACCCATTTCATGTTGCTCACTGTGGTCACTAACCCATTTCATGTTGTTCACTGTGGTCACTAACCCATTTCATGTTGCTCACTGTGGCCACTAACCAATTTCATGTTGTTCACTGTGGTCACTAACCCATTTCATGTTGCTCACTGTTGCCACTAACCCATTTCATGTTGCTCACTGTGGTCACTAACCCATTTCATGTTGCTCACTGTGGCCACTAACCCATTTCATGTTGTTCACTGTGGTCACTAACCCATTTCATGTTGCTCACTGTGGCCACTAACCCATTTCATGTTGTTCACTGTGGTCACTAACCCATTTCATGTTACTCACTGTGGTCACTAACCCATTTCATGTTGCTCACTGTGGCCACTAACCCATTTCATGTTGCTCACTGTGGTCACTAACCCATTTCATGTTGCTCACTGTGGCCACTAACCAATTTCATGTTGTTCACTGTGGTCACTAACCCATTTCATGTTGCTCACTGTGGCCACTAACCCATTTCATGTTGCTCACTGTGGTCACTAACCCATTTCATGTTGCTCACTGTGGTCACTAACCCATTTCATGTTGTTCACTGTGGTCACTAACCCATTTCATGTTGCTCACTGTGGCCACTAACCAATTTCATGTTGTTCACTGTGGTCACTAACCCATTTCATGTTGCTCACTGTGGCCACTAACCCATTTCATGTTGCTCACTGTGGTCACTAACCCATTTCATGTTGCTCACTGTGGCCACTAACCCATTTCATGTTGTTCACTGTGGTCACTAACCCATTTCATGTTGCTCACTGTGGCCACTAACCCATTTCATGTTGTTCACTGTGGTCACTAACCCATTTCATGTTACTCACTGTGGTCACTAACCCATTTCATGTTGCTCACTGTGGTCACTAACCCATTTCATGTTGTTCACTGTGGTCACTAACCCATTTCATGTTACTCACTGTGGTCACTAACCCATTTCATGTTACTCACTGTGGTCACTAACCCATTTCATGTTACTCACTGTGGTCACTAACCCATTTCATGTTGTTCACTGTGGTCACTAACCCATTTCATGTTACTCACTGTGGCCACTAACCCATTTCATGTTGTTCACTGTGGTCACTAACCCATTTCATGTTACTCACTGTGGTCACTAACCCATTTCATGTTGCTCACTGTGGCCACTAACCCATTTCATGTTACTCAGTGTGGTCACTAACCCATTTCATGTTACTCAGTGTGGTCACTAACCCATTTCATGTTGTTCACTGTGGTCACTAACCCATTTCATGTTGTTCACTGTGGTCACTAACCCATTTCATGTTAATCAGTGTTGTAACTAACCCATTTCATTTTGTTTACAGTGGTCACTAACCCATTTCATGTTGTTAACTGTGGTCACTAACCCATTTCATGTTGCTCACTGTGGTCACTAACCCATTTCATGTTGCTCACTGTGGTCACTAACCCATTTCATGTTGCTCACTGTGGTCACTAACCCATTTCATGTTGCTCACTGTGGTCACTAACCCATTTCATGTTACTCACTGTGGTCAATAACCCATTTCATGTTGCTCACTGTGGCCACTAACCCATTTCATGTTGCTCACTGTGGTCACTAACCCATTTCATGTTGCTCACTGTGGCCACTAACCAATTTCATGTTGTTCACTGTGGTCACTAACCCATTTCATGTTGCTCACTGTGGCCACTATCCCATTTCATGTTGCTCACTGTGGTCACTAACCCATTTCATGTTGCTCACTGTGGTCACTAACCCATTTCATGTTGTTCACTGTGGTCACTAACCCATTTCATGTTGCTCACTGTGGCCACTAACCAATTTCATGTTGTTCACTGTGGTCACTAACCCATTTCATGTTGCTCACTGTTGCCACTAACCCATTTCATGTTGCTCACTGTGGTCACTAACCCATTTCATGTTGCTCACTGTGGCCACTAACCCATTTCATGTTGTTCACTGTGGTCACTAACCCATTTCATGTTGCTCACTGTGGCCACTAACCCATTTCATGTTGTTCACTGTGGTCACTAACCCATTTCATGTTACTCACTGTGGTCACTAACCCATTTCATGTTGCTCACTGTGGTCACTAACCCATTTCATGTTGTTCACTGTGGTCACTAACCCATTTCATGTTACTCACTGTGGTCACTAACCCATTTCATGTTACTCACTGTGGTCACTAACCCATTTCATGTTACTCACTGTGGTCACTAACCCATTTCATGTTGTTCACTGTGGTCACTAACCCATTTCATGTTACTCACTGTGGCCACTAACCCATTTCATGTTAC
Organism: Brachymystax lenok tsinlingensis; assembly: GCA_030435695.1. Taxonomy (NCBI): domain Eukaryota; kingdom Metazoa; phylum Chordata; class Actinopteri; order Salmoniformes; family Salmonidae; genus Brachymystax; species Brachymystax lenok. The sequence goes on from CM059785.1 coordinate 3,027,427, forward strand.
TCAGTGTGGTCACTAACCCATTTCATGTTACTCACTGTGGTCACTAACCCATTTCATGTTACTCACTGTGGCCACTAACCCATTTCATGTTGTTCACTGTGGTCACTAACCCATTTCATGTTGTTCACTGTGGTCACTAACCCATTTCATGTTACTCACTGTGGTCACTAACCCATTTCATGTTACTCACTGTGGTCACTAACCCATTTCATGTTGTTCACTGTGGTCACTAACCCATTTCATGTTACTCACTGTGGCCACTAACCCATTTCATGTTACTCAGTGTGGTCACTAACCCATTTCATGTTGTTCACTGTGGTCACTAACCCATTTCATGTTACTCACTGTGGCCACTAACCCATTTCATGTTGTTCACTGTGGTCACTAACCCATTTCATGTTGTTCACTGTGGTCACTAACCCATTTCATGTTAATCAGTGTTGTAACTAACCCATTTAATTTTGTTTACAGTGGTCACTAACCCATTTCATGTTGTTAACTGTGGTCACTAACCCATTTCATGTTGTTAACTGTGGTCACTAACCCATTTCATTTTGTTAACTGTGGTCACTAACCCATTTCATGTTGTTAACTGTGGTCACTAACCCATTTCATGTTGTTAACTGTGGTCACTAACCCATTTCATGTTGTTTACAGTGGTCACTAACCCATTTCATGTTGTTAACTGTGGTCACTAACCCATTTCATGTTGTTAACTGTGGTCACTAACCCATTTCATTTTGTTAACTGTGGTCACTAACCCATTTCATGTTGTTAACTGTGGTCACTAACCCATTTCATGTTGTTAACTGTGGTCACTAACCCATTTCATTTTGTTAACTGTGGTCACTAACCCATTTCATGTTGTTAACTGTGGTCACTAACCCATTTCATGTTGTTAACTGTGGTCACTAACCTATTTCATGTTGTTTACAGTGGTCACTAACCCATTTCATGTTGTTTACAGTGGTCACTAACCCATTTCATGTTGTTTACAGTGGTCACTAACCCATTTCATGTTGTTTACAGTGGTCACCAACCCATTTCCCGGGTCACGTTATATTGAACACAAAAAGATCTGGGTGGTGCTCTCTCTTAATGTTCCCTCTCAGCTTCAGATGAGGTGGCCAATCCAAGCCTTCCTAACGTGCCCGAGTTCAGCTGCTGTTACCCCTTCGGCGCCTGTCTTCCTTCTCAGTATTATTTTCTGGTCACGTTCGTACATTCAGTCCACCTTGTTTTAATCTGTTTTAAATAAACCTCATTGAAGCACGTCAACAAGCCTTTCTCTGGCGACAAACAATCAGCAGATGAAACCAATGGGCCAGCTGCACACCTCACAGCTGACCCTCACAGATAGCTGACCCTCACAGATAGCTGACCCTCACAGATAGCTGACCCTCACAGATAGATGACCCTCACAGATAGCTGACCCTCACAGACTGTATTGGTTAATTAACCTGGAACCCTGTCAACGTTGGTCTCTGTCTGTCATGCACTAGACTGGAGTGTGAGGGGCAGGGCTGTCGTGCAGTAGACTGGAGTGGGGGGCTGTCGTGCAGTGGACTGGAGTGGGGGGAAGGGCTGTCGTGCAGTAGACTGGAGTGGGGGCAGGGCTGTCGTGCAGTAGACTGGAGTGGGGGCTGTCGTGCAGTGGACTGGAGTGGGGGCTGTCGTGCAGTAGACTGGAGTGAGGGGGCAGGGCTGTCATGCAGTAGACTGGAGTGGGAGGGGGCAGGGCTGTCGTGCAGTAGACTGGAGTGGGGGGGCAGGGCTGTCGTGCAGTAGACTGGAGTGGGGGCAGGGCTGTCGTGCAGTAGACTCGAGTGGGGGGGGGCAGGGCTGTCGTGCAGTAGACTGGAGTGGGGGCAGGGCTGTCGTGCAGTAGACTGGAGTGGGGGGGCAGGGCTGTCGTGCAGTAGACTGGAGTGGGGTAGGGCTGTCGTGCAGTAGACTGGAGTGGGGGCTGTCGTGCAGTAGACTGGAGTGGGGGGGCAGGGCTGTCGTGCAGTAGACTGAGAAGTTAAAAAGGTCAGTAGAAAGACACAGATGAGAGTTGTGGAACTCCTGCCTCCTGTCCCAGTGCAGCAGGGCGGAGAGGCTGAAAGGGCAGAGGGTGGTGCGTGGTGCTGACTGGAATGGATGGGTACAGTACAGTGTGCTGAACCGTTATCTAAGGACAGCATCCACTCAGGATGAATAATGGAGAGGTGTTGCTGTGAATACATGACTGGTGGCCGTGGCTTGGCTCAGCCACGCCTCTGGACCCTCGATTACCCCAGCAGGTTGCCCACCGCCTGAGAGCGCCTGAGAGCTCTCTTCTCTCACGGTGCTTACTGCTTACAAACTCTCTCTCTCACACACACACACACTTTCACGCAGGCGCGCACACACACACACACACACACACGGTATACACACACACGTTATACACACGGTACACACACACAAACACACACTTGTCCCGTTCCAGTTCTCTCACAGTGCTCTCAATCCTTCAGCGGGTACTCTGTCTCTGCAGTGTGTAAGAGAATGCTCTGATTTCCACCCTTACAGCCTCATAGAATACAAAAAAGGTCTCCTTCTTACGGGAGTTAGGCTATTCTGACTTCTGACCATTTGAAGACACTTGATAACTTTTTAAAAGAGGAGGTCTCCCCAGTCTTACAGGCTGAGACGACGTAGGGAATATCTGTGGATCAAGTGGATTGATAAATGGTTTGAAACAGCTGTCCATGTAGGAACTCTCAATCAACCATGTCTTAAAAAAAGAAAAATCTATAACAAACTGATCTGGAATAGCAGTGCTTAAAAAAAACCTTTAAGCCAATTTCTCAACCAGCTGGTAGAGCATATTTTGACAACGGATTTAGAGGTGGATATGTTAAAGAAATATTCACTTGAACCTGATTGGTCAACTCCCCCAGCCCTCCTGCACCAATTAACAGAATTTGTATCCTGTTTTTGGGTTGCTGCTGTTTCAGTGTTGTGGCACTCTAACTTTGCCCATTCAGAGGGCTGTAAGAAAACTCCAAATCAGTCACCAAAGATAATGGGATTTTATCCCATATAGGAATTCGGGAATTGAGTTGGCGAGGGACAAATATTGCACCATTCCAGGAACATGAAAAAGGCTCAAAAGCACACAACCAGGCTGTTGATACGTCAGTAAGGTGAATATAACAACGTGCAATATTATTAGGCAACATCAATTGGTTTAACCACATTTCATGACCCATGGGGATCAATGAATCAATATTCAGACTTAAGATCTATAATATAATAGCGCTAATAGTCATAACACAAGGGACATTGCACTATACGCCACCTGAAAACGCATTCATTTCAATGTAGTTGAATATTCATGTTTGGACATACAAAAGTACCGTAATTTGTTATTTACCAATGCTTACCTGCCTATACAAGTCATTGAAGCAGACCTAAACACATTTTTTTTAGATGAGTAAAAAATAGTATGCCGATACAAATTGCAATTCGAATAGAATAAGGCGGTTAAAGGGTTAAGACTACATTTGACCTTACAATTAGGCTAATTCATCTTTAAATGGGATAGCCTTTCAAAACGTTATTATAGAATTAAAATTAGGACATTTACCCTGGTTGAAACGGCGTTGTTTCCACCCAACGAGGAATAGACATTGAATTGATGTCTGTACCCAGTGGGCTACTTATAAGAAAACAACGTTTATTACAAGAAAAAAAAGTTATACATTGAGATATCCATATTAAAAGTTTATTTTTCAAAGTAAACATATTACATGAATATGTTCTTACCTAAATAAATTCCATCCATATGTGCACATTTTTTCTTGGTCGTGTTTAGATCCACATAAAAGAGAACCACTGGGTGTCCGAAACTCTCTCCGGGACTGGGATCTAACACCAACACGGCATCGTGCGCAGTCGATCCCGGGAAGAAATCCTGATGTCTTCTGCTGTCCCCCAGTACCGAACTCAGACCAAAACCGCCCTGCTTCGGCGGTAGCATCCCTGAAGAATAGGAATCTGGGAGAATGGCGAGTACTTTCTCGGAGTTTGGTTCGGAGACGTACACGGCCACCCCGCTGAGCTGAAGGTGGGACAGCCGCTTACATTCCCCCTCAGACAGAGACACCCTGCGGCACAGGTTTAACTTCAGGTACTGGAACCCGGTCTTCGCCCACCGATCCAAGCGGCCGAACTTCACCTGGGAGCTGCGGGAGTCACCCAGGAATAGAACCAAGATCAACAGAGACACGCGCATCCACTTGAGCCTCATGGTTTTGTTGGAAAAAAGATTTGCCATTACGCGCCTGACAATTTATTTATTCCACTTATTATTATTTTTATTTTTATAAACTCTCTCAATTATAGGCTACCACTTTCCAAAACTTAAATGTAGACAACGCGTTTATTTTGGAATATTAACTCTCTGTAGACGCTTACTCGACGGCTCCCAACTGTCTTATTGAATGCGAGAGATGCAGCTCTCTACATTAAATGAGGACTTCAAAGGGCTCAGAGCGGCGTCCTGATGGAGAGTACTGTGCAACAGTAACTGACATCCCACAGGCTCTGACATGCCAGTAAACAGAGGGGGAGAGGGGGGGACTTAGAGAGGGGGGAGCTCTAGAGGAACCCGGTGCAGCATGAGGATGGGGATAAGACTCTACCTGTCTGCCAAGGGCAGGAAGAGCGCATCATGTGCGCTCGCTGACGCACGGGCGCGTCCACTTTTGTTCCAAAGAATACTGAGCAGGAGTCAATACTGGAAAGGATGATTAGCATACAAAAATATATAGTCCTATTGATTATGAAATAAACCAATATGCTTTTAAACAACATCTACGGTATTTTTAAAATAAATACTTTAAATCTGTATGTTTCCACAGGTGGTGCCCTGGGAAGACATCATCAAATCACATTTTTATTTGTCGCATGCCACGAATATACCAGGTGTAGAACCTTACAGTGAAATGCTTAATTACGAAGCCCTTAACCAACAATTCAATTTTTTTAAAAAACCTAAAAAAGTAAGAGATAAGAATAACAAATAATTAAAGAGCAGGGCTATATACAGGGGGTACTGGTACAGAGTCAATGTGGAGGCTATATACAGGGGGTACCGGTACAGAGTCAATGTGGAGGCTATATACAGGCACAGAGTCAATGTGGAGGCTATATACAGGGTACCGGTACAGAGTCAATGTGGAGGCTATATACAGGGGGTAGTCAATGTGGAGGCTATATACAGTGCAGAGTCAATGTGGAGGCTATATACAGGGGGTACCGGTACAGAGTCAATGTGGAGGCTATATACAGGGGGTACCGGTACAGAGTCAATGTGGAGGCTATATACAGGGGGTTCCGGTACAGAGTCAATGTGGAGGCTATATACAGGGGTACTGCACAGAGTCAATGTGGAGGCTATATACAGGGAGTACTGCACAGAGTCAATGTGGAGGCTATATACAGGGGGTACTGGGTACAGAGTCAATGTGGAGGCTATATACAGGGGTTCCGGTACAGAGTCAATGTGGAGACTATATACAGGGGGTACTGCACAGAGTCAATGTGGAGGCTATATACAGGGGGTACTGCACAGAGTCAATGTGGAGACTATATACAGGGGTACGGTACAGAGTCAATGTCAGAGAGTCAATGTCAGAGTCAATGTGGAGGCTACACAGATGTGGAGGCTACATGGTACAGAGTCAATGTGGAGGCTATATACAGTACAGAGTCAATGTGGACTGGTACAGAGTCAATGTGGAGGCTATATACAGGGGGTACTGTACAGAGTCAATGTGGAGGCTATATACAGGGGGTACTGTACAGAGTCAATGTGGAGGCTATATACAGGGGTACTGGTACAGAGTCAATGTGGAGGCTATATACAGGGGTACCGGTACAGAGTCAATGTGGAGGCTATATACAGGGGGTACTGCACAGAGTCAATGTGGAGGCTATATACAGGGGGCACTGCACAGAGTCAATGTGGAGGCTATATGCAGGGGGTACGGTACAGAGTCAATGTGGAGGCTATATACAGAGAGTCAGGTACAGAGTCAATGTGGAGGCTATATGCAGGGTACCGGTACAGAGCCAATGTGGAGGCTATATACAGGGGGTACCGGTACAGAGTCAATGTGGAGGCTATATACAGGGAGGTACAGAGTCAATGTGGAGGCTATATGCAGGGGGTACTGCACAGAGCCAATGTGGAGGCTATATGCAGGGGGTACGGTACAGAGTCAATGTGGAGGCTATATACAGGGGTACGGTACAGAGTCAATGTGGAGGCTATATACAGGGAGTACCGGTACAGAGTCAATGTGGAGGCTATATACAGGGGGTACTGCACAGAGTCAATGTGGAGGCTATATGCAGGGGGTAATGGGTACAGAGTCAATGTGGAGGCTACCGGTACAGAGTCAATGTGGAGGCTATATACAGGGGTACTGCACAGAGTCAATGTGGAGGCTATATACAGGGTGTACTGGTACAGAGTCAATGTGGAGGCTATATACAGGGAGGTACACAGAGTCAATGTGGAGGCTATATGCAGGGGGTACCGGTACAGAGCCAATGTGGAGGCTATATACAGGGAATGGGTACAGAGTCAATGTGGAGGCTATATACAGGGTACTGGTACAGAGTCAATGTGGAGGCTATATGCAGGGGGTACTGCACAGAGCCAATGTGGAGGCTATATACAGGGGGTACGGGTACAGAGTCAATGTGGAGGCTATATACAGGGAGTACTGCACAGAGTCAATGTGGAGGCTATATACAGGGGGTACTGCACAGAGTCAATGTGGAGGCTATATGCAGGGGGTACCAGTACAGAGTCAATGTGGAGGCTATATACAGGGGGTACCAATGCAGAGTCAATGTGGAGGATATATACAGGGGGTACCGGTACAGAGTCAATGTGGAGGCTATATACAGGGGATACCGGTACAGAGTCAATGTGGAGGCTATATACAGGGGGTACTGGTACAGAGTCAATGTGGAGGCTATATACAGGGGTACCAGTACAGAGTCAATGTGGAGGCTATATACAGGGGGTACTGCACAGAGTCAATGTGGAGGCTATATACAGGGGGTACTGCACAGAGTCAATGTGGAGGCTATATACAGGGGGTACCGGTACAGAGTCAATGTGGAGGCTATATACAGGGGGTACCGGTACAGAGTCAATGTGGAGGCTATATACAGGGGTACTGCACAGAGTCAATGTGGAGGCTATATACAGGGGGTACTGCACAGAGTCAATGTGGAGGCTATATACAGGGTACCGGTGCACAGAGTCAATGTGGAGGCTATATACAGGGGGTACCGGTGTTGAGGTAATATGTACATGTAGGTGGAGTTATTAAAGTGGCTGTGCTTAGATAATAACAGAGAGTAGCAGCAGCGAGAAGAGAGGGGGTAGCCATTTGATTAGATGTTCAGGAGTCGTATGGCTTGGGGGTAGAAGCTGTTTAGAAGCCTTTTGGACCTAGACTTGGCGCTCCGGTACCGCTTGTCGTGCGGTAGCAGAGAGAACAGTCTATGACTAGGGTGGCTGGAGTCTTTGACAATTTTAAGGGCCTTCCTCTGACACCACCTGGTATAGAGGTCCTGGATGGCAGGAAGCTTGGTGATGTACTGGGCCGATCGCACTACCCTCTGTAGTTGCTTGCGGTCGGAGGCCGAGCAGTTGCCATACCAGGTGGTGATGCAACCCACCAGGATGCTCTCGATGGTGCAGCTGTAAAACCTTTTGAGGATCTGAGGACCCATGCCAAATCTTTTCAGTCTCCTGAGGGGGAAAAGGTTTTGTCGTGCCCTCTTCACGACTGTCTTGGTGTGCTTGGACCATGTTAGTTTGTTGGTGATGTGGACGCCAAGGACCTTGAAGCTCTCAACCTGCTCCACTACAGCCCCATCAATGAGAATGGGGGCGTGTTCGGTCCTCCTTTTCCTGTAGTCCACAATCATCTTCTTTGTCTTGATCACGTTGAGGGAGAGGCTGTTGTCTTTGCACCACCCGGCCAGGTCTCTGACCTCCTCCCTATCGGCTGTCTCGTCGTTGTTGGTGATCAGGCCTACCACTGTTGTGTCATCAGCAAACTTAATGATGGTGTTGGAGTCGTGCCTGGCCATGCAGTCATGAGTGAACAGGGAGTACAGGAGGCGACTGAGCACGCACCACTGAGGGTCCCTTGTGTTGAGGATTAGCGTGGTGGATGTGTTGTTACCTACCCTTACCACCTGGGGGCGGCCCATCAGGAAGTCCAGGATCCAGTTGCAGAGGGAGGTGTTTAGTCCCAGGGTCCTTAGCTTAGTGATGAGCTTTGAGGGCACTATAGTGTTGAACGCTGAGCTGTAGTCAATGAAAAGCATTCTCACATAGGTGTTCCTTTTGTCCAGGTGGGAAAGGGCAGTGTGGAGAGCAATAGAGATTACATCATCTGTGGATCTGTTGGTGCGGTATCCAAATTGGAGTGGGTCTAGGGTTTCTGGGATGATGGTGTTGATGTGAGTCATGACCAGCCTTTCAAAGCACTTCATGGCTACAGACGTGAGTGCTACAGGTTGGTAGTCATTTAGGAAGGTTGCCTTCGTGTTCTTGGGCTCAAGGACTATGGTGGTCGCTTGAAACATGTACAGTGGGGGAAAAAAGTATTTAGTCAGCCACCAATTGTGCAAGTTCTCTCACTTAAAAAGATGAGAGAGGCCTGTAATTTTCATCATAGGTACACTTCAACTATGACAGACAAAATGAGGAAAAAAAATAATAAAAATCCAGAAAATCACATTGTAGGATTTTTAATGATTTTATTTGCAAATTATGGTGGAAAATAAGTATTTGGTCAATAACAAAAGTTTATCTCAATACTTTGTTATATACCCTTTGTTGGCAATGACAGAGGTCAAACGTTTTCTGTAAGTCTTCACAAGGTTTTCACACACTGTTGCTGGTATTTTGGCCCATTCCTCCATGCAGATCTCCTCTAGAGCAGTGATGTTTTGGGGCTGTCGCTGGGCAACACGGACTTTCAACTCCCTCCAAAGATTTTCTATGGGGTTGAGATCTGGAGACTGGCTAGGCCACTCCAGGACCTTGAAATGCTTCTTCTGAAGCCACTCCTTCGTTGCCCAGGCGGTGTGTTTGGGATCATTGTCATGCTGAAAGACCCAGCCACATTTCATCTTCAATGCCCTTGCTGATGGAAGGAGGTTTTCACTCAAAATCTCACGATACATGGCCCCATTCATTCTTTCCTTTACACGGATCAGTCGTCCTGGTCCCTTTGCAGAAAAACAGCCCCAAAGCATGATGTTTCCACCCCCATGCTTCACAGTAGGTATGGTGTTCTTTGGATGCAACTCAGCATGCTTTGTCCTCCAAACACGACGAGTTGAGTTTTTACCAAAAGTTCTATTTTGGTTTCATCTGACATTCTCCCAATCCTCATCTGGATCATCCAAATGCTCTCTAGCAAACTTTAGACTTGCCTGAACATGTACTGGCTTAAGCAGGGGGACACGTCTGGCACTGCAGGATTTGAGTCCCTGGCGGCGAGTGTGTTACTGATGGTAGGCTTTGTTACTTTGGTCCCAGCTCTCTGCAGGTCATTCACTAGGTCCCCCCGTGTGGTTCTGGGATTTTTGCTCACCGTTCTTGTGATCATTTTGACCCCACGGGGTGAGATCTTGCGTGGAGCCCCAGATCATCAAGATTATCAGTGTTCTTGTATGTCTTCCATTTCCTAATAATTGCTCCCACAGTTGATTTCTTCAAACCAAGCTGCTTACCTATTGCAGATTCAGTCTTCCCAACCTGGTGCAGGTCTACAATTTTGTTTCTGGTGTCCTTTGACAGCTCTTTGGTCTTGGCCATAGTGGAGTTTGGAGTGTGACTGTTTGAGGTTGTGGACAGGTGTCTTTTATACTGATAACAAGTTCAAACAGGTGCCATTAATACAGGTAATGAGTGGAGGACAGAGGAGCCTCTTAAAGAAGAAGTTACAGGTCTGTGAGAGCCAGAAATCTTGCTTGTTTGTATGTGACCAAATACTTATTTTCCACCATAATTTGCAAATAAATTCATAAAAAATCCTACAATGTGATTTTCTGGATTTTTTTTCCTCATTTTGTCTGTCATAGTTGAAGTGTACGTATGATGAAAATTACAGGCCTCTCTCATCTTTTTAAGTGAGAGAACTTGCACAATTGGTGGCTGATTAAATACTTTTTTTCCCCACTGCAGGTATTACGGACTCAGACGGGGAGAGGTTGAAAATGTCAGTGAAGACACTTGCCAGTTGGTCAGTGCATGCTCGGAGTACACGTCCTGGTAATCCGTCTGGCCCTGCGGCCTTGTGAATGTTGACCTGTTTAAAGGTCTTACTCACATCGGCTGCGGAGAGCGTGATCACACAGTCTTCCAGAACAGCTGATGCTCTCATGCATGTTTCAGTGTTACTTGCCTCGAAGCGAGCATAGAAGTTATTTAGCTTGTCTGGTAGTCTTGTGTCACTGGGCAGCTCTCGGCTGTGCTTCCCTTTTGTAGTCTGTAATAGCTTGCAAGCCCTGCCACATCCGACGAGTGTCGGAGCCGGTGTAGTACGATTCGATCTTAGTCCTGTATTGACGCTTTGCCTGTTTGATGGTTCGTCATGCAGAGTTGCAGATGCCTCCATTCCCTAAAGAGGCAGTCTATTGGTTGCTAAATTGAATGAATGAAATGCACCCATTGATTCTTGAAGAATATAACTTATGAGCTTCAACTGTTACAGCCCCATCAGAACCCAAAATATAAGCTTGTTTTACTCCAATGTTTGTAAACAAAATAAATGTAAACAAACACGGTATAGCCTCAAAATAGGGTTAATGCTATCATTTGGATATCATGGATGGTCGGTCCTTACATGCATAGCTCTGTCTATGAATTTGAGTGATTACAGTTATCAAGTCCCATCCCTCAGCTTTTTACCGAAACTGTGGCAGTGAGTTATTGTTTTGTTATTGTTTCAACTTCAGACTGCCCTTTAGACTCTCATACATAGTTGTTGCATTGCGTATTACTTAGTTAAACACCGTTCACATAGCTCTGAACTCGGCCCATACCCATGCCTAAAGCCACAAATTGGATGATGGAAGAAAATGTCTGTCTCAGTCCAGCTCTGTGTTCTACCAGGTGTATCCTGTATGACTAATACACCTTGAAACCAGAGCAATATATTTAGAGTTTCATTTTTATATTGTTCTAATTCTAGAAATTCAAGTTTTTTTTTAATATTCCCCACATGTTATGTCAATGGGGAGATAACACCGCTGATAATAAGACTGTTAAAGTGTCATGTAAATGGCATCGTAACACAGAAACTGCATAGGCCCAACTCTCTAAATACATGGCTCTGTTTGAAGCTAGTGCCATCTAGTGGCCAGGGTAACCTACAACACACTCCCAACTGCATCAAACATACAGTTCATTCAGTGTCCACTAAGGGTCCCCGTTGTCAAAGTTAAAAGTGAACAGCTGACTGGAAGCTGAACTGGTACAGTGACCACAGCTTGAGTTATAGGCTATATATATATATATATATATATATGGGGTGTCAAAATTCAGTTCACTTTCCCAAAATTCCAAGGTTATCAAGAAATCCTGGCAGATTTTCTTTAAGACTCATTTCGTATCATAACAACAAAAGTGATATCATTATACCATTAACTCACTACCCTGAGACAAGGCCGAGTATAGCACACGAAGATCTCCTCCACCGCACGAGCTGGAGGACAGGAAGGATGGGAGAGCGCGAGCGAGCCAGCGACTGTCAAAGGGTCAGAGAATCCCAGTGGAGAGGGGGGAACTGGCCAGGCAGAGACAGCAAGGGCGGTTCGTGGCTCCAGTGATTTGCCGTTCACCTTCGCACCCCTGGGCCAGACTACACTCAATCATAGGACCTACTGAAGACATGAGTCTCCAATAAAGACATAAAGGTATTGGTAACAGTCTGTGTAATGGTATTGGTAACAGTCTGTGTGTAATGGTATTGGTAACAGTCTGTGTAATGGTATTGGTAACAGTCTGTGTGTAATGGTATTGGTAACAGTCTGTGTGTAATGGTATTGGTAACAGTCTGTGTGTAATGGTATTGGTAACAGTCTGTGTGTAATGGTATTGGTAACAGTCTGTGTGTAATGGTATTGGTAACAGTCTGTGTAATGGTATTGGTAACAGTCTGTGTGTAATGGTATTGGTAACAGTCTGTGTGTAATGGTATTGGTAACAGTCTGTGTAATGGTATTGGTAACAGTCTGTGTGTAATGGTATTGGTAACAGTCTGTGTAATGGTATTGGTAACAGTCTGTGTGTAATGGTATTGGTAACAGTCTGTGTAATGGTATTGGTAACAGTCTGTGTAATGGTATTGGTAACAGCCTGTGTGTAATGGTATTGGTAACAGTCTGTGTGTAATGGTATTGGTAACAGTCTGTGTGTAATGGTATTGGTAACAGTCTGTGTAATGGTATTGGTAACAGTCTGTGTGTAATGGTATTGGTAACAGTCTGTGTGTAATGGTATTGGTAACAGTCTGTGTAATGGTATTGGTAACAGTCTGTGTGTAATGGTATTGGTAACAGTCTGTGTAATGGTATTGGTAACAGTCTGTGTAATGGTATTGGTAACAGTCTGTGTGTAATGGTATTGGTAACAGTCTGTGTGTAATGGTATTGGTAACAGTCTGTGTGTAATGGTATTGGTAACAGTCTGTGTAATGGTATTGGTAACAGTCTGTGTGTAATGGTATTGGTAACAGTCTGTGTGTAATGGTATTGGTAACAGTCTGTGTAATGGTATTGGTAACAGTCTGTGTGTAATGGTATTGGTAACAGTCTGTGTGTAATGGTATTGGTAACAGTCTGTGTAATGGTATTGGTAACAGTCTGTGTAATGGTATTGGTAACAGTCTGTGTGTAATGGTATTGGTAACAGTCTGTGTGTAATGGTATTGGTAACAGTCTGTGTGTAATGGTATTGGTAACAGTCTGTGTGTAATGGTATTGGTAACAGTCTGTGTGTAATGGTATTGGTAACAGTCTGTGTAATGGTATTGGTAACAGTCTGTGTAATGGTATTGGTAACAGTCTGTGTGTAATGGTATTGGTAACAGCCTGTGTGTAATGGTATTGGTAACAGTCTGTGTGTAATGGTATTGGTGTGTGTAGGTATTCCTCTTCCATGAAAAGCCTTGGCAACAAGTTCATGCACCTGACCAACTACAGTGTGAACAAGAAGAACTCTGAATATCAGAGCAATGACAGTGACAAGGCCTGCCAGGGACACAAGTGGTGAGCAAGGATGGGATGTGTTTATGTTAGCATATCACAAGGCTTTTTCATTGGACAGATGGACTAATGAGTGTGTGTGTGTGTGTGTCAGGGCTCTGAAGGCACTGTGGCACTACCTAGGCTCTAAGGGAGTTGACACTACGCTGATCTGGGAGAAGATCAAGGACATTGTCATCAAGACCATCATTGCATAGGTCACAGAATGAAATACAACCCTTCTGAAAGTTTTGTAGTGTTACAGCCTGAATGCAAAATGGATTACAGAGATTTTTACACACAATACCCCATAATGACATCACAATACCCCATAATGACATCACAATAACCCATAATGACATCACAATACCCCATAATGACATCACAATACCCCATAATGACCTCACAATAACCCATAATGACATCACAATACCCCATAATGACAAAGTGAAAACATGTTTTTAGACATTTTTGCTAATTTATTGAAAATTAAATACAGAAATATATAATTTACATAAGTATTCACACCCCCTGAGTCAGTACATGTTACAATCACCTTTGGCAGCGATTACAGCTGTGAATCTTTCTGGGTAATTCTCTAAGAGCTTTGCACACTTGGATTGTACAATATTTTAACATCTTTAAAAAAAATTCAAGCTCTGTCAAGTTGGTTGTTGATCATTGCTAGACAGACATTTAAGTCTTACCATAGATTTTCATGCCGATTTAAGTAAAAACTGTAACTAGGCCACTCAGGAACATTCAATGTTGTCTTGGTAAGCAACTCCAGTGTAGATTCGGCCTTGTGTTTTAGGTTATTGTCCTGCTGAGAGGTGATTTCATCTCCCAGTGCCTGGTGGAAAGCAGACTGAACCAGGTTTTCCTCTAGGATTTTGACTGTGCTTAGTTCTATTCCGTTTATTTTTATCCCCAAAAACTCCCTAGTCCTTGTCAATGACAAGCATACCCATAACATGATGCAGCCACCACCATGCTTGAAAATATGAAGAGTCATACTCAGTGATGTGTTGTGTTGGATTTGCCCCAAGCATAACGCTTTGTATTCAGGACATAAAGTTAATTTCTTTGCCACATTTTTACTTTAGTAAAATCCCTGAGCGGGTTCCTTCCTCTCTGGCAACTGAGAGGACCAAAACCCCTGCACACGTACCGGTGGCCCCTGTATATAGCCTCGTTATTGTTATTCTTATTGTGTTACTTTTTATTTTAGCCTACTTGGTAAATATTTTCTTCTTCTTGAACTGCATTGTTGGTTAAGGGCTTGTAAGTCAGCATTTCACGGTAAAGTCTACACGCATGTGGCAAATAAAGTTTGATTTGAGTTAGGAAGGACGCCTGTATATCTGTAGTGACTGGGTGTATTGATACACCATCCAAAGTGTAATTAATAACTGCACCATGCTCAAAGGGATATTCAATGGCAGATTTTTTTTTTAATACCCATTTACCAATAGGTGCCCTTCTTTGCGAGGCATTAAAAAAACCTCCTTGGTCTTTGTGATTGAATCTGTGTTTTGAAATTCACTGCTCGACTGAGGGACCTTACAGAGAATTATATGTGTGAGATGAGGTCGTCATTCAAAAATCATATTAAACACTAGTATTGCACACAAAGTCCATGCAACTTATTATGTGACTTGTTGAGCAACATTTTACTCCTGAACTTAGGATCAATACTTATTGACTGAAGACCGTTCAACTTTTTCATTTTTTAATAATTTGTAAAAAAAAATAAAAAAAAATAATCTAACATAATTCCACTTTGACGTTATGGTGTGTTGTGTGTAGGCCAGCGACACAAAATCTCAATTGAATCCATTTTGAATTCAGGCTGTAACGCAACAAAATGTGGAAAAAGTCAAGGGGTATGAATACTTTCTGAGGCAACTGTATAATGTCCCAACATATGCATGTCAGAGCATAAACTGTACCATCAAGTCCAAGGAACTGTGCGTAGATCTCAGAGATGTTGATGAGATATATATCTGGGGAAGTGAAAGGTATAAAACTATTTGTATTGTTTTGAAAAACTTTTCAAGAGCACAGTGGTTTCCGTCATTGGGAAATGTCAAATATATGGAACTACCCAGACTCTGCGTAGAGCTGGCCGTCCGCCCAAACTTAGCAACCGGGCAAGAAGGATCTGTGGTCTGATGAGACAAAAATGTAACTCTTGGCTTGAATGCAAAGCGCTATGTCTGGAGAAAACCAGGCACAGCTCATCACCCGTCTAACACCATCCCGACCGTGAAGCATGGTGGTGGCGGCGTCATGCTATGGGTACGCTTTTCAGCAGTAAGGACTGGGAGACTGGTAAGGATAGAGGGACAATGAATGGAGCCAAATACAGGCAAATCCTTGATGAGAACCTCAGAGTGCAAACAACCTTAGACCGGGGGCAAAGATTTTCACATGACTGGGAATACAGATATGCATCTGTTGTTCACAGATACCTTAAAAAAAAAGAATGGACTTCACAATTGGCCTCAGGATCTTGTCACAAATTGCCATCGATAAAATGAAATTGTGCTCGTTGTCAGTAGCTTATGACCACCCATACCATAACCCCACCTGCCAAATTCTCAAAAATGACATTGAAGGCGACTTATGGTAGAGAAATTAACATTAAATTCTCTGGCTACAGCTCTGGTGGACATTCCTGCAGTCAGCATGCCAATTGCACACTCCCTCAAAACTTGAGACATCTGTGGCATTGTGTTGTGTGACAAAACTGAACATTTTTAGAGTGGCCTATTATTGTCCCTAGCACAAGGTGCACCTGTGTAATGATCATGCTGTTTAATCAGCTTCTTGATATGCCACACCTGTCAGGTGGACGGATTATCTTGGCAAATGCTCACTAACAGCGATGTAAACTAATTTGTGCACAACATTTGAAAGAAATATGCTTTTTGTGCGTATGGAACATTTCTGGGATCTTTTATTTCAACTCATGAAACATGGGACCAACACTTGTTGCATTTATATGTTTGTTCAGTGTATGTATCTATAGTCAGAGTTACAATACAACTAATTATTGTATCTATGGTGTAAGTCACCGAGTTAAATTCAACTCTAATTATAGTATCTATGGTGTGTGTCTTTAAAGAAGCTGTGGCAATATGTGTATGCCAGAATAACTAGGTCTTGACATTTGAGTAATGAATTATACATGTCTTGGTACCACAACCTGCAGGTATAATGCTTTAGAACTTGTAATAAGCATGTATGAGCATTTATAAGTAATTATTATCTCTCTGTGTATCAGGTCTGACCCGTATGTCAACACGCTGGTCAAGATGCACCTGCGCTCCCCCTACAGCTGTCATGAGCTGTTCGGCTTTGACGTTATGCTGGATGAGAGCCTCAAGCCTTGGGTTCTGGAGGCCAATATATCTCCAAGGTAGCAAACAGATCATTCTACCCGATTTTAAAGACACTATTTTTTTTTTTTTGGGGGGGGGATGATTTTGTAACAGCTATAGCTCTTATTACAACACCTTCACCTGTGCCCTGTGTGAGCAGTGTTCTGCCTTCTTATTCAGTCTCTCTGAAAAGTGTCTGTACTGTGGCTTTACTGACCCTCTGATGTGTTCCTGCAGTTTGCACTCTCTCCTTCTGTCATTCCTTCATTCCCTTTTGTCTGTCAGCCTCCACTCCAGCACAGCTCTGGACGCGGCCATTAAGGGCCAGATGATCAGAGATGTGTTTAACCTGGCGGGTTTCCTTCTGCCTCAGAGAGAGAAGAGGTGCGCCCGTCCGTCAGCTCCTCCGGCAGCTCCTCCAGCAGGTCAGTCAGTGTCATTACACCATTGATCAATGCTGGTCACAATTCCATCCCCACCCTTTCCCTTGGCCCTAAACCATCGATCTGTCAGGTGGGATCAATATGGCTCCACCACTACATTGCGTATTCCCTTCTAGACCCTTCCGATCTATAAACATTGATGCGAAAGGTGTAGGGAGCAAATGAGGAATTTCTGCTGGGACTCACTCAACAGCCCATAAGACAACAGAGTGGCGTTCATCAACACCTTATTGTCTTTGCTTTATGGATCGATATAATGACTTGGTTTGTCTTCTGTTGTGTTTGTGTGTTTAGTTTGAGTGGAGGAACCCGGGAGAGAATCAGACCAGATATTTCTACTGATGAGAAAGTCAAACGGGCCTTCTACCTGAGCAAGCGCTTCGCAGACAAGGTATATTCATGCAGACCAGGTATATTCATGCAGACCAGATATATTCATGCAGACCAGGTATATTCATGCAGACCAGATATATTCATGCAGACCAGGTATATTCATGCAGACCAGATATATTCATGCAGACCAGATATATTCATGCAGACCAGGTATATTCATGCAGACCAGGTAGTCGTAAGTCAGACATGATCTGTGTTCAAGGCTAGTTATGATGGTTTAAGTCCTGACGTGTGTTCAAGTCCAGTTATGAAGGTTTAAGTCCTGACATGATGTGTGTTCAAGTCCAGGTCTTCCTGTGGTCTTCTATCGATAGGGTTGGTTAAGCTTCCAGAATTCCAAGCTAGCTAGCTAGCTAGTTACCTTGGAGGTTTCTCAGACGATCAATGTTGTAACTTGTCACTATGAGCTTAAAAGCACGGTGTGCCGCTGCTAAATTAATAAAGGGGAAACACTGAAATCAATCAAAGTATAAAACCCCTCTGGTTCCTCAATACCCTCTGCTTACTCTGGTTCCTCAAGGCCCTCTGGTTCCTCAAGACTCTCTGGTTCCTCAAGACCGTCTGGTTCCTCAAGACCCTCTGGTTCCTCAAGACCCTCTGCTTCCTCTGGTTCCTCAAGACCCTCTGGTTCCTCAAGACCCTCTGGTTCCTCAAGACTCTCTGGTTCCTCAAGACCCTCTGGTTCCTCAAGACTCTCTGGTTCCTCAAGACCCTCTGGTTCCTCAAGACTCTCTGGTTTCTCAAGACCCTCTGGTTCCTCAAGACTCTCTGGTTCCTCAAGACCCTCTGGTTCCTCAAGACCCTCTGGTTCCTCAAGACCCTCTGGTTCCTCTGGTTCCTCAAGACCTGCTGATCCCTCTGGTTCCTCAAGACCTTCTGATCCTTCTGGTTCCTCAAGACCCTCTGGTTCCTCTGGTTCCTCAAGACCCTCTGGGTCCTCAAGACCCTCTGGTTCCTCTGGTTCCTCAAGACCCTCTGGTTCCTCAAGACCCTCTGGTTCCTCAAGACCCTCTGGTTCCTCTGGTTCCTTTCTCTCTGTAGGATTTCTCCTCCTCCATCCTGGACGTTATGACTCCAGAGGACGTGCGTGTCCTGGCTGAGACGGAGGACGAGCTGAGCAGGAAGGGAGAGTTTGAACGAGTGTTCCCCTCCCACTGCTCGTCACGATACCTGCGCTTCTTCAAACACCCCCGCTACCTCAACATCCTGCTCAACCAGTGGGAGACCAAGTACGGACAGAACAGGAGAGAAGGTACCTCTGACAGTCTGTCTGGATACATCTCAACTGGCACCCCTTTCCCCTTATAATGCAGATATTTTAAACAGGAGTCATAGGTAGTGACTATAGAGGGGATGGGGTGGCCAGGGCTCATAGGTAGTGACTATAGAGGGGATGGGGTGGCCAGGGCTCATAGGTAGTGACTATAGAGGGGATGGGGTGGCCAGGGCTCATAGGTAGTGACTATAGAGGGGATGGGGGTGCCAGTCTGGATGTCCACCCTGTGTCTATGGCTGGTTGTATGGCTGAATGCTCAGTCATTACTCTTCCGTCTGTAACCACTAGGTCCACCAACAGTTACTGTTGTCTCCTCATGTCTTGTTTCTAGGAGTCAGTGTGCTGAGGGCTTTCTGTCAGAAAGGAGTCCATCTAGGTACTAAGGACCCTGCACATATAGTGAGTATTGGCTCTCTGTGAGTACTGTTCATTTAGAGAAACACTCGTCTTTACATATATCTAGAGTTACTTGGCTGTGTTTTGTAAACTATTGATAAGTTGTTCTTCTCTGGTTTTTATCTAGTGGTCGACCTAAAATCCCCAGTTTGATTGCCCCACTAGGCAGGAGCCAATCAGATCGAGGTAGGAGGAGACACACACACACACTCTCCTTGTCGAAATCGTCATAGACATTCTTTAGGCAGCTTTTTTTAGTTGCCAGATCACAATCCAACTCTAACACACAGTGACGCAAGGAATTTCTCCTAACTTAGTCTCTGTTCCAGTGTGGAGGCAAGCTGCAGAACCAGGTCCAAGCCAGACCAGGAGGACCAGAATGTCCCCTCCTCCCTCTCAGACGTCAGCCTCCTGGGCTCCCCCAGCCCCTGAGGGGTTAGAGGGTTAGCCTGTCTCACTGGAGCTAGGATAACCAGCAACATAAACACTGTGGATAAGACTCCTTGGGCTTCCAGAAGAACCGCACAAACAAACAGCACACACATTCACAGTTTGGGAAGGAGATGTGTGTGTTGATCAACCACTGATGGGGCTCAAGGCCTCTCCTCTACATCCTTTCTCTTGGTGCGGAGATATATTCCAACATTTTTTCACTCTATAGTCTTAACTGGAGTTGGGAAGACGAGGAGAAATGGAAAACACCAACAGCTGGAGAGGGGGAGAACTAACAGAACTCTTAGCGGAACACCAACAGCTGTATCTCATGTGAAATGGATGACTGTTTAGTTCACTGAGTATTCTGATGGCGTTACCATAGTGTGGAGTGTTTGGAGCTGGGTAGGGGAGGAAGGGGCTTCTCTCTGGACCGTGTGGACAGCAGCTTTGGCCAATTGGCTGAGGGGAAAGTGCAAGCTGCCTCCGCCCGCTTACTGCCATTCTCTGCGTTAGTAACATGATCCAATCAGATTCCACCCCTAGGTGTGATTAGAGTTCATTCTTGCTACTATGGGGTGGGTATCTATCTGCATTCAGCCTTGCTACTAACTAAGTGGTGGTTATCTATCTGCATTCAGCCTTGCTACTATGGGATGGGTATCTATCTGCATTCAGCCTTGCTACTATGGGGTGGGTATCTATCAGCATTCAGCCTTGCTACTATGGGATGGGTATCTATCTGCATTCATTCTGGCTACTATGGGATGGGTATCTATCTGCATTCAGCCTTGCTACTATGGGGTGGGTATCTATCTGCATTCAGCCTTGCTACTATGGGGTGGTTATCTATCTGTATTCAGCCTTGCTACTATGGGATGGGTATCTTTCTGCATTCAGCCTTGCTACTATGGGATGGGTATCTATCTGCATTCAGCCTTGCTACTAACTAAGTGGTGGTTATCTATCTGCATTCAGCCTTGCTACTATGGGATGGGTATCTATCTGCATTCCGCCTTGCTACTATGGGATGGGTATCTATCTGCATTCAGCCTTGCTACTATGGGGTGGGTATCTATCAGCATTCAGCCTTGCTACTATGGGATGGGTATCTATCTGCATTCATTCTGGCTACTATGGGATGGGTATCTATCTGCATTCAGCCTTGCTACTATGGGATGGGTATCTATCTGCATTCAGCCTTGCTACTATGGGGTGGTTATCTATCTGTATTCAGCCTTGCTACTATGGGATGGGTATCTATCTGCATTCAGCCTTGCTACTATGGGATGGGTATCTATCTGCATTCAGCCTTGCTACTATGGGGTGGGTATCTATCTGCATTCATTCTTGCTACTATGGGATGGGTATCTATCTGCATTCATTCTGGCTACTATGGGATGGGTATCTATCTGTATTCAGCCATGCTACTATGGGGTGGTTATCTATCTGCATTCAGCCTTGCTACTATGGGAATCTATCTGCATTAAGCCTTGCTACTATGGGGTGGTTATCTATCTGCATTCATTCTGGCTACTATGGGATGGCTGTCTATTTGCATTAATTTGGCTGGTCATTTTACATATTATAAAGCAATATCTGTGATTTTTTTTTAACATAATTGAAATTGTAATAATTATTAAAAAATAAAGAAGAGGTATTTCTATCAATTGTGTTTAAAATTTAACTATTAAACTATTAGTCCCAGACTGGGAAATAACTGATATTTGAAGAATACTTACTAATTCTTGTCTATTCTTTGAAATACAATTTTAGAAATCTGAGGTCCATGGAAAATTCTAATTGTGACCGTGCCGGTAGTTTAACATATCCAGGAGAAATGCATTGTATTTGATATTTTAACGAGAGGTCTTGTTTGGTATATTAGATTTCCACAATGATCTACCAAACCATGCAATAGTTTAATGTCCATTTTAAGACGGTTTGGGCAGCAGGTAGCCTAGCGGTTAAGAGTGTTGGGCCAGTAACTGAAAGGTCGCTAGTTTGAATCCCAGAGCCGACAAGGTGAAAGAAAAATCTGTCGGTGCCCTTGTGCAAGGCACTTAAACCTAAATGCTCCTGTTAGTCACTCTGGATAGCCGCGTCTGCCAAATGACTAAAACACAATGACCAAGCAATAGTTAAATGCCTATTTTAAGACTAAACAACATGGTGCTGGCTAGGAAGTGGGCCAATGCTTTTGAGGAAACGCTGTGCCAATGTTGACCCCGGGATGCTTGAGACGAGGCTGTGTGGAATGCCCCTGGGCACGCTGGGCACGCAGGCTGAGTTGGGAAACAACGTGTGAGGGCGGAGAGAAGCGGTGTGAGGGGGCGGAGAGAAGAGGTGTGAGGGCGGAGAGAAGAGGTGTGAGGGGTGGAGAGAAGCGGTGTGAGGGGGAGGAGAGAAGGTGTGAGGGGGCGGAGAGAAGAGGTGTGAGGCGGAGAGAAGAGGTGTGAGGGCGGAGAAGCGGTGTGAGGGGGCGGAGAGAAGCGGTGTGAGGGAAGCGGAGAGAAGAGGTGTGAGGGGGCGGAGAGAAGAGGTGTGAGGCGGAGAGAAGAGGTGTGAGCGGAAGAGGTGTGAGGCGGAGAAGAGGAGGGGGCGGAGAGAAGCGGTGTGAGGCGGAGAGAAGAGGTGTGAGGCGGAGAAGCGGTGTGAGGGGCGGAGAAGCGGTGTGAGGAAGCGTGAGAGAAAGCGGTGTGAGGAGTGGAGAAGAGGTGTGAGGTGGAGAAGCGGTGTGAGCGGAGAAAGCGGTGTGAAGCGGAGAGAAGAGGTGTGAGGCGGAGAAGCGGTGTGAGGCGGAGAGAAGAGGTGTGAGAGGCGGAGAAAGCGGTGTAGAAGCGGAGAGAAGAGGTGTGAGGGCGGAGAAGCGGTGTGAGAAGCGGAGAGAAGAGGTGTGAGGCGGAGAAGAGAGTGTGAGGCGGAAGCGGTGTGAAGCGGAGAAGCGGTGTGAGAGCGGAAAGCGGTGTGAAGCGGAGAAAGCGGTGAAGCGGAGAGAAGAGGTGTGAGGCGGAGAAGAGGTGTGAGGCGGAGAAAGCGGTGTGAGAAGCGGAAAGCGGTGTGAGAAGCGGAGTAAGCGGTGTGAAGCGGAGAGAAGAGGTGTGAAGCGGAGAAAGCGGTGTGAGAAGCGGAGAAGAGTGAAGCGGAGAAAGCGGTGTAGAAGCGGAGCGGTGTGAGTGGAAGAAAAGAGTGTGAGGCGGAGAAAGCGGTGTGAAGCGGAGAAGCGGTGTGAGAAGCGGAGCGGTGTAAGCGGAGAAGCGGTGTGAAGCGGAGCGGTGTGAGAAGCGGAGAAAGCGGTGTGAGGGGGAAGCGGAGAAGCGGTGTGAGGTGGAAAGCGGTGTGAGAGCGGAAAGCGGTGTGAGGTGGAGAAGCGGTGTGAAGCGGAGAAGCGGTGTGAGGCGAGTAAGCGGTGTGAAGCGGAGAAGCGGTGTGAAGCGGAGAAGCGGTGTGAGGCGGAGAAAGCGGTGTGAAGCGGAGGCGGTGTGAGGCGGAGTGAAGCGGTGTGAGGGGGGGCGGAGAGAAGCGGTGTGAGGGGGGCGGAGAGAAGAGGTGTGAGGGGGCGGAGTGAAGAGGTGGGAGGGGGCGGAGTGAAGCGGTGTGATCGGCTATGAAAAGCCAACTGACATTTCCTCCTGAGGTGCTGACCTGTTGCACCCTCGACAACCACTGTGATTATTATTATCTGACCCTGCTGGTCATCTATGAACATTTGAACATCTTGGCCACGTTCTGTTGTAATCTCCACCCGGCATCAGAAACTACTATTCAGCAATGCTGTGGTATAATTAAGCAATAAGGCCCGAGGTTGTGTGGTATAAGAGCAATATACCACGGCTAAGGGCTGTTTTTAACCACAACGCAACACGGGAGTGCCTGGATACAGCCTTTAGTCGGTGTATATCGGCCATATACCTCAAACCCCTGACGAGCCTTATTGCTATTATAAACTGCTTACCAACGTAATTAAAATAGTAAAAATACGTTTTACGTCATACCCATTGTATACGATGTGATATACCGAGGCTTTCTGCCAATCAGCATTCATGGCTCGAACCACACATTTTTTATAATTGTTTGGGTCACGGGAGGACGGTAAATTTCTAATTTCAGTCTCAAAACTGAAAAAAGTTTAAGGACCCTTGTACTAATGCATAACAATCTGTTAATTCTGTGTAAAAATAATAGAATAATTAGCCTTCTAATATACTGTAAATATGATTAATATTTCAGTGTAATTCCTGCCCCAGAATGGAAATGCTTGTTTATGTTCCACCTCCAAAAAATGATGGAGGCTATTTATGCAAAAAGGGATTGGGGGGGGGGGAACATTGTGTTGATTTTGGGCAGCAGGTAGCCTAGCGGTTAAGAGTGTTGGGCCAGTAACTGAAAAGGTCGCTGGTTTGAATCCCAGAGCCGACAAGGTAAAAAAGAATCTGTCGGTGCCCTTGTGCAAGGCACTAAAAACCTCAATGCTCCTGTTAGTCACTCTGGATAGGGCGCGTCTGCCAAATGACTAAAAACACAATGACCAAGTAGTGGAGTGGAAATCCTTCTCTAGAGAACATCCCTGGTCGTCCCTACGGACTCTGATCTGGCAGACTCACTAAACACAAATGCATCGTTTGTAAATAATGTCTGAGTGTTTGGTGTTTACCCCTGGCTATCTGTTAATAATGTCTGGGTGTTGGAGTGTGGCCCCTGGCTATCTGTTAATAATGTCTGAGTGGTGGTGTTTACCCCTGGCTATCTGTTAATAATGTCTGAGTGGTGGTGTTTACCCCTGGCTATCTGTTAATAATGTCTGGGTGTTGGAGTGTGGCCCCTGGCTATCTGTTAATAATGTCTGAGTGGTGGTGTTTACCCCTGGCTATCTGTTAATAATGTCTGAGTGGTGGTGTTTACCCCTGGCTATCTGTTAATAATGTCTGAGTGGTGGTGTTTACCCTGGCTATCTGTTAATAATGTCTGAGTGGTGGTGTTTACCCCTGGCTATCTGTTAATAATGTCTGAGTGGTGGTGTTTTACCCCTGGCTATCTGTTAATAATGTCTGAGTGGTGGTGTTTACCCCTGGCTATCTGTTAATAATGTCTGAGTGGTGGTGTTTTACCCTGGCTATCTGTTAATAATGTCTGAGTGGTGGTGTTTACCCTGGCTATCTGTTAATCATGTCTGAGTGGTGGTGTTTACCCCTGGCTATCTGTTAATAATGTCTGAGTGGTGGTGTTTACCCTGGCTATCTGTTAATAATGTCTGAGTGGTGGAGTGTTCCCCTGGCTATCTGTTAATAATGTCTGAGTGGTGGTGTTTACCCCTGGCTATCTGTTAATAATGTCTGAGTGGTGGTGTTTACCCCTGGCTATCTGTTAATAATGTCTGAGTGGTGGTGTTTACCCCTGGCTATCTGTTAATAATGTCTGAGTGGTGGTGTTTACCCCTGGCTATCTGTTAATAATGTCTGAGTGGTGGTGTTTACCCCTGGCTATCTGTTAATAATGTCTGAGAGGTGGTGTTTACCCCTGGCTATCTGTTAATAATGTCTGAGTGGTGGTGTTTACCCCTGGCTATCTGTTAATAATGTCTGAGTGGTGGTGTTTACCCCTGGCTGTCTGTTAATAATGTCTGAGTGGTGGTGTTTACCCCTGGCTATCTGTTAATAATGTCTGAGTGGTGGTGTTTACCCCTGGCTATCTGTTAATAATGTCTGAGTGGTGGTGTTTACCCCTGGCTATCTGTTAATAATGTCTGAGTGGTGGTGTTTACCACTGGCTATCTGTTAATAATGTCTGAGTGGTGGTGTTTACCCCTGGCTATCTGTTAATAATGTCTGGGTGGTGGTGTTTACCCCTGGCTATCTGTTAATAATGTCTGAGTGGTGGAGTGTTCCCCTGGCTATCTGTTAATAATGTCTGAGTGGTGGTGTTTACCCCTGGCTATCTGTTAATAATGTCTGAGTGGTGGTGTTTACCCCTGGCTATCTGTTAATAATGTCTGAGTGGTGGAGTGTTCCCTGGCTATCTGTTAATAATGTCTGAGTGGTGGTGTTTACCCCTGGCTATCTGTTAATAATGTCTGAGTGGTGGTGTTTACCACTGGCTATGCGTACATTTTAAAAACAAGAAAATGGTGCCGTCTGGAATTTGAAATGATTTATTCATTTTTCTTTTGATACTTAAGTATATTTAAAAACCAAATACTTTTAGACTTTTACTCAAGTAGTATTTTACTGGGTGACTCACTTTTTTTTACTCGAGTCATTTTCTATTAAAAGGTATCTTTACTTTTACTCAAATATGACAATTGGGTTATTTTCCCACCACTGCTAATAGGCTGGTTCTGGAGCTGGTATTGTCTGAAGCATTTAGGGAACCAGTATCTTCCACTTTGCCACAATTGTTATCTCAAGTTTTGACATCTTGCAAAGAGACAAATGCGTTTTTCTACGTTGTATTAGTTAGTGGACATGGTGCAACGTTTGGTAGGTAGGTAGATGGCTGGCTAAACTCCACTCCATGGTGAAGGGGAGTTCCTGATGAACTCCACCAACGCAGTGGAACAGAGACCGGGCTTGGTGGAATTCAGCTGCGACTACATCGACCCAGGTTTCTCCTCCGTAATTCCGTGAATTTTCTTTGTTTGTTGAAATCCCATACTTTTTAAAAAAATAAAACGTTAATCAAATACAATCACCCGACAGTTTCCTTGTTGAGATTTAATTGGCACGTACACTTTTACCATCTTAGAGCAGCAGCAATGAGCAAACAGTCCGTGGTTGTATTTGGCGTTTATCGTATGGATTTCAGCAAACAAAGGAACACATGCAACAACAGAGGGACAAACGTAGGTACAAGGTAAGCATTTCATAATTTATATTTTGTTTTGTGAAGTATTGACCTTAGGCAGATCGATGTAGTCGGAGCTGAATTCCACAAAGCCTGGGTTCATCAGAAATTTCCTTCACCATTTGAATGGCGTTTAGTCGACTGGTAGGCTGCTGGCAGGCTTCAACTGCAGTACAGCAAAGCCTAAGTCAGCCCGTCGTCAAGGCTTTAAACAGAGGAAACTACAATGACTTTGGTCATGATGCCATGATTGCAAATGATGTAGAGGGTACCGGTACAGAGTCAATGTGGAGGCTATATACAGGGGGTACCGGTACAGAGTCAATGTGGAGACTATATACAGGGGGTACCGGTACAGAGTCAATGTGGAGGCTATATACAGGGGTACCGTACAGAGTCAATGTGGAGGCTATATACAGGGGGTACTGCACAGAATCAATGTGGAGATTATATACAGGGGGTACAGGTACAGAATCAATGTGGAGATTATATACAGGGGGTACAGGTACAGAATCAATGTGGAGACTATATACAGGGGGTACCGGTACAGTGTCAATGTGGAGGCTATATACAGGGGGTACCAGTACAGAGTCAATGTGGAGACTATATACAGGGGGTACCGGTACAGAGTCAATGTGGAGGCTATATACAGGGGGTACCGGTACAGAGTCAATGTGGAGGCTATATACAGGGGGTACCGGTACAGAATCAATGTGGAGATTATATACAGGGGGTACAGGTACAGAATCAATGTGGAGACTATATACAGGGGGTACAAGTACAGAGTCAATGTGGAGACTATATACAGGGGGTACCGGTACAGAGTCAATGTCGAGGCTATATACAGGGGGTACCGGTACTGAGTCAATGTGGAGGCTATATACAGGGGGTACCGGTACAGAGTCAATGTGGAGACTATATACAGGGGGTACCGGTACAGAGTCAATGTGGAGGCTATATACAGGGGTACCGGTACAGAGTCAATGTGGAGGCTATATACAGGGGGTACCGGTACAGAGTTAATGTGGAGACTATATACAGGGGGTACCGGTACAGAGTCAATGTGGAGACTATATACCGGTGTCGGGGGTAATATGTAGGTGGAGTTATTAAAGTGACTATGCATAGATAATAACAGAGAGTAGCAGCAGCAGCAGCGTAGAAGAGAGGGGGCAATGCAAATAGTCTGGGTAGCCATTTGATTAGATGTGAAGCTGTGGTTGTGGTTTATAGCTGCACCAATCAAAGCAGTGAAGTGTGTGGTCATGAACCAATCATCTTGAAGCGACGGGGTTTCATATCCTGCAATTATGCCATGTATAAAGTGGTCAGATATATATATATATATATATTTATTTTTATTCAGATGGATTATGTACATTGGCTCAGCTCAGTCGCTACTTGCAAAAGAGGAAGAATTTAGCATGTGTTTCTGATGAATAAACAATGCCGTGCTGGTTGGGTGGTAACATTCCAGTAAAACACAAGTAGACTGAAAAGTATTAGCATGTCATCTCATCGTGGAAACACACGCCATTGTCCCCCCACTTCATGCCTCCCCAAAGAAATATAGTACTTGACTTATTGACTTATCGATCGTTGTGCGACGTCCATGGGTACGCTGTGGGTATCATCGTTCAGCTGGGAATCGTCTTTTCAAAAGTGAATTTTCCATCTTTTCTTTTATTGAGTTGGCTTCTGGTGGGTCTGGTGGCAAATGCAGCCTCTTAGTGCTATTAAACTAGATCCTTCTAATATTTCAAATGTTTATTTTTTTTTTACATTCAGTCTTTTTCAGCGCCACATAAACCTGTCCAGTTGCTTCTGCTGCTCCATTCCATGTCCCGGTGAGCGAGGGATGGACATTACAGCGGCACGAGTCTCAACTTGCACCCTAATCCCTACATAGTGCACTAATTTGGACCAGAGCCCTATTGCACTACATAGGTAATAGGTGTGCCATTTGGGACTGGGCACTTAAGCGTCAGGTCAACGGTGGTATAAATAGCGTCATCTGTAATGGCAGAGCAGTGAAATTCTAACACCGGGAGAGGCTGCCATACAAGTTGCAGAGTAAGACATCTCGAAGAGGACACCAACAGTTGTTGCACAGTCATCGTCTTTTTTACTTGTCGGCGTTTCAGTTTCATTTACTGAGCGTTATTTTTCTGTAGCGTTGGACTTTACGTCTTTCCAGGTTATATTGTTTGATTGATATACTATTTTCTAAATGGCTTGATCGGATATTAGTTTTGTCCGTTAACATTGTACAAGCAGCTTAAATCAGCTTTTAGCGAACTTGCTGATGCCAAAGCATCTGCTTTTAAAAGCTGACAGCGAATGTAATCGCTAGGTTGTTTATTTTAATAGCCCTTTAAAAATGCAGCTAGACAAAAAAACAAACACCAATACCATCTGGATCATTGCCTGTCCCTGCAGCACCCGAGTCACTGCTGCTCCTTGCCTGTCCCTGCAGCACCCGAGTCACTGCTGCTCCTTGCCTGTCCCTGCAGCACCTGAGTCACTGCTGCTCCTTGCCTGTCTCTGTAGCACCTGAGTCACTGCTGCTCCTTGCCTGTCTCTGTAGCACCTGAGTCACTGCTGCTCCTTGCCTGTCCCTGCAGCACCCGAGTCACTGCTGCTCCTTGCCTGTCCCTGCAGCACATGAGTCACTGCTGCTCCTTGCCTGTCTCTGCAGCACCTGAGTCACTGCTGCTCCTTGCCTGTCTCTGTAGCACCTGAGTCACTGCTGCTCCTTGCCTGTCCCTGCAGCACCTGAGTCACTGCTGCTCCTTGCCTGTCCCTGCAGCACTTATCTAAAGCTGAGTCAATGCTGCTCCTTGCCTGTCCCTGCAGCACCTGAGTCACTGCTGCTCCTTGCCTGTCCCTGCAGCACCTGAGTCACTGCTGCTCCTTGCCTGTCCCTGCAGCACTTATCTAAAGCTGAGTCATTGCTGCTCCTTGCCTGTCTCTGCAGCACCTATCTAAAGCTGAGTCACTGCTGCTCCTTGCCTGTCCCTGCAGCACCTATCTAAAGCTGAGTCACTGCTGCTCCTTGCCTGTCCCTGCAGCACCTTTCTAAAGCTGAGTCACTGCTGCTCCTTGCCTGTCTCTGCAGCACCTGTCTAAAGCTGAGTCATTGCTGCTCCTTTCCTGTCTCTGCAGCACCTATCTAAAGCTGAGTCAATGCTGCTCCTTGCCTGTCCCTGCAGCACTTATCTAAAGCTGAGTCATTGCTGCTCCTTGCCTGTCTCTGCAGCACCTATCTAAAGCTGAGTCACTGCTGCTCCTTGCCTGCTGCTAACCCTGTAGCCTTTCTTGTCCTTTTCATTTCAGGGCTGGTCTACAGACTTGTATACACACACACACACACACACACACACACACATCTGTTATCCCCCCCCCTCCTCATGCAACAGTCCGCTCCCTCACTCCCAATTTAGTCCCGCTGCTCCCAGGGACTGGAGCACAGTTGGATCATGGTCAGGAGATGACAGAGCAGCCCCAGTAAAACCCTCTCTCTCTCAGCCTGCTCCGTCCACTCCTCTCCCTCTATCCAGCCCAGCCTCTCCTCTCTTCAGCCTCGGCCATGGAGCCTTCACCTGAGGTAAGGCATGAAGCAGAACATTCTCACCTGCCTCCTGATGCATGTTTTTTTTTTGTGTGAGTGTGTTAACAGGTTTAAGACTGCTGCACACATACATGGATGGTTAGGAACTGAAGACTGCTTCACTGTGAGAGTCTTGGTCTGTGACTAGGTATACTCCTTATTGTTGAACTGTTAGCACGTTGCGACGTCTTATCAAAGTTGATACTGACGCCTACGTCTTGTCACCTCAAGTGTAGAAGTGCCAAGTGTCACAATCCCAGTCTCCAGAGAATTGCAAGCTGCGAAGCCAGCTGAACGGTTGACTCAAATACTTCACAATTTTTCTCTCACCCTTTTCACCGGAGACATTGGCTTGCCTCAGAGCAGAGGAAGCCAAGGGTTATGTGAAAATCTATTTCGATGAGGTTGAAACGAGAACAACATTAACTCTTTGACATAGTTCAGAAAACTGGAACGGGCTGCAGTGTTCTTAGGGAACATTAGCTATAGCTAAGACCCTGTGTGGTATTGTGTACCCCAATACATTCCTTCTGTTTGTAGCTCTCAGTCCCTGCTTGACATGTGGCAAGGCATTTCTGTTGACAGTGTTGACAAGCCCTTGTTTTGTATTTAGCTTCCTGGCCCTGTGCGGAAACCTCACACCCGACCCACTTCACTGAGAACTAAACACAATGTGTGTGCTTACAACACACCGTATGAGTTGGCATACAGTACATACCCATGCCAAGTATTGCACATATTTTTTAAATAAGTCACTGTTATGTTGCTTCTTACTTAAAACCCATGTATCTATGTTTTAATGTCTGGGTAATGTCTGTGAGATCGACTCTGTGAGATCGACTCTGTGAGATATTCTGTGAGATCTACTGTGATATATTCTGTAAGATCTTCTGTGAGATGTACTATGAGATATTCTGTGAGATCTACTGTGAGTATTCTGTGAGATCTACTGTGAGTATTCTGTGAGATCTACTGTGAGATCTACTGTGAGTATTCTGTGAGATCTACTGTGAGTATTCTGTGAGATCTACTGTGAGATATTCTGTGAGATCTACTGTGAGTATTCTGTGAGATCTACTGTGAGATCTACTGTGAGTATTATGTGAGATCTACTGTGAGATCTACTGTGAGTATTCTGTGAGATCTACTGTGAGATCTACTGTGAGTATTCTGTGAGATCTACTGTGAGATCTACTGTGAGATCTACTGTGAGTATTCTGTGAGATGTACTGTGAGTATTCTGTGAGATGTACTGTGAGTATTCTGTGAGATCTACTGTGAGATCTACTGTGAGTATTCTGTGAGATCTACTGTGAGATCTATTTTGAGTATTCTGTGAGATCTACTGTGAGTATTCTGTGAGATCTGCTGTGAGTATTCTGTGAGATCTACTGTGAGTATTCTGTGAGATCTATTGTGAGTATTCTGTGAGATCTACTGTGAGTATTCTGTGAGATCTACTGTGAGATCTACTATGAGTATTCTGTGAGATCTACTGTGAGATCTACTGTGAGATCTACTGTGAGCATTCTGTGAGTTCTACTGTGAGATCTACTGTGAGATCTACTGTGAGATCTACTGTGAGTATTCTGTGAGATCTACTGTGAGATCTACTGTGAGTATTCTGTGAGATCTACTGTGAGATCTACTGTGAGTATTCTGTGCCCATCAGATATGCAGATATGCATCAACAACCCAGAAATGTCACTCAAATGACATGAACTCACACAGACAAGAATAGGGAGTTGAAGCTGAGGTAATTACAGAATCTTCTGTCTTTGTGCAGGTCCCCTTCATGGATGGACTCACTATGAAGGAGATAGGTAACTCTTATGTGTTTAATGTGTGTGTGTGTGCTGTTGTATCCATACTGTTGTATTGCTGCTATACCAGACTGACCTTTTCACACTACCGTGCCGACACAAACCAACCTGTCCTGACTCTACCGTGCCGACACAAACCAACCTGTCCTGACTCTACCGTGCCGACACAAACCAACCTGTCCTGGCTCTACAGTGCAGACAGAACCAACCTGTCCTGACTCTGACTCTACCGTACCGACACAAACCAACCTGTCCTGGCTCTACCGTGCAGACAGAACCAACCTGTCCTGGCTCTACCGTGCAGACAGAACCAACCTGTCCTGACTCTACCGTGCAGACAGAACCAACCTGTCCTGGCTCTACCGTGCAGACAGAACCAACCTGTCCTGGCTCTACCGTGCAGACAGAACCAACCTGTCCTGGCTCTACCGTGCAGACAGAACCAACCTGTCCTGACTCTACCGTGCAGACAGAACCAACCTGTCCTGACTCTATCGTGCAGACAGAACCAACCTGTCCTGGCTCTACCGTGCAGACAGAACCAACCTGTCCTGGCTCTACCGTGCAGACAGAACCAACCTGTCCTGGCTCTACCGTGCAGACAGAACCAACCTGTCCTGGCTCTACCGTGCAGACAGAACCAACCTGTCCTGGCTCTACCGTGCAGACAGAACCAACCTGTCCTGGCTCTACCGTGCAGACAGAACCAACCTGTCCTGGCTCTACCGTGCAGACAGAACCAACCTGTCCTGCCTCCACTCATATTTCACTTTTCCTTTTAATATTGTCCTTTTTCAGCACGGTTCCAGCTGCTACGGTGGATGTGTAACCAACCAGGCCAGTTCAGTACAGCTTGGTTTGGCTTGGCCTGGTTCGGGTTTGGCTCTGTAGTGTGAAAAGCCACCCCCCCTCTCTGAGAGTGTGTTAGGACAGTGGTTCTGAAACCTCTTCTCTGGGACCCCCCCGACGTTTCACAGTTTTGTTCTAACCCTGAACTACCACACCTGATTAACATCACCTAGGGCCTGACGATTAGTTTGACATGCTGGCTCTGGAATAGATTAAATCCATGTGGAGGTTGAAGTGTTTTTTTTTAGAGAACTCTTGTGTTAGGACACTGATGGACCTGTAGCAGGGTGTTCCACCCCTGTTCCTCCCTGCAGCCTCAAGCTCGGCCCCAGATGCCAACGTCTACACCAAGTTCATGATGAACCACTGCTGCTACGACGCCATTCCAACCAGCTCCAAACTGGTCATCTTCGACACCACCCTGCAGGTACATTCAAGCTCCCCCAAAAGTTCAACTTTAACACTGCAATGTTTATCGTGGGTTTGAGTTCCCAGAGGTACCACCCATATGAACACGTATGACTGTGAGTTACTTTGGATAGAATTGTCTGCTAAATGGCAGATATTAAAATAAACTATTTATAATAACAGGTATTATTATAAATTTGTTTATTTAATAGGTCATAAAACCTTTTGTCTTAAATGGGAAGCGCTGAAATGTCTTGCAACACGACCAGACACCCAACATGAACGGTGTGTCAGAGTTTCTGTGTTTTGTGTTTCAGGTAAAAAAGGCTTTCTTTGCTCTGGTGGCGAACGGCGTGCGAGCGGCGCCGCTATGGGATAACAAGCTGCAGTGTTTTGTAGGTAAGGTAACCTGGAACCTGGAGCATTTTCCCAATCTGGCATCTAACCTTTTAAAAAGTCCAGCGGGTTCAGCTATGAGCTATGACTCAGATTACAGACAGACACCCAGTAATATCAATACAGCATTCCTCTCAAACCTTAACAACCCAACCTCAGCTTTCCTTGCTTGGGATCAGCTAGGCGAAGGGTCTGGAGGTCAGGGGTCAAGGGTCAGGGTTAGTAGGGTTAGGGTCCTTTTTAAATTAGACCACAGGTAGTTGAACCGTAAAGTAAGTGACGGATGATTTGAAACGTGTAAGTTGCCGCTGTGTATTGTGTGTGACATATTCTGGGCTTTTTGGTTACACACTTCTCTGTATTCACATCTAACATGTTTCCTGTGGATAAGTATTTTTTTTTAAATATAAATCCCTTATGAGGCTACTACACATCCCTCCTTGTCTCTGGGAGGGTTATAACAGGGCTGTTGATATGATTAAATGCAGATCACCAATTAGCTAGACCAATGCTGGCTCCCTGCTGGGTGGCTGCTGGGTGGCCTTTCAAGAAACCTCTGAAAGGCAAGGGAGAGGCGGGTCCGCTCCACCCTTCCCACCCGGCTGGTCTGGTTTCTGGGTTAGGCTTGCGTCCCAAATGACACCGTGTTCCCTATGTACTGCACTACTTTTTGACCAGGGCCCTGTGCGCTATATAGGGAATAGGATGCCATTTGGACCTTATCCCTGGGCTGATTTGTGGGTTAGAGCCAGATCCATCCCCTCTGCAGAATTTGTGCCAGAGTTCTAACTATAGTACGGCACCTGAGCTCCAGTGTCTGGTGGGACTTGTCCTCTGATCTGCATCCCGAACAGCACCCTGTTCCCTCGTCAAAGAAGCGCACTATATAGGGAACAGGGTGTCGTCCGGGACAGAACCCTGTAATCCCCTGCAGCCTCTCTGTGGTTATTAATACACAGCTACTCCACCGAGAATGTCACCAGGCCCTCATACAGGAGCTCACCAGATGATTGAACATGTCTGTCTGTCTGTCTACAACAACATAGTTTAGTCCCATTTAAAGCCTTCATTCTTTTCCCTGCATCCTTACAGGTATGCTGACCATCACAGACTTTATCAACATTCTCCACCGGTATTGGCAGTCTCCTCTGGTGAGTGAATCCTTTTTTTGTCGTTGGACCTGGCTGTGATGTCATCCAGATTACTGGAGCTGGAGCAACAAAGCAGGACGATCGTCGTAGTGCAGGACCACAGGAGTAGAAGAATTGGCTATATAGAACCCTGCTAATGTCTCACTGTACTACTAGTCTCACACAGTATACCGCTGTGTTGTATGGAATATATGTGTCTCACACGATATACCAGGGCTCTCTGACCCCGTATTCCTGGAGAGCAACCCTCCTGTAGGTTTTAACTCCAACCGTGTTCCTGGAGAGATGCCCTCCTGTAGGTTTTAACTCCTGGAACAGGGTTGGAGTGAAAACCTACAGGACGGTATCTCTCCAGTACGGTATCTCTCCAGGAACAGGGTTGGAGAGAACCTACAGGAGGGTAGCTCTTCAGGAACAGGTTTGGAGTGAAAACCTACAGGACGGTAGCTCTCCAGGAACAGGGTTGGAGTGAAAACCTACAGGAGGGTAGCTCTTCAAGAAACAGGGTTGGAGAGCCCTGCTGTACACTTGTCTCTTACAGTACAGAGTACACTTGTCTCTTCCAGGTAGAGATCTACGAACTGGAGGAGCACAAGATAGAAGACTGTAGAGGTGACTATAAACCTGTAGCTACCTAGACATAGATGGCACAATGGAATCCCCTTGGGGTTTTAGTCTAGGTATCCGTAAAAGCACTTTGAAACACTTGCTGTAATGTAAAAAAGGCTTAATGAAATACATTTGATTGATTGAAGTCTTGTTTACATTCTCTGTGTTTCCTCCTGCTTCATGCTCCAGAGGAATTCCTGAAGTACTCCAACCATACTCTGATCAGTATCACACCTGACTCCAGGTAAGTTGCAGAGGAATTCCTGAAGTACTCCAACCATACTCTGATCAGTATCACACCTGACTCCAGGTAAGTAGCAGAGGAATTCCTGAACTACTCCAACCATACTCTGATCAGTATCACACCTGACTCCAGGTAAGTAGCAGAGGAATTCCTGAACTACTCCAACCATACTCTGATCAGTATCACACCTGACTCCAGGTAAGTAGCAGAGGAATTCCTGAAGTACTCTAACCATACTCTGATCAGTATCACACCTGACTCCAGGTAAGTAGCAGTGTCTCTGCAGCCTTACCTTCTCTAGCCCATAGTCCCACATTTGTTTGTGCTGTCTTGCCAACTCCTAAGCCGTCGTCACGACAACCTGTCTCTTGTCCCTACAGCCTCTTTGATGCCATCTACTCTCTGCTGAAGTATAAGATCCACCGGCTGCCTGTGATCGACCCAGAGTCTGGCAACGTCCTGCACATCCTCACCCACAAACGCATCCTCAAGTTCCTGCATATTTTTGTGAGAACCACTTTCACATTGGCCTATCTGATAAACAACATGTAATGATTCTGGACACTTGATAGCCTGGTCCCAGATCTGCTTTTGACATATCTTTCCAATTTCTTTGGCCATTGTGACAAGGACCATAGGAGTTGACAAGACATCTCAAAGTGATCTGGGACCAGGCTAGAAACTTTATTGACAGCATTCTTCCTCCCAGGGCACCATGATCCCGAAGCCTCGGTACCTCCAGAAGAGAATTGAGGAGGTGGACATTGGAACATTTAAACGGATTGCTACTGTCCAAGAGACCGACACGGTGTACGATGCCCTGGCCATCTTCGTAGAACGGAGGGTTTCCGCTCTGCCGGTGGTCAACGAGGAGGGTACGTGTCTGGTTTCACCTCAGGGATGATAACACCTTTAGCATTCACTTCCACTAACATTTAGCTATTTTGTTTTACAACACTTAATGCTAGGGTTCGCCCTTCAGTCCTAGTTTGAACCCCTAATGCTAGGGTTCGCCCTTCAGTCCTAGTTTGAACCCCTAATGCTAGGGTTAGCCCTTCAGCCCTAGTTTAAACACCTAATGCTAGGGTTAGCCCTTCAGCCCTAGTTTAAACACCTAATGCTAGGGTTAGCCCTTCAGCCCTAGTTTGAACCCCTAATGCTAGGGTTAGCACTTCAGCCCTAGTTTGGACCCCTAATGCTAGGGTTAGCCCTTCAGCCCTAGTTTGGACCCCTAATGCTAGGGTTAGCCCTTCAGCCCTAGTTTGAACCCCTAATGCTAGGGTTAGCCCTTCAGCCCTAGTTTGAATGCCTAATGCTAGGGTTAGCCCTTCAGCCCTAGTTTGAACCCCTAATGCTAGGGTTAGCCATTCAGCCCTAGTTTGAATGCCTAATGCTAGGGTTAGCCCTTCAGCCCTAGTTTGAACGCCTAATGCTAGGGTTAGCCATTCAGCCCTAGTTTGAATGCCTAACGCTAGGGTTAGCCCTTCAGCCCTAGTTTAAACACGTAATTGAAGGGTTAGCCCTTCAGCCCTAGTTTAAACCCCTAATGCTAGGGTTAGCCCTTCAGCCCTAGTTTGAACACCTAATGCTAGGGTTAGCCCTTCAGCCTTAGTTTAAACCCCTAATGCTAGGGTTAGCCCTTCAGCCCTAGTGTAAACACCTAATGCTAGGGTTAGCCCTTCAGCCCTAGTGTAAACACCTAATGCTAGGGTTAGCCCTTCAGCCCTAGTTTAAACCCCTAATGCTAGGGTTAGCCCTTCAGCCCTAGTGTAAACACATAATGCTAGGGTTAGCCCTTCAGCCCTAGTTTGAACACCTAATGCTAGGGTTAGCCCTGCAGCCCTAGTTTGAACACCTAATGCCAGGGTTAGCCCTGCAGCCCTAGTTTGAACACCTAATGCTAGGAGTTAGCCCTGCAACCCTAGTTTGAACCCCTAATGCTAGGGTTAGCCCTTCAGCCCTAGTTTAAACCCCTAATGCTAGGGTTAGCCCTGCAGCCCTAGTGTAAACACATAATGCTAGGGTTAGCCCTGCAGCCCTAGTGTGAACACCTAATGCTAGGGTTAGCCCTGCAGCCTTAGTTTGAACACCTAATGCTAGGGTTAGCCCTTCAGTCCTAGTTTAAACCCCTAATGCTAGGGTTAGCCCTGCAGCCCTAGTGTAAACACATAATGCTAGGGTTAGCCCTTCAGTCCTAGTTTGAACCCCTAATGCTAGGGTTAGCACTTCAGCCCTAGTTTGGACCCCTAATGCTAGGGTTAGCCCTTCAGCCCTAGTTTGGACCCCTAATGCTAGGGTTAGCCCTGCAGCCCTAGTGTAAACACCTAATGCTAGGGTTAGCCCTTCAGCCCTAGTTTGAACCCCTAATGCTAGGGTTAGCACTTCAGCCCTAGTTTGGACCCCTAATGCTAGGGTTAGCCCTTCAGCCCTAGTTTGGACCCCTAATGCTAGGGTTAGCCCTTCAGCCCTAGTTTGAACCCCTAATGCTAGGGTTAGCCCTTCAGCCCTAGTTTGAATGCCTAATGCTAGGGTTAGCCCTTCAGCCCTAGTTTGAACCCCTAATGCTAGGGTTAGCCATTCAGCCCTAGTTTGAATGCCTAATGCTAGGGTTAGCCCTTCAGCCCTAGTTTGAACGCCTAATGCTAGGGTTAGCCCTTCAGCCCTAGTTTGAACCCCTAATGCTAGGGTTAGCCCTTCAGCCCTAGTTTGAATGCCTAATGCTAGGGTTAGCCCTTCAGCCCTAGTTTGAACCCCTAATGCTAGGGTTAGCCATTCAGCCCTAGTTTGAATGCCTAATGCTAGGGTTAGCCCTTCAGCCCTAGTTTGAACGCCTAATGCTAGGGTTAGCCATTCAGCCCTAGTTTGAATGCCTAACGCTAGGGTTAGCCCTTCAGCCCTAGTTTAAACACGTAATTGAAGGGTTAGCCCTTCAGCCCTAGTTTAAACCCCTAATGCTAGGGTTAGCCCTTCAGCCCTAGTTTGAACACCTAATGCTAGGGTTAGCCCTTCAGCCTTAGTTTAAACCCCTAATGCTAGGGTTAGCCCTTCAGCCCTAGTGTAAACACCTAATGCTAGGGTTAGCCCTTCAGCCCTAGTTTAAACCCCTAATGCTAGGGTTAGCCCTTCAGCCCTAGTGTAAACACATAATGCTAGGGTTAGCCCTTCAGCCCTAGTTTGAACACCTAATGCTAGGGTTAGCCCTGCAGCCCTAGTTTGAACACCTAATGCTAGGGTTAGCCCTGCAGCCCTAGTTTGAACACCTAATGCTAGGGTTAGCCCTGCAACCCTAGTTTGAACCCCTAATGCTAGGGTTAGCCCTTCAGCCCTAGTTTAAACCCCTAATGCTAGGGTTAGCCCTGCAGCCCTAGTGTAAACACATAATGCTAGGGTTAGCCCTGCAGCCCTAGTGTGAACACCTAATGCTAGGGTTAGCCCTGCAGCCTTAGTTTGAACACCTAATGCTAGGGTTAGCCCTTCAGTCCTAGTTTAAACCCCTAATGCTAGGGTTAGCCCTGCAGCCCTAGTGTAAACACATAATGCTAGGGTTAGCCCTTCAGTCCTAGTTTAAACCCCTAATGCTAGGGTTAGCCCTGCAGCCCTAGTGTGAACACCTAATGCTAGGGTTAGCCCTTCAGTCCTAGTGTGAACACCTAATGCTAGGGTTAGCCCTGCAGCCCTAGTTTGAACACCTAATGCTAGGGTTAGCCCTTCAGTCCTAGTTTAAACCCCTAATGCTAGTGTTAGCCCTGTATCGCTAGTTTGAACGGCAGCCTTATCTGTATGTCTTCTGTTTTCAGGGAAAGTCAAGGCCCTGTACTCCAGATTTGATGTGATTGTAAGTGGGACCACGTCTATAGCTCTGCACTGAGAAGGAAAACAGCATGCAAATAGATTCACATGGGAAATGTCCCATGGATTTTGCCTGCAACCAGATGCCAAGCGAGACTAAATGTCAAGCATCTTGTAATTGCTTTTTTCCCAATGTGCCCATATGGAGGAAGTATTAGGACAGCAAATTGTCTTGTGTTGGCCTGTATCATCTGTTTCCTGTTTACCCCCCCGTGTTTCTGTAGAATCTGGCAGCTCAGAAGAACTACAATAATCTAAACATGACAATGCAGGAGGCAATCAGTAGCAGGGCCTGCTGTGTGGACGGGGTGCTGAAGTGTTACCCTCACGAAACTCTGGAGACTATCATCGATCGCATTGCTAAGGCAGAGGTAAGACTACTTTTTGAAATTCTGAAGGGTTTCCCTGCTGGTCGGGGCTCTCTGTGCTGTCCCACTGCGTCCATCCTGGCACCCCTTTTTCCTATACACAGTAGTGCACTACTTTTGACCAGAAACCTGTTAACTGTTAGGGTGTAATTTGGGTTACGTACTCTGGCCTGCCGTGTCTCTTCCCTTCCTCCTCTTCTTTCTCCTCTTCCTCCCAGCTTCACATTTTCTCCTCTTCCTCCCAGGTTCACCCTCTCTCCTCTTCCTCCCAGCTTTACCGTCTCTCCTCTTCCTCCCAGGTTCACATTCTCTCCTCTTCCTCCCAGGTTCATCGTCTCTCCTCTTCCTCCCAGCTTCACCCTCTCTCCTCTTCCTCCCAGGTTCACCGTCTCGTGCTGGTAGATAAAGATGACGTGGTAGGGGGGATTGTCTCGCTCTCTGACCTCCTCCAGGCCCTGGTTTTGACCCCGGCAGGTATTGATGCCCTTTTCTCTTAGCACCTGACTGTGAGGTGGGGGGTCCATCTATCACTACCCACCACCTCCCAGCCCCTCCCCAGCCCCAACCCCAACCCCAGGTAAGCCCACTGGCTGTCGGTCACCCTCTAGTCCTGTCCTGCCTTGCTAGTCCTGTCCTGCCTTGCTAGTCCTGCCCTGCCTTGCCTTGCCCTGTCCAGTCTCGCCTCCCCTCCTCTCCTCTCTCCCCTCCTCCCTTCTCCACTCGCCTCCCCTCGCTTCCTCCCCTCCTCCTCTCCTCCCCTCGCTTCCTCCCCTCTTCCTCTCCCCTCCTCTTCTCTACACTCCCCTCTTCACCCCTCCCCACTGCCTCTTCTCCCCACTCCCCTCCTCTCTCCCGTACTCTCCTCTCGCCTCCCTCCCTTCTCTCTCTCCTCCCATCTCCTCTCCCATCTTCACCCCTCCTCTCCCCTCCCCTCCTCTCCCTTCATCCTCCCCTCCTCTCTCCTCTTCCCCTCTCTCCCTTCTCCTCTCCCCTCCATTCCTCTCCCTTCCCTCCTTTCCCCTTCTCCCCTCTCCTCCCCTCTTCCCTCTCCACCCTCCTCTCACCTCCTCCCGTCCTCTCCTCTGCTCTCGTCCCCTCGTCCCCTCTCCCCCACTCTCAACCCTCTTCTCCTCTTCCCTTCCCTCCTCCCTGCCATCTCTTCTCCTACCCTCCTTTCCACTCCCCTCTTCCCTCCTCTTCCCTTCTCCTCTCGCCTTATCCCCTCCTCTCCCTTCTCCCCTCCTCCCCTCCTTTCCACTCCCCTTCTCCCCTCTCTCTTCCCTGCTTACCTGTTGGCTTGTTGTCCTGTTGTCCGCCTGCTGTCCTGTCCGCCTGCTGTCCTGTTGGCTTGTTGGCCTGTGGGACGATTCTTTCAAAACCAAGAATCAACAAAACTTGATGATTCTTGATCAATCGTTTTTCCAGCATCTGTCATCGACTCACTCTGCCTTGGCTCTTCATGCTCATCACTGTGGCCTGACCTGACTATAGGTCAACCGATTATGATTTTTCAAAGCCGATACCGATTATTGGAGGACCCCCCCCCCCAAAAAAAGCAGATACCGATTAATCGGCCAGTTTTTTCCTCTTTTAATATATCGGCCAATTAATCGGTATCGGATTATTTGTTGTTGTAATAATGACAATTACAACAATACTGAATGAACAATGAACACTTTTATTTTAACTTAATATAATACATAAATAAAATCTATTTAGTCTCAAATAAATAATGAAACCTGTTCATTTTGGTTTAAATAATGCAAAAACACAGTGTTGGAGAAGAAAGTAAAAGTGCAACATGTGCCATGTAAAAAAAAAGGCTAACGTTTAAGTTCCTTGCTCAGAACATGAGAACATATGAAAGCTGGTGGTTCCTTTTAACATGAGTCTTCAATATTCCCAGTTAAGAGGCTTTAGGTTGAGGTTATTATAGGAATTATGACGCGTCTACTATTTCTCTCTATACCATTTGTATTTCATATACCTTTGACTATTGGATGTTCTTATAGGCACTATAGTATTGCCATCCTAATCTCGGGAGTTGATAGGCTTGAAGTCATAAACAGCGCTGTGCTTCAAGCATTGCTAAGAGCTGCTGGCAAACGCAGGAAAGTTTGAATGAATACTTACGAGCCTGCTGCTGCCTACCACCGCTCAGTCAGACTGCTCTATCAAATCATAGACTTCATTATAATATAATAAACACAGAAATACGAGCCTTAGGTCACCGGAAATCTGGAAACTATCATTTAGAAAACAAAACGTTTATTCTTTCAGTGAAATACGGAACCGTTCTGTATTTTATCAAACGGGCGGCAACACTAAGTCTAAATATTGCTGTTACATTGCACATCCTTCAATGTTATGTCATAATTATGTAAAATTCTGGCAAATTAGTTTGCAACGAGCCAGGCGGCCCAAACTGCTGCATATACCCTGACTCTGCTTGCACTGAACGCAAGAGAAGTGACACAATTTCCCCTACTTAATATTGCCTGCGAACATTAATTTATTTTAACTAAATATGCAGGTTTAAAAATATATACTTCTGTGTATTCATTTTAAGATCGGCATTGATGTTTACGGTTAGGTATATTCGTGCAACGATTGTGCTTTTTTCGCGAATGCGTTTTTGTTAAATCATCCCCCCGTTTGGCGAAGTAGGCTGTGATTCGATGTTAAAATTAACAGGCAACACATTGATTATATGCAACGCAGGACAAGCTAGTTAACCTAGTAATATCATCAACCAGATGTAGTTAACTAGGGATTAACTGAAGATTGATGGCACCCTATTCCCGATGTAGTGCACTACTTTGGACCATATTCCCTATACAGTGGGGCAAGAAAGTATTTAGTCAGCCACCAATTGTGCAAGTTCTCTCACTTAAAAAGATGAGAGAGGCCTGTAATTTTCATCATAGGTACACTTCAACTATGACAGACGAAATGAGGAAAGAAAATCCAGAAAATCACATTGTAGGATTTTTTATGAATTTATTTGCAAATTATGGTGGAAAATAAGTATTTGGTCACATACAAACAAGCAAGATTTCTGGCTCTCACAGACCTGTAACTTCTTCTTTAAGAGGCTCCTCTGTCCTCCACTCATTACCTGTATTAATGGCACCTGTTTGAACTTGTT
Organism: Brachymystax lenok tsinlingensis; assembly: GCA_030435695.1. Lineage (NCBI taxonomy): Eukaryota > Metazoa > Chordata > Actinopteri > Salmoniformes > Salmonidae > Brachymystax > Brachymystax lenok. Next base: position 3,070,371 of record CM059785.1, read on the forward strand.
ATCAGTATAAAAGACACCTGTCCACAACCTCAAACAGTCACACTCCAAACTCCACTATGGCCAAGACCAAAGAGCTGTCAAAGAACACCAGAAACAAAATTGTAGACCTGCACCAGGTTGGGAAGACTGAATCTGCAATAGGTAAGCAGCTTGGTTTGAAGAAATGAACTGTGGGAGCAATTATTAGGAAATGAAAGACATACAAGACCACTGATAATCTTCCTCGATCTGGGGCTCCACGCAAGATCTCACCCCGTGGGGTCAAAATGATCACAAGAACGGTGAGCAAAATCCCAGAACCACACGGGGACCTAGTGAATGACCTGCAGAGAGCTGGGACCAAAGTAACAAAGCCTACCATCAGTAACACACTACGCCGCCAGGGACTCAAATCCTGCAGGGCCAGACGTGTCCCCTGCTTAAGCCAGTACATGTTCAGGCCCGTCTGAAGTTTGCTAGAGAGCATTTGGATGATCCAGATGAGGATTGGGAGAATGTCATATGGTCAGATGAAACCAAAATAGAACTTTTTGGTAAAAACTCAACTCGTCGTGTTTGGAGGACAAAGAATGCTGAGTTGCATCCAAAGAACACCATACCTACTGTGAAGCATGGGGTGGAAACATCATGCTTTGGGGCTGTTTTTCTGCAAAGGGACCAGGACGACTGATCCGTGTAAAGGAAAGAATGAATGGGGCCATGTATCGTGAGATTTTGAGTGAAAACCTCCTTCCATTAGCAAGGGCATTGAAGATGAAACGTGGCTGGGTCTTTCCAGCATGACAATGATCCCAAACACACCGCCCGAACGAAGGAGTGGCTTCAGAAGAAGCATTTCAAGGTCCTGGAGTGGCCTAGCCAGTCTCCAGATCTTAACCCCATAGAAAATCTTTGGAGGGAGTTGAAAGTCCGTGTTGCCCAGCGACAGCCCCAAAACATCACTGCTCTAGAGGAGATCTGCATGGAGGAATGGGCCAAAATACCAGCAACAGTGTGTGAAAACCTTGTGAAGACTTACAGAAAACGTTTGACCTCTGTCATTGCCAACAAAGGGTATATAACAAAGTATTGAGATAAACTTTTGTTAATGACCAAATGCTTATTTTCCACCATAATTTGCAAATAAATAAATAAAACATCCTACAATGTGATTTTCTGGATTTCTTTTTCTCATTTCGTCATAGTTGAAGTGTACCTATGATGAAAATTACAGGCCTCTCTCATCTTTTTAAGTTGGAGAACTTGCACAATTGGTGGCTGACTAAATACTTTTTTGCCCCACTGTATATTGCACTACTTTTGACCAGATATTGGCCCTGGTCAAAAGTAGTGCACTATGTATGGAATAGGGTGCGAATTGGCAGCCTCTGTGTGAGAGGGAGCTGTAGTCAGTCCGCTCTGTGTGAGAGGTGACTGCAGTAAACCAATCTGCTTGGCCCATTTTCTTATTGTTTGCACAGAGTTTGTTTTGATGATCAAAACAGCATCTTTGTCTTTTATGTAATGTTTCTGAGCTGCCAAACTGCATAAAATGAAACATGGATAAAAATGAAAACATTTAGACAGCAAATCTTCATATTGGAGGTGAAAACAGACATGATTGCTTTTTGTAAAGTCTCTGACCAAAAAATAATGATTTGTTTGATTTTCTTCTTTTTAATTTTTTTTTTTTACAGAGATTTCACAAGGAGCTCAAACTCTGACCAGTGAAGAAAAATTGGAAGACTAATAATGAATGAAGACAGAAACTGTAAATATTTTTGATCGTACTCGATTACTTTTAAAATGCTTTTAAAAAGGTTTCTTATTTTCTGCAGGATAACACAAATACTTTCATATTTTTATATTCATACTCATGTTTGTTTGTTTGTTTATTTGTTGATGTACACTTTTTTTAAATAATGTACATTTTATAAAATCTCTCCTACACCAGTCAAAAGTATTATATACACATTAACGTAAAAATATTATATATATATATATATATATATATATATAGTACCAGTCAAAAGTATTATATACACTACCGTTCAAAAGTATTATTTATATATATATACGGTAGTGTATATAATACTTTATACACAGTAACATTAAAAAAATGATTTATATATATATTCGGTAGTGTATATAATACTTTATACATATTCACAGTTCCAGTCAAAGTATTATATATACAGTACCAGTCAAAGGTTTGGACACACCTACTCAGTGTTTTTCTTTATTTTTACTGTTTTCTACAATGTAGAATAATAGTGAAGACATCAAAACTATGAAATAACACATATGGAATCATGTAGTAACCTCCCAAAAAATATATTTTATATTTGAGATTCTTCAAAGTAGCCACCCTTTGCCTTGATGACAGCTTTGTACACTCTTGGCATTATCTCAACCAGCTTCACCTGGAATGCTTTCCCAACAGTCTTGAAGGAGTTCCCACATATGCTGAGCACTTGTTGGCTGCTTTTCCTTCACCTCTTTGGTCCAACTCATCCCAAACCATCTCAATTGGGTTGAGGTCGGGTGATTGTGGAGGCCAGATCATCTGATGCAGCACTCCACCACTCTCCTTGGTCAAGTAGCCCTTAAACAGCCTGGAGGTGTGTTGGGTCATTGTCCTGTTGAAAAACAAATGAAAGTCCCACTAAGCACAAACCAGACGGGATGGTGTATCGCTGCAGAATGCTGTGGTAGCCATGCTGGTTCAGTGTGCCTTGAATTCTAAATAAATCACTGACAGTGTCACCAGCAAAGCACCATCACACCTCCTCCATGCTTCACGGTGGGAACCACACATGCAGAGATCATCCGGTTGGAACCAAAAATCTCAAATTTGGACTCATCAGACCAAAGAATAGATTTCCACCGGTCTAATGTCCATTGCTCGTGTTTCTTGGCCCAAGCAAGTCTCTTCTTATTATTGGTGTCCTTTAGTAGTGGTTTCTTTGCAGCAATTCGACCATGAAGGCCTTGGTCATGCAGTCTCCTCTGAACAGTTGAGATGTGTCTGTTACTTGAACTCTTGTGAAGCATTTCTTTTGGCTGCAATCTAGGGTGCAGTTAAAGTAATGATGGACTGTCGTTTCTCTTTGCTTATTTGAGCTGTTCTTGCCATAATATGGACTTGGTCTTTTACCAAATAGGGCTATCTTCTGTATACCACCCTACCTTGTCACAACACAACTGATTGTCTCAAACACATTAAGAAGGAAAGAAATAACACAAAATAACTTTTTAACAAGCCACACCTGTTAATTGAAATTCATTCCAGATGAATACCTCATGAAGCTGGTTGAGATAATGCCAACAGTGTGCAAGGCTGTCATCAAGGCAAAGGGTGGCTACTTTGAAGAATCTCAAATATAAAATATATTTTGATTTGTTTAATACTTTTTTGGTTACTACATGATTCCATATGTGTTATTTCATAGTTCATTGTAGAAAATAGTAAAAATAAAGAAAAACCCTTGAATGAGTAGGTGTGTCCAAACTTTTGACTGGTACTGTATATAATGTTCCTCTTCTCCATAAATATTATGTATCTTTAAATTAATAGTTCCAGTACAATATTTACAATGTACAGGGATACTGGAGTGATGGAGGTAGATATGTATAGGGGTAATCATACTATATACAGGGTCAGTACCATATTAACAATGTGCAGGGATACTGGAGTGATGGAGGTAGATATGTATAGGGCTAAGGTGACTATATACAGGGTCAGTACCATATTAACAATGTGCAGGGATACTGGACTGATGGAGGTAGATATGTGTAGGGGTAAGGTGACTATATACAGGATCAGTTCCAGTACCATATTAACAATGTGCAGGGATACTGGAGTGATGGAGGTAGATATGTATAGGGGTAATCATACTATATACAGGGTCAGTTCCAGTACCATATTAACAATGTGCAGGGATACTGGAGTGATGGAGGTAGATATGTATAGGGGTAAGGTGACTATATACATGGTCAGTACCATATTAACAATGTGCAGGGATACTGGAGTGATGGAGGTAGATATGTATAGGGGTAAGGATACTTTTTGAGGATCTGATTCCAAATCTTTTCACCCTGAGGGGGAAGAACATTTTCTTTGGTAACAGTAGAAACAGAAAGGTGTAGGGGGTGAGTGGGAGGGAGTCTGCCAGGAGGGACAGGAGTCTTCCAGGAAGGACAGGAGTCTGCCAGGAAGGACAGGAGTCTCCTGATGAAGAAGGAGCCTCACCTATGACCTTACCTACCCCCAGACCCCGCCTATCCCCTGACCCCGCCTACCCCGTGACCACGCCTACCCCCGCCTACCCCCTGACCCCACCTACCCCCTGACCCCGCCTACCCTCTGATTTGTTTCTGCCGGACATCTTATTTGTTCTTTACGCAATATTAAATTACACAGTTGAGGTCATCCATTGTAAACCGTTCACACGAAAAGGTATGTAAAACATACAACTGAGAATTAGTTTTAGGCTGACATTACAGAAACTGTGTAAAAAGCTTTATGTTGTCAATACTGATTTCACATTCTACTGAACTTAATTTAATAAATTGTTACTACTGAATATCTAGTGTTTATTACAAGCATTAGGCAGAGATCGTGTGTTTTGGTAGACACACCAAGCATTAGGCAGAGACCGTGTGTTTTGGTAGACACACCAAGCATTAGGCAGAGACTGTGTGTTTTGGTAGACACACCAAGCATTAGGCAGAGACCGTGTGTTTTGGTAGACACACCAAGCATTAGGCCGAGACCGTGTGTTTTGGTAGACACACCAAGCATTAGGCAGAGACCGTGTGTTTTGGTAGACACACCAAGCATTAGGCAGAGACCGTGTGTTTTGGTAGACACACCAAGCATTAGGCAGAGACCGTGTGTTTTGGTAGACACACCAAGCATTAGGCAGAGACCGTGTGTTTTGGTAGACACACCAAGCATTAGGCAGAGACCGTGTGTTTTGGTAGACACACCAAGCATTAGGCAGAGACCGTGTGTTTTGGTAGACACACCAAATGCAGCATTCATATGGACAGAAAATCACAGAAGGACAGGTGGTGATAAACAGAACTGGACAACAGAACCCTGTTTATAGAACTGGACAACAGAACCCTGTTGATAGAACTGGACAACAGAACCCTGTTGAACAACAGAACCCTGTTGATAGAACTGGACAACAGAACCCTGTTGATAGAACTGGACAACAGAACCCTATTGATAGAACTGGACAACAGAACCTGTTGATAGAACTGGACAACAGAACCCTGTTGATAGAACTGGACAACAGAACCCTGTTGATAGAACTGGACAACAGAACCCTGTTGATAGAACTGGACAACAGAACCCTATTGATAGAACTGGACAACAGAACCAAGGAATAGAACTGGACAACAGAACCCTATTGATAGACCTGGACAAAAGAACCCTGTTGATAGAACTGGACAACAGAACCCTATTGATAGAACTGGACAACAGAACCCTGTTGATAGAACTGGACAACAGAACCAAGGAATAGAACTGGACAACAGAACCCTGTTGATAGACCTGGACAACAGAACCCTGTTGATAGAACTGAACAACAGAACCCTATTGATAGAACTGGACAACAGAACCCTGTTGATAGAACTGGACAACAGAACCAAGGAATAGAACTGGACAACAGAACCCTGTTGATAGACCTGGACAACAGAACCCTGTTGATAGAACTGGACAACAGAACCCTATTGATAGAACTGGACAACAGAACCAAGGAATAGAACTGGACAACAGAACCCTGTTGATAGAACTTGACAACAGAACCCTGTTGATAGAACTGGACAACATAACCCTATTGACAGAACTGGACAACAGAACAAAGGAATAGACCTGGACAACAGAACCCTGTTGATAGAACTGGACAACAGAACCTTGTTGATAGAACTGGACAACAGAACCCTATTGATAGAACTGGACAACAGAACCCTATTGATAGAACTTGACTACAGAACCCTGTTGATAGAACTGGACAACATAACCCTATTGATAGAACTGGACAACAGAACCAAAGAATAGAACTGGACAACAGAACCCTGTTGATAGAACTGGACAACAGAACCCTTTTGATAGAACTGGACAACAGAACCCTATTGATAGAACTGGACAAAATAACACTATTGATAGAACTGGACAACAGAACCCTGTTGATAGAACTGGACAACAGAACCTGTTGATAGAACTGGACAACAGAACCCTGTTGATAGACCTGGACAACAGAACCCTGTTGATAGAACTGGACAACAGAACCCTGTTGATAGAACTGGACAACATAACCCTGTTGATAGAACTGGACAACAGAACCCTGTTGATAGACCTGGACAACAGAACCCTGTTGATAGAAATGGACAACAGAACCCTGTTGATAGAACTGGACAACAGAACCCTGTTGATAGAACTGGACAACATAACCCTATTGATAGAACTGGACAACATAACCCTATTGATAGAACTGGACAACAGAACCCTATTGATAGAACTGGACAACAGAACCCTATTGATAGAACTGGACAACAGAACCCTGTTGATAGAACTGGACAACAGAACCCTGTTGATAGAACTGGACAACAGAACCCTATTGATAGAACTGGACAACAGAACCCTATTGATAGAACTGGACAACAGAACCCTGTTGATAGACCTGGACAACAGAACCCTGTTGATAGAAATGGACAACAGAACCCTGTTGATAGAAATGGACAACAGAACCCTGTTGATAGAACTGGACAACAGAACCCTATTGATAGAACTGGACAACATAACCCTATTGATAGAACTGGACAACAGAACCCTATTGATAGAACTGGACAACAGAACCCTGTTAATAGAACTGGACAACAGAACCCTATTGATAGAACTGGACAACAGAACCCTGTTGATAGAACTGGACAACAGAACCCTGTTGATAGAACTGGACAACAGAACCCTGTTGATAGAACTGGACAACAGAACCCTGTTGATAGAACTGGACAACATAACCCTATTGATAGAACTGGACAACAGAACCCTGTTGATAGAACTGGACAACAGAACCCTGTTGATAGAACTGGACAACAGAACCCTGTTGATAGAACTGGATAACAGAACCCTGTTGATAGAACTGGACAACAGAACCCTGTTAATAGAACTGGACAACAGAACCCTGTTGATAGAACTAGACAACAGAACCCTGTTGATAGAACTGGACAACAGAACCCTGTTGATAGAACTGGACAACAGAACCCTGTTGATAGAACTGGACAACAGAACCAAGGAATAGAACTGGACAACAGAACCCTGTTGATAGAACTGGACAACAGAACCCTTTTGATAAAACTGGACAACAGAACCCTGTTGATAGAACTGGACAACAGAACCCTGTTGATAGAACTGGACAACAGAACCAAGGAATAGAACTGGACAACAGAACCCTGTTGATAGAACTGGACAACAGAACCCTGTTGATAGAACTGGACAACAGAACCCTGTTGATAGACCTGGACAACAGAACCCTGTTGATAGAACTGGACAACAGAACCCTGTTGATAGAACTGGACAACAGAACCAAGGAATAGAACTGGACAACAGAACCCTGTTGATAGAACTGGACAACAGAACCAAGGAATAGAACTGGACAACAGAACCAAGGAATAGGAAGATGTTATTTGTTAGTCTTTTCAGCCTATATCATCTTCCTCCTCTCCTTCCTCCTCAGCGTTGGCATCCTGGTAATACTGGTACTCTGACACCAGGTCATTCATTTTGCTCTCAGCCTCACTGATCTCAGTCTTGTCCAGCTTCAGGGTACGGAAGCAGATATCCTAGGCTTCATTGTCTATGCAATAGGTTTCATCTGTTCTCTACAAGCTGGTGAACGGAGACGGTAGCATTGTAAGGCTCAACAACAGTGTCTGATACTTTGGTAGAGGGCACAACGGTAAAGGTGTTCGTGTTTCGGACTTGGTATTCTTCACGGATTTTGCTGATCAGTTCCCACGCCGGATCCTGTGCCTCTACCCAGGGAGGGATGGAGTTCGAATCCCTGTAGACAGTCACAGCTCTCGGGCCTCTTTCCGCATCACATCTAGAACAGAGTCCACCAGCTCCGCTCCCTCTGTCAAATGAAGTGGCCTTTAGCCCAGTTGTTACCTGCACCACTCTGCCCTGTGAGCAGGAAAATACATTTTAGGCATTTTCAATACATTCACTTGACAGTTTCCCCAATTTAGTTCAGGTTATCTGTGTTGTGTGTAACCTGAGTGATTTGGCTACACATTGAAAATATTTGACTGATGACATCCTTGTGACATCAACTTATTTGTATTTACAAACTTCACATACCAAAGACAAAGTTATCTAGTCTAAAGGTTTGTTGTCCAAATGGTCCAGAGTGAACTGAATCCATGCCTGACTCCGGGTCCAAATGGTCCAGAGTGAACTGAATCCATGCCTGACTCCGGGTCCAAATGGTCCAGAGTGAACTGAATCCATGCCTGACTCCGGGTCCAAATGGTCCAGAGTGAACTGAATCCATGCCTGACTCCGGGTCCAAATGGTCCAGAGTGAACTGAATCCATGCCTGACTCCGGGTCCAAATGGTCCAGAGTGAACTGAATCCATGCCTGACTCCGGGTCCAAATGGTCCAGAGTGAATTGAATCCATGCCTGACTCCGGGTCCAAATGGTCCAGAGTGAACTGAATCCATGCCTGACCCCGGGTCCAAATGGTCTGTTGGGACACAAATGCCGTAGATTTAATGTCAAATAGCCAAACTAAAGAGATTGTCTCATTGTAGTAGAGATGTATAAATGTTGTGCACGTTGACCCACCGGTTGTCTCATTGCAGTAGAGATGTATAAATGTTGTGCATGTTGACCCACCGGTTGTCTCATTGCAGTAGAGATGTATAAATGTTGTGCACGTTGACCCACGGTTGTCTCATTGCAGTAGAGATGTATAAATGTTGTGCACGCTGACCCACCGGTTGTCTCATTGCAGTAGAGATGTATAAATGTTGTGCACGTTGACCCAACGGTTGTCTCATTGCAGTAGAGATGTATAAATGTTGTGCACGTTGACCCAACGGTTGTCTCATTGCAGTAGAGATGTATAAATGTTGTGCACGTTGACCCAACGGTTGTCTCATTGCAGTAGAGATGTATAAATGTTGTGCACGTTGACCCACCGGTTGTCTCATTGCAGTAGAGATGTATAAATGTTGTGCACGTTGACCCAACGGTTGTCTCATTGCAGTAGAGATGTATAAATGTTGTGCACGTTGACCCAACGGTTGTCTCATTGCAGTAGAGATGTATAAGTGTTGTGCACGCGTTGACCCACGGTTGTCTCATTGCAGTAGAGATGTATAAATGTTGTGCACGTTGACCCAACGGTTGTCTCATTGCAGTAGAGATGTATAAATGTTGTGCACGTTGACCCACCGGTTGTCTCATTGCAGTAGAGATGTATAAATGTTGTGCACGTTGACCCAACGGTTGTCTCATTGCAGTAGAGATGTATAAATGTTGTGCACGTTGACCCACGGTTGTCTCATTGCAGTAGAGATGTATAAATGTTGTGCACGTTGACCCACCGGTTGTCTCATTGCAGTAGAGATGTATAAATGTTGTGCACGTTGACCCAACGGTTGTCTCATTGCAGTAGAGATGTATAAATGTTGTGCACGTTGACCCACCGGTTGTCTCATTGCAGTAGAGATGTATAAATGTTGTGCACGTTGACCCACCGGTTGTCTCATTGCAGTAGAGATGTATAAATGTTGTGCACGTTGACCCACCGGTTGTCTCATTGCAGTAGAGATGTATAAATGTTGTGCACGTTGACCCACCGGTTGTCTCATTGCAGTAGAGATGTATAAATGTTGTGCACGTTGACCCACCGGTTGTCTCATTGCAGTAGAGATGTATAAATGTTGTGCACGTTGACCCAACGGTTGTCTCATTGCAGTAGAGATGTATAAATGTTGTGCACGTTGACCCACGGTTGTCTCATTGCAGTAGAGATGTATAAATGTTGTGCACGTTGACCCAACGGTTGTCTCATTGCAGTAGAGATGTATAAATGTTGTGCACGTTGACCCACCGGTTGTCTCATTGCAGTAGAGATGTATAAATGTTGTGCACGTTGACCCAACGGTTGTCTCATTGCAGTAGAGATGTATAAATGTTGTGCACGTTGACCCACGGTTGTCTCATTGCAGTAGAGATGTATAAATGTTGTGCACGTTGACCCACGGTTGTCTCATTGTAGTAGAGATGTATAAATGTTGTGCACGTTGACCCACCGGTTGTCTCATTGCAGTAGAGATGTATAAATGTTGTGCACGTTGACCCAACGGTTGTCTCATTGCAGTAGAGATGTATAAATGTTGTGCACGTTGACCCACGGTTGTCTCATTGCAGTAGAGATGTATAAATGTTGTGCACGTTGACCCAACGGTTGTCTCATTGCAGTAGAGATGTATAAATGTTGTGCACGTTGACCCACCGGTTGTCTCATTGCAGTAGAGATGTATAAATGTTGTGCACGTTGACCCACCGGTTGTCTCATTGCAGTAGAGATGTATAAATGTTGTGCACGTTGACCCACCGGTTGTCTCATTGCAGTAGAGATGTATAAATGTTGTGCACGTTGACCCAACGGTTGTCTCATTGCAGTAGAGATGTATAAATGTTGTGCACGTTGACCCAACGGTTGTCTCATTGCAGTAGAGATGTATAAATGTTGTGCACGTTGACCCAACGGTTGTCTCATTGCAGTAGAGATGTATAAATGTTGTGCACGTTGACCCAACGGTTGTCTCATTGCAGTAGAGATGTATAAATGTTGTGCACGTTGACCCACCGGTTGTCTCATTGCAGTAGAGATGTATAAATGTTGTGCACGTTGACCCACCGGTTGTCTCATTGTAGTAGAGATGTATAAATGTTGTGCACGTTGACCCACGGTTGTCTCATTGCAGTAGAGATGTATAAATGTTGTGCACGTTGACCCAACGGTTGTCTCATTGCAGTAGAGATGTATAAATGTTGTGCACGTTGACCCACGGTTGTCTCATTGCAGTAGAGATGTATAAATGTTGTGCACGTTGACCCAACGGTTGTCTCATTGCAGTAGAGATGTATAAATGTTGTGCACGTTGACCCACCGGTTGTGTCACGTTTCTCTTCTGAGGGGACAGACCAAGACGCAGCGATGTAGCCAGAATACATGATTTAATAAATCCACGGGAACAAGACGGAACAAAACAAAGAACGGAGAAGCGAACGATGAACATAACTGAACAAACAAACACAGCTATGAACATACAATAACCCACGAACCCAGAGTGAAACCTACTAGCCTAAATATGGTTCCCAATTAGAGACAACGACACACAGCTGCCTCTAATTGGGAACCATTACCCAACATAGAAATACGACACCTAGAATGAACAAACCCTACACAAAGACAAAACCAAAACGCTCCAGCCTGGAAACTCGGGACTGGGCGTTACAGTACCCCAAAGGCGCGGACTCCGGACGCGCCAAAGAAAAATCTGTGGGGGGTCTTGAGTGGGTCGCTTTGTCCCAGGTGGAGGCTCGGTGCTGGCCGTGCTGGTCTGACATCCAGAACCGGAGGCCCTGGGCCTTCTCCTGGAACTCTGGTGCGTGGAGTTGGAACTGGCCGTACTGGACTCGTGATGCTCACTGGAACGCTGGTGCGTGGAGCAGGAACTGGCAGTACTGGACTCGTGATGCTCACTGGGACTCTGGTGCGTGGAGCAGGAACTGGCAGTACTGGACTCGTGATGCTCACTGGGACTCTGGTGCGTGGAGCAGGAACTGGTCGTGCTGGACTCGTGATGCTCACTGGGACTCTGGTGCGTGGAGCAGGAACTGGTCGCACTGGACTCGTGATGCTCACTGGAACTCTGGTGCGTGGAGCAGGAACTGGCAGTACTGGACTTGTGATGCTCACTGGAACTCTGGTGCGTGGAGCAGGAACTGGCAGTACTGGACTCGTGATGCTCACGGGGACTCTGGTGCGTGGAGCAGGAACTGGTCGTACTGGACTCGTGATGCTCACTGGGACTCTGGTGCGTGGAGCAGGAACTGGTCGTACTGGACTCGTGATGCTCACTGGAACTCTGGTGCGTGGAGCAGGAACTGGCAGTACTGGACTTGTGATGCTCACTGGAACTCTGGTGCGTGGAGCAGGAACTGGCAGTACTGGACTTGTGATGCTCACTGGAACTCTGGTGCGTGGAGCAGGAACTGGTCGTACTGGACTCGTGATGCTCACTGGGACTCTGGTGCGTGGAGCAGGAACTGGTCGTACTGGACTCGTGATGCTCACTGGAACTCTGGTGCGTGGAGCAGGAACTGGCAGTACTGGACTTGTGATGCTCACTGGAACTCTGGTGCGTGGAGCAGGAACTGGCAGTACTGGACTTGTGATGCTCACTGGAACTCTGGTGCGTGGAGCAGGAACTGGTCGTACTGGACTCGTGATGCTCACTGGGACTCTGGTGCGTGGAGCAGGAACTGGTCGTACTGGACTCTCTGAACGCACGGGAGCTTGGTGCGCCGGAGCCGACAGGGCGTGCTGGACTCTCTGAACGCACGGAGAGCTTGGTGCGCGGAGCCGGGACAGGACGTGCTGGACTCTCTGAACGCACGGGAGCTTGGTGCGCGGAGCCGGGACAGGGCGTGCTGGACTCTCGGAGCGCACGTGGAGCTGGAGTGCGCGGAGCCGAGCAGGGCGTGCTGGACTCTCGGAGCGCACGGGAGCTTGGTGCGGCGGGCGGAACAGGGCGTGCTGGACTCTCGGAGCGCACGGGAGCTTGGTGCGCGGGGCGAGCAGGGCGTGCTGGACTCTCTGAGCGCGCGGGGGAGCTTGGTGCGCGGGCCGGGCAGGGCGTGCTGGACTCTCGGAGCGCGAGGGGAGCTGGAGTGCGCGGGGCGGAGCAGGGCGTGCTGGACTCTCGGAGCGCACGGGAGCTGGAGTGCGTGGAACAGGGACTGGGCGTGTAGACACCACTACACGGACTGGGATCTTGGAACACGGAACAGGGATCTTGGAACGCGGAACAGGGATCTTGGAACGCGGAACAGGGATCTTGGAACGCGGGACAGGGATCTTGGAACGCGGAACAGGGATCTTGGAACGTGGAACAGGGATCTTGGAACGTGGAACAGGGATCTTGGAACGTGGAACAGGGATCTCGGAGCGTGGAACAGGGATCTCGGAGCGTGGAACGGGGACTGGACGTGTAGAAACCTCTACCCGGACCGGGAACCTGATATGGAGAGCCGACACCATATCTCCAGCTAGCTCACTAACCCTGGCCTCATGGGTGAGTGGAGCTGGAATCTCTCGGACTGGGCTGTGGATCCGTGCGGAGATTCTGCCCGTGAGGACCACAGGATAACATGGACCCAAAAGGCGCACTGGAGGCCTGGCTCGCAGAGCTGGCACCACTCTCCCAGGTAGCACACAGACCTCGGCCCGACCAATGAGTGGCGCTGGGATCTCTCGCACTGGGCTGCGGACACGCATCGGAGACACCGCACACGGAACTGGAGCAGGATATCCGGGTCCCAGGAGACGTACCGGGGACTTAGTGCGCAGCGATGGCACCACTCTTTCTGGCTGAACACTTATTTTCCCCCGACTGATGAGTGGAGCGGGAATCACTCGCACCGGCCTCTGAATCCCTATAGGGGAAACCGTGCGCAACACTGCATAGCACGGCCTCCCTTCGCTGCGACGCTCTCCCCAACGCTCTCTCCATAAAGCACGAGGGGTTGGCTCAGGAGTCCCTCCTGAACCGGCCAACCTCCTCGTGTGCCCCCCCCCAAAAGTTTCTTGGGGCAGCCTTACGGACCTCCGTGCCAGGCGAGATCCGATGAGGTCCTCCCTGGTCCAGCACTCCCGAGTCTCTCGCTGCTTGGTCTTTTGTGGGTGGGTTATTCTGTCACGTTTCTCTTCTGAGGGGACAGACCAAGACGCAGCGATGTAGCCAGAATACATGATTTAATAAATCCACGGGAACAAGACGGAACAAAACAAAGAACGGAGAACGTAACGATGAACATAACTGAACAAACAAACACAGCTATGAACATACAATAACCCACGAACCCAGAGTGAAACCTACTAGCCTAAATATGGTTCCCAATTAGAGACAACGACACACAGCTGCCTCTAATTGGGAACCATTACCCAACATAGAAATACGACACCTAGAATGAACAAACCCTACACAAAGACAAAACCAAAACGCTCCAGCCTGAAACTCGGGACTGGGCGTTACAGGTTGTCTCATTGCAGTAGAGATGTATAAATGTTGTGCACGTTGACCCACCGGTTGTCTCATTGCAGTAGAGATGTATAAATGTTGTGCACGTTGACCCACCGGTTGTCTCATTGCAGTAGAGATGTATAAATGTTGTGCACGTTGACCCAACGGTTGTCTCATTGCAGTAGAGATGTATAAATGTTGTGCACGCGTTGACCCAACGGTTGTCTCATTGCAGTAGAGATGTATAAATGTTGTGCACGCGTTGACCCAACGGTTGTCTCATTGCAGTAGAGATGTATAAATGTTGTGCACGTTGACCCACCGGTTGTCTCATTGCAGTAGAGATGTATAAATGTTGTGCACGTTGACCCAACGGTTGTCTCATTGCAGTAGAGATGTATAAATGTTGTGCACGTTGACCCACGGTTCTCTCATTGCAGTAGAGATGTATAAATGTTGTGCACGTTGACCCACCGGTTGTCTCATTGCAGTAGAGATGTATAAATGTTGTGCACGTTGACCCACGGTTGTCTCATTGCAGTAGAGATGTATAAATGTTGTGCACGTTGACCCACGGTTGTCTCATTGCAGTAGAGATGTATAAATGTTGTGCACGTTGACCCACGGTTGTCTCATTGCAGTAGAGATGTATAAATGTTGTGCACGTTGACCCAACGGTTGTCTCATTGCAGTAGAGATGTATAAATGTTGTGCACGTTGACCCAGCGGTTGTCTCATTGCAGTAGAGATGTATAAATGTTGTGCACGCTGACCCAACGGTTGTCTCATTGCAGTAGAGATGTATAAATGTTGTGCACGTTGACCCAACGGTTGTCTCATTGCAGTAGAGATGTATAAATGTTGTGCACGTTGACCCACGGTTGTCTCATTGCAGTAGAGATGTATAAATGTTGTGCCACGTTGACCCAACGGTTGTCTCATTGCAGTAGAGATGTATAAATGTTGTGCACGTTGACCCACCGGTTGTCTCATTGCAGTAGAGATGTATAAATGTTGTGCACGTTGACCCACGGTTGTCTCATTGCAGTAGAGATGTATAAATGTTGTGCACGTTGACCCACCGGTTGTCTCATTGCAGTAGAGATGTATAAATGTTGTGCACGTTGACCCACCGGTTGTCTCATTGCAGTAGAGATGTATAAATGTTGTGCACGTTGACCCACCGGTTGTCTCATTGCAGTAGAGATGTATAAATGTTGTGCACGTTGACCCAACGGTTGTCTCATTGCAGTAGAGATGTATAAATGTTGTGCACGCTGACCCAACGGTTGTCTCATTGCAGTAGAGATGTATAAATGTTGTGCACGCTGACCCAACGGTTGTCTCATTGCAGTAGAGATGTATAAATGTTGTGCACGTTGACCCAACGGTTGTCTCATTGCAGTAGAGATGTATAAATGTTGTGCACGTTGACCCAACGGTTGTCTCATTGCAGTAGAGATGTATAAATGTTGTGCACGTTGACCCACCGGTTGTCTCATTGCAGTAGAGATGTATAAATGTTGTGCACGTTGACCCACCGGTTGTCTCATTGCAGTAGAGATGTATAAATGTTGTGCACGTTGACCCAATCGGTTGTCTCATTGCAGTAGAGATGTATAAATGTTGTGCACGTTGACCCACGGTTGTCTCATTGCAGTAGAGATGTATAAATGTTGTGCACGTTGACCCACCGGTTGTCTCATTGCAGTAGAGATGTATAAATGTTGTGCACGTTGACCCACCGGTTGTCTCATTGCAGTAGAGATGTATCTTCTCTTTCCTCGCCACATCCAGGAGTCCCAAAAACTATTTGTAGAAAATAATATAATTTCCCACATTTTTTGCGCATACAATATACAGTAGCTCAGTATACATACAATATACATTAGCTCACTATACAGTACAATATACAGTACAGTATACAGTATAGTATACAGACAACATACAGTATAGTATACATACAATATACAGTAGCTCAGTATACAGACAATATACATTAGCTCACTATACAGTACAATATACAGTACAGTATACAGTATAGTATACAGACAACATACAGTATAGTATACATACAATATACAGTAGCTCAGTATACAGACAATATACATTAGCTCACTATACAGTACAATATACAGTACAGTATACAGTATAGTATACAGACAACATACAGTATAGTATACATACAATATACAGTAGCTCAGTATACAGACAATATACATTAGCTCACTATACAGTACAATATACAGTACAGTATACAGTATAGTATACAGACAACATACAGTATAGTATACATACAATATACAGTAGCTCAGTATACATACAATATACAGTAGCTCAGTATACAGTACAATATACAGTACAGTGTACAGCACATTATACAGTAGCTCAGTGTACAGTACAATATACAGTAGCTCAGTGTACAGTACAATATACAGTACAGTGTACAGCACATTATACAGTAGCTCAGTGTACAGTACAATATACAGTAGCTCAGTATACAGACAATATACAGTACAATATACAGTAGCTCAGTGTACAGTACAATATACAGTACAATATACAGTAGCTCAGTGTACAGACAATTTACAGTGCAATATACAGTAGCTCAGTGTACAGACAATTTACAGTGCAATATACAGTAGCTCAGTGTACAGTACAATATACAGTACAATAAACAGTAGCTTAGTATACAGTACCTCAGTATACAGACAATATACAGTAGCTCAGTGTACAGTACAATATACATGAGCTCAGTATACTGTACAATATACAGTACAATATACAGTAGGTCAGTGTACAGTACAATATACAGTAGCTCAGTATACAGACAATATACAGTACAATATACAGTAGCTCAGTGTACAGTACAATATACAGTAGCTCAATGTACAGTACAATATACAGTACAATATACAGTAGCTCAGTGTACAGTACAATATACAGTAGCTCAGTGTACAGTACAATATACAGAAGCTCAGTATGCAGTACAATATACAGTAGCTCAGTGTACAATACAATATACAGTAGCTTAGTGTACAATACAATATACAGTACAACATACAGTAGCTCATTATACAGTACCAAATACTGTAGATCAGTGTACAGTACAATATACAGTAGCTAAGTGTACAGTACAATATACAGTACAATATACAGTAGCTCAGTGTACAGTACAATATACAGAAGCTCAGTATACAGACAATATACAGTACAATATACAGTAGCTCAGTGTACAGTACAATATACAGAAGCTCAGTATGCAGTACAATATACAATACAATATACAGTAGCTCAGTGTACAGTAAAATATACAGAAGCTCAGTATGCAGTACAATATACAGTACAATATACAGTAGCTCAGTGTACAGACAATATACAGTAGCTCAGTATACAGACAATATACAGTACAATTTACAGTAGCTTAGTGTACAGTACAATTTACAGTAGCTCAGTGTACAGACAATATACAGTACAATTTACAGTAGCTCAGTATACAGTACAATATACAGTACAATATACAGTAGCTCAGTATACAGTACAATATACATTACAATATACAGTAGCTCAGTAAACAGACAATATACAGACCATATACAGTAGCTCAGTGTACAGTGCAATATACAAAAGCTCAGTATACAGTACAATATACAGAAGCTCAGTATACTGTACAATATCAGTACAATATACAGTACAATATACAGTAGCTCAGTAAACAGACACTATACATACAATATACAGTAGCTCACTATACAGACCATATACAGTAGCTCAGTGTACAGTGCAATATACAGAAGCTCAGTATACAGTACAATATACAAAAGCTCACTATACAGTACAAGATACAGTACAATATACAGTAGCTGTGTACAGTACAATATACAGTATAATATACAGTACAATATACAGTAGCTGTGTATAGTACCATATACAGAAGCTCAGTATACTGTACAATATACAGTATAATATACAGAAGCTCAGTACACAGTACAATATACAGTACAGTGTACAGTACAATGTAAAGTACAATATACTGTACAATATACCGTACAGTGTACAGTACAATATACTGTACAGTACAATATACAGTACAGTGTACAGTACAGTGTACAGTACAATATACAGTACAGTGTACAGTACAATATACAGTACAGTGTACAGTACAATATACAGTACAATATACCGTACAGTGTACAGTACAATATAGTGTACAATGTACAGTACAGAGTACAGTACAATATACAGTAGCTCAGTATTTGTATTTATTTTATAGTAGCTCATGAAATATGGGACCAACACTTTACACTTTGCGTTCATATTTTTGTTCTGAATATTTACATCGGCTCGTATTTCCATCAATGAACAGGCAGAAAATAGGCTAACGGAAAAACCCTGGTTCTTTGAGAGTTTCCCTGGGAGGTTTTATAAACTCTCTGAGAATGGAAATGAAAGGTTATTTCCTTAACGCTGCTATTATGTTGCGGGTCAATTTGACCCATTTCCACTTTAGAGTTGTCTAAAATACTAGTTAACCTCTCTTTTTCTCCATGAAATTAAGTGACTTTTCCTCATTTAGGGTCATGAACCTAAACTTCCAAATGTGGACTCGGCTGATGTGTTGTGGAATGTCTGTGTAGATTTTGTATACAAGACATGATGTTGTGGGTCATTTTAACCCGGAGGCTTTCATGTGTGTATAGATATTTGCACAGGTCTAAAATAAACAAGTGTCTTTGATGTATTTTGTTTTGACTGGTTCTGGTTGCACTTCTATAATTATATTTGAGTGAAACGGAGCTTTTCCCAAGCTTCTCCTTCTCGGTGCGAGAGCAACAGATCTCTGACACAGACACTCAAAAATGAGCTCCAAACAGAAAATGCTTGTTTGTGAGAAAGGAAAATATGTTTAACAAATAAATAGTTCTTAAATATAGACTTTTTGAAATCAAATCTTCTTGTATTTCTTCTTTCTGAAAGGTCTGACGAGACAAAATAAAAGTTTTGTCAGTTTTTTTTTCACTTGATTATTTTGACTGTCTTGAGTGTGTTTAAACCGTGCGGGTCAGTCCGACCCGTACCACAATGGAAGTAGTTCAAACTTTCACTGAATAACTTTCACTCCAAGCACAGATAGGACACATGGACATTAATTTCCTTAGGCATTTAATCATGCAAATGTTTTTATTTTTTTTATTGTGACACGGCACATTCATCTACTGCACATTTACCATTCCAGTGTTAAATTGCTGTATTGTAATTACTTTTCCACCATGGCCTATTTATTGCCTCACGTTCCTTATCCTACCTCATTTGCACACATTGTATATAGATTTGTTTTTTCCCTACTGTATTATTGACTGTATGTTTGTTTACTCCATGTGTAACTCTGTGTTGTTGTATGTGTTGAACTGCTTTGCTTTATCTTGGCCAGGTCGCAGTTGTAAATTAGAACTTGTTCTCAACTGGCCTACCTGGTTAAATAAAGGTTAAATAAAATAAAAATGTAAAATAAATCAGTGAGATTCAAATCATAAACTTCTGTTTTCTATCCATGTATTTAGTCCACTGTGCCACAAGGATGGCTAGCATAGGAAGCTGTTCATTTTCGTTTGTTTCGTTTGAAATGGGGTCTGTTTGAATAAACACTCATTAAGATCAGGTGTGGCCAATTAGTGGGCGCAGCCAACACACCTGAACACGATAGAAGATAAACAAGAGTTTTGTTTGATGCTGAGGATGGAATGTATATGTTTGTAAATAACATTCTTAGAACATCTTTTTATCCTTTATTTAACTAGGCAAGTAATTATTTTTTATGACGGCCGGGGAACAGTGGGGTTAAATGCCTTGTTCAGGGACAGAACAACAGATTTTTACCTTGTCAGCTCGGGGATTCGATCTAGCAACCTTTCAGTTAAAGTCCAACGCTCTAACCACTAGGCTACCTGCCTCTAACCACCAGGCTACCTGCCTCTAACCACTAGGCTACCTGCCTCTAACCACCAGGCTACCTGCCTCTAACCACTAGGCTACCTGCCTCTAACCACCAGGCTACCTGCATCTAACCACTAGGCTACCTGCCTCTAACCACTAGGCTACCTGCCTCTAACCACTAGGCTACCTGCCTCTAACCACTAGGCTACCCTGCTCTAACCACTAGGCTACCTGCTCTAACCACTAGGCTACCGTCTCTAACCACTAGGCTACCCTGCTCTAACCACTAGGCTAACCTGCTCTAACCACTAGGCTACCCGCCTCTAACCACTAGGCTACCTGCCTCTAACCACTAGGCTACCTGCCTCTAACCACTAGGCTACCTGCCTCTAACCACTAGGCTACCCTGCTCTAACCACCAGGCTACCTGCCTCTAACCACTAGGCTACCTGCCTCTAACCACTAGGCTACCTGCTCTAACCACTAGGCTACCTGCCTCTAACCACTAGGCTACCTGCCTCTAACCACTAGTCTACCCTGCTCTAACCACTAGGCTACCTGCCTCTAACCACTAGGCTACCTGCCTCTAACCACTAGGCTACCTGCCTCTAACCACTAGGCTACCCTGCTCTAACCACCAGGCTACCTGCCTCTAACCACTAGGCTACCTGCCTCTAACCACTAGGCTACCTGCTCTAACCACTAGGCTACCTGCCTCTAACCACTAGGCTACCTGCCTCTAACCACTAGTCTACCCTGCTCTAACCACTAGGCTACCTGCCTCTAACCACTAGGCTACCCTGCTCTAACCACTAGGCTACCCTGCTCTAACCACTAGGCTACCTGCTCTAACCACTAGGCTACCGTCTCTAACCACTAGGCTACCCTGCTCTAACCACTAGGCTACCTGCCCCTAACCACTAGGCTACCTGCCTCTAACCACTAGGCTACCCGCCTCTAACCACTAGGCTACCCGCCTCTAACCACTATGCTACCCTGCTCTAACCACTAGGCTAACCTGCCTCTAACCACTAGGCTACCTGCCTCTAACCACTAGTCTACCCTGCTCTAACCACTAGGCTACCTGCCTCTAACCACTAGGCTACCCTGCTCTAACAACTAGGCTACCCTGCTCTAACCACTAGGCTACCTGCTCTAACCACTAGGCTACCGTCTCTAACCACTAGGCTACCCTGCTCTAACCACTAGGCTACCTGCCCCTAACCACTAGGCTACCTGCCTCTAACCACTAGGCTACCCGCCTCTAACCACTAGGCTACCCGCCTCTAACCACTATGCTACCCTGCTCTAACCACTAGGCTACCTGCCTCTAACCACTAGGCTACCTGCCTCTAACCACTAGGCTACCCTGCTCTAACCACTAGGCCACCTGCTCTAACCACTAGGCTACCTGTCTCTAACCGCTAGGCTACCCTGCTCTAACCGCAAGGCTACCCTGCTCTAACCGCTAGGCTACCTGCTCTAACCACTAGGCTACCTGCCTCTAACCACTAGGCTACCCTGCTCTAACCACTAGGCTACCCTGCTCTAACCACTAGGCTACCTGCTCTAACCACCAGGCTCCCCTGCTCTAACCACTAGGCTACCTGCTCTAACCACCAGGCTACCTGCCTCTAACCACCAGGCTACCCTGCCTCTAACCACTAGGCTACCCTGCTCTAACCACTAGGCTACCTGCTCCTAACCACTAGGCTACCTGCCCCTAACCACTAGGCTACCTGCCTCTAACCACTAGGCTACCCTGCCTCTAACCACTAGGCTACCCTGCCTCTAACCACTAGGCTACCCTGCCTCTAACCACTAGGCTACCTGCCTCTAACCACTAGGCTACCCTGCTCTAACCACTAGGCTACCTGCCACCCCAAGGTTCTCTGAACCTTACTAACATGACTTTAAATAGAACGATGAGGTAACCTGTAGTAAACGTTATGCTGACGTACTGAAATTCCCACAGAATAACGTTGTTTCTTAAATGTTCTTTTGAACTATTTGAGAACATTCCCAATGTCAACCAGTTAGAGAACATTCGTATAACATTACCAAAATTGAAATGAAATGTAACCATGTTTTAGGAAAACAATCTGTTAAAGTAATTAAATACCATAGAAAATAAAGTTTTGACAAGTTCCTTAAATGTGTTGAGAATGTTCCAAAGCCCTGCACCATTCCCAGAAGGTTGTGGGAAGATGGGATGGGAATAGTGGAACAGACAGAAATCTATCTCCGCTCCAGAATCCTCAACAAAGCTCAGTTTATTAAATACTTGTTAAACTCTGGCGCCCTCTGGTGGCTCTAAGCTACACCTATACTTTATAACACCTCCAGGAAATAACTAGAAGTCTTACAAACACGTGGTTAGCACTGTCAGAAAAGTAAGAACTGTGTGGATTCTGATACAGTCGTAAGCATTTCAACGTGACTATTACAGAACCGGAGCAACAACAGGCAAAAGACAAGCTAAATGTTCCTATATTTTGTTCCTTCTTTTTGGGGAGTGTTTTGGTTCCCCACTTGTCCCCATGTTAGGAAATAAGAGATTTGAAAGTGCAGGGCTTGTGCAATGTGCTCTGCCTTTTTGTTGTTGTCCTTGAATGATATACAGTTGCTTCAGAAAGTATTCACCCCCCTTGACTTGTTCAAAATGTTGTTGTGGTACGGTCTGAATTTATTTTTTACATTTTTACAAATTACAAGAAAATTAAAAGCTTAAATATCTTGAGTCTAAGTATTTAACCCCTTTGTTATGGCATAAATAAATTCAGGAAAAAATAATGTGCTCATCAAGTCACATAATCAGGGCCGGATACACACATAAGCGGTCGCTTAGGAAACCTGGCCACTGGGAACTCTCAAGTTACTATTGAGAGTAAGAATAGTGGAAAACACCAAGGTGCAATTTCTCAATGTGGTTGTGCTGCAGCGGTTTTTCTCTTATGTCAGTCACTGACAGTCACTCAATTAGCCATGTCAGCTAACCATGTTTAGATTGGTAGTTAGTCTAGCCAGCGATCTAAACTTAGTAGTAATCATGGCCGAAATACCGACAGGGCACAACACGTCTGTCCATGTCATGGATGAGCTACTGCAGCCACACTGTGTTCCACTCCTATCAGCTAAAAACTGCTCCAGTGGGCACGCAAGCAGCAAACAAATCAAATCAAATGTTATTGGTCACATACACATGGTTAGCAGATGTTAATGCGAGTGTAGAGAAATGCTTGTGCTTCTAGTTCCGACCATGCAGTAGTATCTAACAAGTAATCTAACAAATTCACAACAACTACCTTATACACACAAGTGTAAAGGATTGATTAAGAATATGTATATATAAATATATGGATGAGCGATGGCCGAACGGCATAGGCAAGATGCAGTAGATGGTATAGAGTACAGTATATACATATGAGATGAGTAATGTAGGATATGTAAAGATTAAATAAAGCGGCATTGTTTAAGTGACTAGTGATACATTTATTACATCCAATTATTAATTATTAAAGTGGCTAGAGATTGAGTCAGTATGTTGGCAGCAGCCACTCAATGTTAGTGATGTCTGTTTAACAGTCTGATGGCCTTGAGATAGAAGCTGTTTTTCAGTCTCTCGGTCCCAGCTTTGATGCACCTGTACTGACCTCGCCTTCTGGATGGTAGCGTGGTGAACAGGCAGTGGCTCGGGTGGCTGCTGTCCTTGATGATATTTTTGGCCTTCCTGTGACATCAGGTGGTGTAGGTGTCTTGGGGGGCAGGTAGTTTGCCCCCGGTGATGCGTTGTGCAGACCTCACTATCCTCTGGAGAACCTTACGGTTGTGGGCGGAGCAGTTGCCGTAGCAGGCGGTGATACGGCCCGACAGGATGCTCTCGATTGTGCATCTGTAAAAGTTTGTGAGGGTTTTAGGTGACAAGCCGAATTTCTTCAGCCTCCTGAGGTGGACAATTGAGATGTGGAAAAACATTGCCTGGTCCGACGAATCCCGGTTCCTGTTGCATCATTCTGATGGCAGAGTCAAGATTTGGAGTAAGAAGCGTGAGTCCATGGCTCCATCCTGCCTGGTGTCAACAGTACAGGCTGGTGGCGGCGGTGGTGTAATGGTGTGGGGAAATTTAGGTCCCTTCATACCAATTGAGCAAAGTTGATAACAATTGAGTCACGTTTCCATGCACCAAAGAATTCAGGCTGTTCTGGAGGCAAAGGGGGGTGTACCTAATAAATATATGTTTGTCATATTTCTGCTGTTGGGAAGAGAATAGGATGTTATGCATAACAATATGTTAGGACATGGCGATGTATATTTGTGCACGTGGAAGTCAGTGATTTATGTGTACTAATGGTTAATGAGGCAATACAAATGTGATATGACTAAAATTTGATGAAATTAAAGGACATTTAGTTGACTAAAATGGCCCACTGTTTTCGTCATTTTGACAATAACTAGACTAAATCATTATTCAAACGAGAAAAATGTGACTAAGACGATGATATTTTCATCAAAATGGCAAAGACCTAATCTAAAAAACGAGTGCCAGAATTAACAAATAAATTGCATACTCTATGAATATTTAAATTCTTAAATTTACATTTTAGTCATTTAGCAGATGGCCTTATCCAGAGAGACTTACAGTAAGTACATTCATCTCCAGATAGCTAGGTGGGACAACCACATATCTCAGTCATAGTCAGTACATTCATCTCCAGATAGCCCAGGTGGGACAACCACATATCTCAGTCATAGTCAGTACATTCATCTCCAGATAGCTAGGTGGGACAACCACATATCTCAGTCATAGTAAGTACATTAATCTTAAGATTGCTAGGTGGGACAACCACATATCACAGTCATAGTAAGTACATTCATCTTCAGATAGCTAGGTGGGACAACCACATATCTCAGTCATAGTAAGTACATTCATCTCCAGATAGCTAGGTGGGACAACCACATGTCACAGTCATAGTCAGTACATTCATCTCCAGATAGCCCAGGTGGGACAACCACATATCTCAGTCATAGTCAGTACATTCATCTCCAGATAGCTAGGTGGGACAACCACATATCTCAGTCATAGTAAGTACATTAATCTTAAGATTGCTAGGTGGGACAACCACATATCACAGTCATAGTAAATACATTCATCTCAAGATAGCTAGGTGGGACAACCACATATCTCAGTCATAGTCAGTACATTCATCTTCAGATAGCTAGGTGGGACAACCACATATCTCAGTCATAGTCAGTACATTCATCTTCAGATAGCTAGGTGGGACAACCACATATCTCAGTCATAGTAAGTACATTTTTTCCTCAATAAAGTAGCTACCAGCAAAGTCAGTACACTGTAAAACCTAACAGTATATCTTGCTAAACTAATTAAGTACAATTTACTCAAAGGTTACTAAAAGTTACTAATTTTCAGTCAGTAGTTATATTTCAATTTATGTACCTCGATATTTAACCTATTTCCACTCTTCATCTCAAAATAGCCTAGCCTTCCTGCTGAAATAGCCTTCCTGCTGAAATAGCCTAGGCTTACTGCTGAAATAGCCTAGGCTTCCTGCTGAAATAGCCTTCCTGCTGAAATAGCTTAGGCTTCCTGCTGAAATAGCTTAGGCTTCCTGCTGAAATAGCTTAGGCTTCCTGCTGAAATAGCCTTCCTGCTGAAATAGCCTAGGCTTCCTGCTGAAATAGCCTAGGCTTACTGCTGAAATAGCCTAGGCTTACTGCTGAAATAGCCTTCCTGCTGAAATAGCCTAGGCTTCCTGCTGAAATAGCCTAGGCTTACTGCTGAAATAGCCTTCCTGCTGAAATAGCCTAGGCTTACTGCTGAAATAGCCTTCCTGCTGAAATAGCCTTCCTGCTGAAATAGCCTTCCTGCTGAAATAGCTTAGGCTTCCTGCTGAAATAGCCTAGGCTTCCTGCTGAAATAGCCTAGGCTTACTGCTGAAATAGCCTTCCTGCTGAAAAAGCCTAGGCTTACTGCTGAAATGCATTGAATTAATTTGGGGTAACGCTCAGATTTTATGAACGGCCTGTTTTTCAATTCACAGCAATGTAATTTGCGTTCAAAGCCACTCTACTATTACTAAATATCAGTTTCACTTGCTGTGAAATCTTTACGTAGTGGCGCCACCAAGACGGCCATGTGGCGCAGCGACAATCTTATTTTGTGACCATATCTTGACTTTAAACGTTTTAAATGGGCACTTTCCCGATTGCCCAGGACTCTTGGGCTAAATAGGAGTTATTCCTCGTATTGAAATCCCTAGCGCTCCTCCTTTCTGTTCTTCCTCTCATCTAATGCATTTATTTAATCATCTCCTCCTCCTCCTCGCCTATTTGTTCCCCCTCTCTTCCTGTCCCATCTTCCTCTTCCTCTCCTCTCTCTTTCTCTCCGGGTCTAATTGACGGGCCCAGTGGGAATGTGGCTCTCACCGCCACCTCTCTTTTCTGTTCCCTCTCTCTTCCCCTCTCTTTCTCTGCCCACGGACTCTTTTGTAATCCATCTCAACCAGGAAAATGTAATTAAGAGGAGAAGAAGGGAGAGAAGAGGTGCAAATCAAACTAATCCCCAGGGAGACAGGTCTGTCGGATGGGAAGAAAGAGACGAGTCGTTTGGATAGATGATTAGTATTTTTTTCTTTCTTTCGATTCTGAGCCGAGCACAAAAAAGGGGTCGAACTAGGAGGCTTATTCCTCCATCTCACTCAGTCTTTGTGCCATTCTGAAATCACCTGGCTGTCTGTCTGCGTCACTTCTTTATGTACATGCCTTGCTTCCACCAGCACAGAGCACATCATCTTTTTGCGTTTACACAGTCCCGACACTGTGTCTGCAAACTGCTGGCTAGATCGCACGTGCCAAGACCATAGTTACCAACTGTTTTGATAACAAAGCTGTCGGTATATTTCAAAATGCGACGGAATCACATTGAGCTTTGATGGAAACACAGTGAACTTTGACGGAAACACATTGAACTTTGATGGAAACACATTGAACTTTGATGGAAACACATTGAACTTTGATGGAAACACATTGAGCTTTGATGGAAACACATTGAGCTTTGATGGAAACACATTGAACTTTGATGGAAACACATTGAACTTTGATGGAAACACATTGAACTTTGATGGAAACACATTGAACTTTGATGGAAACACATTGAACTTTGATGGAAACACATTGAACTTTGATGGAAACACATTGAACTTTGATGGAAACACATTGAGCTTTGATGGAAACACATTGAACTTTGACGGAAACACATTGAACTTTGATGGAAACACATTGAACTTTGACGGAAACACATTGAACTTTGACGGAAACACATTGAACTTTGACGGAAACACATTGAACTTTGACGGAAACACATTGAACTTTGACGGAAACACATTGAACTTTGATGGAAACACAGTGAACTTTGATGGAAACACATTGAACTTTGACGGAAACACATTGAACTTTGATGGAAACACATTGAACTTTGATGGAAACACATTGAGCTTTGATGGAAACACATTGAACTTTGATGGAAACACATTGAACTTTGATGGAAACACATTGAGCTTTGATGGAAACACATTGAACTTTGATGGAAACACATTGAACTTTGATGGAAACACAGTGAACTTTGACGGAAACACATTGAACTTTGACGGAAACACATTGAACTTTGATGGAAACACATTGAGCTTTGATGGAAACACATTGAGCTTTGATGGAAACACATTGAACTTTGACGGAAACACATTGAACTTTGACGGAAACACATTGAACTTTGACGGAAACACATTGAACTTTGACGGAAACACATTGAACTTTGACGGAAACACATTGAACTTTGACGGAAACACATTGAACTTTGACGGAAACACATTGAACTTTGACGGAAACACAGTGAACTTTGATGGAAACACATCTCTGGTAGGAAAATACACATATTGTTTTCATGCAGATTTCTTTGCATATTAGCAGGAAAATCGGTTGCCAATTGGAAAGAAACCTAGCTATTGACAGATGGGAGCGGTTGCGAGTAGGGTGCGCTTGATTTGAGATCCTATCAGATTATCCTGAAAATTCCCACTGTAACTGATGACTGAGCTGTGAGCGGAGGCGGAGGCGGAGGGAAGGAAAAGTACAGCATCACCACGTGTGTCAGAATAAGAGGATTAGATCATCAGCCTCCATTGTAGACACAATGGAGGCTGATGACCTGATGCTACTCTCCCAGCATCGCTTACTGGGCCAGCCTGATAACACACCTACTCTCCCAGCATCGCTTACTGGGCCAGCCTGATAACACACCTACTCTCCCAGCATCGCTACTGGGCCAGCCTGATAACACACCTACTCTCCCAGCATCGCTTACTGGGCCAGCCTGATAACACACCTACTCTCCCAGCATCGCTTACTGGGCCAGCCTGATAACACACCTACTCTCCCAGCATCGCTTACTGGGCCAGCCTGATAACACACCTACTCTCCCAGCATCGCTTACTGGGCCAGCCTGATAACACACCTACTCTCCCAGCATCGCTACTGGGCCAGCCTGATAACACACCTACTCTCCCAGCATCGCTTACTGGGCCAGCCTGATAACACACCTACTCTCCCAGCATCGCTTACTGGGCCAGCCTGATAACACACCTACTCTCCCAGCATCGCTTACTGAGCCAGCCTGATAACACCTACTCTTCCAGCATCGCTTACTGAGCCAGCCTGATAACACACCTACTCTTCCAGCATCACTTACTGAGCCAGCCTGATAACATTTCTTCTCTCCCAGCATCGCTTACTGAGCCAGCCTGATTACACACCTACTCTACCAGCATCGCTTACTGAGCCAGCCTGATTACACACCTACTCTACCAGCATCGCTTACTGAGCCAGCCTGATTACACACCTACTCTACCAGCATCGCCTACTGAGCCAGCCTGATAACACACCTACTCTCCCAGCATCGCTTACTGAGCCAGCCTGATAACACACCTACTCTTCCAGCATCATTTACTGAGCCAGCCTGATAACACACCTACTCTTCCAGCATCACTTACTGAGCCAGCCTGATAACACACCTACTCTTCCAGCATCATTTACTGAGCCAGCCTGATAACACACCTACTCTTCCAGCATTGCTTACTGAGCCAGCCTGATTACACACCTACTCTCCCAGCATCGCTTACTGAGCCAGCCTGATTACACACCTACTCTACCAGCATCGCTTACTGAGCCAGCCTGATTACACACCTACTCTTCCAGCATCATTTACTGAGCCAGCCTGATAACACACCTACTCTTCCAGCATCGCTTACTGAGCCAGCCTGATAACACACCTACTCTCCCAGCATCGCTTACTGGGCCAGCCTGATAACACTGCTACTCTCCCAGCATCGCATTTCTGAGCCAGCCTGATAACAAACAATATTTTTGAGAGAGGGAGGAGAGAGACAGGACAGAATGAGGGAGAGAGGGGAGAGAGAGGGAGGGGAGAGACAGGACAGAATGAGAGAGGGAGGGGAGAGAGAGAGAGGGGAGAGACAGGACAGAATGAGAGAGGGAGGGGAGAGACAGGACAGAAAGAGAGAGGGAGGGGAGAGACAGGACAGAATGAGAGAGGGAGGGGAGAGAGAGAGAGGGGAGAGACAGGACAGAATGAGAGAGGGAGGGGAGAGAGAGGGAGGGGTGAGACAGGACAGAATGAGAGAGGGAGGGGAGAGACAGGACAGAAAGAGAGGGAGGGGAGAGACAGGACAGAATGAGAGAGGGAGGGGAGAGACAGGACAGAATGAGAGAGGGAGGGGAGAGACAGGACAGAATGAGAGAGGGAGGAGAGAGACAGGAAAGAGAGAGATAGGGAGGGGAGACAGGACAGAATGAGAGAGGGAGGGGAGAGACAGGACAGAATGAGAGAGGGAGGGGAGAGACAGGACAGAATGAGAGAGGGAGGAGAGAGACAGGAAAGAGAGAGATAGGGAGGGGAGACAGGACAGAATGAGAGAGGGATGGGAGAGAGAGGGAGGGGAGAGACAGGACAGAATGAGAGAGGGAGGGGAGAGACAGGACAGAATGAGAGAGGGAGGGAGGGAAAGCTAGAAGGAAAGAGAGAAAAGAGAGCTGGCGAGAGAGAACAATGGAAAGAGAGTTTGATGTTGAAAGTTTAAAGAGAAGTGAGAGGTAATATTTAATTGTGCCCTACAGGGGGCAGTCCTGCTCCATGTGTAGAGACAGACCAATGACAATACACTGAGTGGACAAATCATTAGGAACACCTTTCTAATATTGAATTGCACCCCTTTTGCCCTCAGAACAGCCTTATGTCGAGGGCTATGGACTCTACAAGGTATTGAAAGCGTTCCACAGAGATGCTGACAGTTGTGTCCAGTTGGCTGGACGTCCTTTGGGTGGTGGACCATTCTTGATACCCACGGAAAACAGCTGAGTGTGAAAAACCCAGCAGCATTGCAGTTCTTGACACACTCAAGCCGGTGCGCCTGGCACCCACTACCATAACCCATTCAAGAGGCACTTCAATATTTTGTCTCCCTCTGAATGGCAAACATACACAATCCATGTCTCAATTGTCTCAAAGTTTAAAAAAAAAAGTATTGTTTAGGTTAATCTTTATTTCTTTCTGTCTCCCCAGCAGGGTTAGAGTTAGTTCTCTCTGTCTCCCCAGCAGGGTTAGAGTTAGTTCTCTCTGTCTCCCCAGCAGGGTTAGAGTTAGTTCTCTCTGTCTCCCCAGCAGGGTTAGAGTTAGTTCTCTCTGTCTCCCCAGCAGGGTTAGAGTTAGTTCTCTCTGTCTCCCCAGCAGGGTTAGAGTTAGTTCTCTCTGTCTCCCCAGCAGGGTTAGAGTTAGTTCTCTCTGTCTCCCCAGCAGGGTTAGAGTTAGTTCTCTCTGTCTCCCCAGCAGGGTTAGAGTTAGTTCTCTCTGTCTCCCCAGCAGGGTTAGAGTTAGTTCTCTCTGTCTCCCCAGCAGGGTTAGAGTTAGTTCTCTCTGTCTCCCCAGCAGGGTTAGAGTTAGTTCTCTCTGTCTCCCCAGCAGGGTTAGAGTTAGTTCTCTCTGTCTCCCCAGCAGGGTTAGCGTTAGTTCTCTCTGTCTCCCCAGCAGGGTTAGAGTTAGTTCTCTCTGTCTCCCCAGCAAGTAGTGAGTGAACGGGATGTTTCAATCAGCTACTGAACACTGTTTCCACTCCATACAAGCACGCACTTACACACTTACCCACACACTAAATCAACCCACTAACAGACACATCGGTTCTCCATCTCTCTCTTCCTCTCTCTGGAGTTACGAAAAAGCAATGTCTCTTCCTGCCTGAATAACCTACCAGCTAGCATTCGCCAATTAGACAAGCTGAATAGAACACGATTTACTGTTACAATTTCTGTCTGTCAATCACAATACAGCTTTTGTATTCTACCAATAGCTGTGGCTAGAGATAGCATTATAGAGGATGTTGTTTTGACTTAGCCAGATATGAAGGCTTATATTTTACAGTCATTGGTTTAGGTTGAGAGATCAAGTCAGTCTGACGGTTGCTGGACGTTAATATTAGTATAATTATCCTCTGGTGCAGGGTGGAATTCAAACGTACGTCAACGAGTACGTCCCACCTGGCGTCCTGTTCCCTGTATAGTGCCCTGGTCAACAGTAGGCCATTAAATAGGGAATAGCCTTTTCAGGTGCAGTTGTCTCCCTGATGAGGATGTTAGCTCTACTGAAATTGATCCCGGCAGTCTTTCTCTGTGCTGATAGGGAGCTGTTACTGTGAGGCTTTTGTGTCAGGTGTGTGTGTGTGTGTGTGTGTGTGTGTGTGTGTGTGTGTGTGTGTGTGTGTGTGTGTGTGTGTGTGTGTGTGTGTGTGTGTGTGTGTGTGTGTGTGTGTGTGTGTGTGTGTGTGTGTGTGTGTGTGTGTGTGTGTAAAGCGTGTGTGTGGCAGCGGCACATTATTTCCACGTGAGTTGAGTTGACACTCGGCTGCAGGTGGCAGACAGACAACAACAGTGAACAGCTCAATGGTTGATTTTCATATCAACAGGCTCAGGTTGGTTTCCCTGAGGGACAGACTGTTCCATATCTATCAGTGCATTGTGTCTGTCTGGGAGCAAGTTGCTGTCGGGATGGAGAGAGGACTGTATTGTGTTGTGCTGTCTGTCAGCAGCTCTCCATTAGATTGCAGAGGAGACTGTGGAACTGAGGAGATCGTCGCAACTCTACACGTGTATCATATACCAGGGATCATCAACTAGACCGCGAGAACCCCAAACAGACATGTTTGATTATTATCCTTGCACAGTCACTTTACCTATATGTAAAAATTCCCTTGACTAACCTGTACCCCTCAAATTGACTCTGTACCGGTACCCCCTGTATATAGCCTCCACATTGACTCTGTACCGGTACCCCCTGTATATAGCCTCCACATTGACTCTGTACCGTACCCCCTGTATATAGCCTCCACATTGACTCTGTACCGTACCCCTGTATAAAGTCTCCACATTGACTCTGTACTGTACCCCTGTATATAGCCTCCACATTGACTCAGTACCGGTACCCCCTGTATATAGTCTCCACATTTACTCTGTACAGTACCCCCTGTATATAGCCTCCACATTGACTCTGTACCGGTACCCCTGTATATAGCCTCCACATTGACTCTGTACAGGTACCCCCTGTATATAGTCTCCACATTGACTCTGTACCGGTACTCCCTGTATATAGCCTCCACATTGACTCTGTACAGTACCCCCTGTATATAGCCTCCACATTGACTCTGTACCGATACCCCCTGTATATAGCCTCCACATTGACTCTGTACCGGTACCCCCTGTATATAGCCTCCACATTGACTCTGTACCGGTACCCCTGTATATAGCCTCCACATTGACTCTGTGCAGGTACCCTGTATATAGTCTCCACATTGACTCTGTACCGATACCCCCTGTATATTGTCTCCACATTGACTCTGTGCAGTACTCCCTGTATATAGCCTCCACATTGACTCTGTACTGTACCCCCTGTATATAGCCTCCACATTGACTCTGTACCGTACCCTGTATATAGTCACCACATTGACTCTGTACCGGTACCCCCTGTATATAGCCTCCACATTGACTCTGTACTGCAGTACCCCTTGTATATAGCCTCCACATTGACTCTGTACCGGTACCCCCTGTATATAGCCTCCACATTGACTCTGTACCGGTACCCCCTGTATATAGCCTCCACATTGACTCTGTACCGGTACCCCCTGCATATAGCCTCCACATTGACTCTGTACCGGTACCCCCTGTATAGAGCCTCCACATTGACTCTGTACCGGTACCCCCTGTATATAGTATCTACATTGA
The DNA here is from genome assembly GCA_030435695.1 of Brachymystax lenok tsinlingensis. Lineage (NCBI taxonomy): Eukaryota > Metazoa > Chordata > Actinopteri > Salmoniformes > Salmonidae > Brachymystax > Brachymystax lenok. The sequence goes on from CM059785.1 coordinate 3,103,980, forward strand.
CTCTGTACCGGTACCCCCTGTATATAGCCTCCACATTGACTCTGTACTGGAATTTTGAAAATACTTTAACACTTAATTTTTCTTAAAACTGCATGGTTGGTTAGGGGCTGGTCAGTCAGCATTTCACTGTAAGGTCTACACCTGTTGGTTAAGCGCTGGTCAGTCAGCATTTCACTGTAAGGTCTACACCTGTTGGTTAAGCGCTGGTCAGTCAGCATTTCACTGTAAGGTCTACACCTGTTGGTTAGGGGCTGGTCAGTCAGGATTTCACTGTAAGGTCACCTGTTGTATTCGGCTCATGTGACTAATAGCATTTGATTTGATTTGTATAGATCGCATGAATCTCTCTTATGCTTGGGGATACTTTGGAACATATTTACAAAATTAAAATCACTTGGGAATGATTTGATGTTGTCTTTTTTATCAAACAATAAAGCATCTAAAAAATATATATTTTTTGTTTTCTCATAAAACTTGGGGAACCATGTGATACAGTATCCACCACCCACCATCCACCATCCACCATCCACCCACCACCCACCATCCACCATCCACCATCCACCACCCACCATCCACCATCCACCATCCACCTCCTACCTACCACCTACCACCTACCACCAACCACCCACCACCCACCACCCACCACCCACCACCCACCATCCACCATCCACCACCCACCATCCAACCCCCACCACCCACCATCCAACACCCACCACCCACCCACCACCCACCATCCACCATCCACCACCCACCATCCACCATCCACCACCCACCACCCACCGCCCACCACACACCACCCACCGGCCCACCACCCACCACCCATCATCCACCACCCACCATCCAACACCCACCACCCACCACCCACCCACCACCCACCATCCACCACCCACCACCTACCACCCACCACCCACCATCCACCACCCACCATCCACCACTCACCATCCAACACCCACAATCCACCATCCACCACCCACCACCAGTCATCCACCACCCACCACCAACCACCCACCATCCACCATCCACCACCCACCATCAAACACCCACCACCCACCATCCACCACCCACCATCCACCATCCAACACCCTCCACTCACCACCCACCCACAACCACCCATCACCCATAATCCACCACCCATCGCCCACCACCCACCACCCACCGGCCCACCATCCACCACCCATCATCCACTACCCACCATCCACCACCCACCACCCACCGCCCACCACCCACCACCCACCACCCACCACCTACCACCCACCACCCATCATCCACCACCCACCATCCTCCACCCACCGGCCCACCGGCCCACCAACCACCACCCACCACCCACCATCCACCAACCACCACCCACCACCCACCATCCACTACCCACCATCCACCACCCACCACCCACCACCCACCGCCCACCACCCACCACCCACCACCCACCACCTACCACCCACCACCCATCATCCACCACCCACCATCCTCCACCCACCGGCCCACCGGCCCACCAACCACCACCCACCACCCACCATCCACCAACCACCACCCACCACCCACCACCCACCATCCACCATCCACCACCCACCATCCAACCCCACCACCCACCATCCAACACCCACCACCCACCCACCACCCACCATCCACCATCCACCACCCACCATCCACCATCCACCACCCACCACCCACCGCCCACCACACACCACCCACCGGCCCACCACCCACCACCCATCATCCACCACCCACCATCCAACACCCACCACCCACCACCCACCCACCACCCACCATCCACCACCCACCACCTACCACCCACCACCCACCATCCACCACCCACCATCCACCACTCACCATCCAACACCCACAATCCACCATCCACCACCCACCACCTGTCATCCACCACCCACCACCAACCACCCACCATCCACCATCCACCACCCACCATCAAACACCCACCACCCACCATCCACCACCCACCATCCACCATCCAACACCCTCCACTCACCACCCACCACCTACCACCCATCACCCATAATCCACCACCCATCGTCCACCACCCACCACCCACCGTCCACCATCCACCACCCATCATCCACTACCCACCATCCACCACCCACCACCCACCACCCACCGTCCACCACCCACCACCCACCACCCACCACCTACCACCCACCACCCATCATCCACCACCCACCATCCTCCACCCACCGTCCACCGTCCACCAACCACCACCCACCACCCACCATCCACCAACCACCACCCACCACCCACCATCCACTACCCACCATCCACCACCCACCACCCACCACCCACCGTTCACCACCCACCACCCACCACCCACCACCTACCACCCACCACCCATCATCCACCACCCACCATCCTCCACCCACCGCCCACTGGCCCACCAACCACCACCCACCACCCACCATCCACCACCCACCGCCCACCACCCACCACCTACCACCCACCACCCATCATCCACCAACCACCATCCTCCACCCACCGGCCCACCGGCCCACCAACCACCACCCACCACCCACCATCCACCATCCACCACCCACCACCCACCATCCAACACCCACCACCCACGATCCAACACCCACCACCCACCATCCACCATCCACCACCAAACATCCAACACCCACCATCCAACACACACCACCCACCATACACCCACCAACCACCACCCACCATTCACCACCCACCATCCACCATACACCACCCACCACCAAACATCCAACACCCACCATCCAACACCCACCATCCACCACCCACCCACCACCCACCATCCACCATCCACCACCCACCACCCACCACCAACCATCCACCACCCACCAACCAACACCCACCACCCACAATCCAACACCCACCCACCACCACCCACCATCCAAAACCCACCACCCACCATCCAACACACACCACCCACCATCCACCATCCACCACCAAACATCCAACACCCACCATCCAACACCCACCATCCAACACCCACCACCCACCACCCACCATCCACCATCCACCACCCACCACCCAACACCCACCACCCACTATCCAACACACACCACCCACCACCCACCACTCAACACCCACCACCCACTATCCAACACCCACCACCCACCACCCACCCACCACCCACCACCCACCACCCACCATCCAACACCCACCATCCACCATCCACCACCCACCACCCACCATCCAAAACCCACCACCCACCATCCAACACACACCACCCACTATTCACCACCCACCCACCACCCACCACCCACCATTCACCACCCACCATCCACCATACACCACCCACCACCAACCACCCACCATCCACCACCCACCAACCATCCACCCACCACCCACCATCCAACACCCACCATCCAACACCCACCATTCACGATCCAACACCCACCATCCACCACCCACCCAACACCCACCACCCAACACTCACCACCCACCATCTACCACCCACAATCCACCATCCAACACCCACCACCCAACACCCATAATCCAACACCCACTATCCACCCACCCACCCATCATCCACCACCCACCATCCACCACCCACCATCCACCGTCCACCACCCACCATCCACCACCCACCATCCAACACCCACCACCCACCATCCACCACCCACCATCCAACACCCACCACCCACCATCCAACACCCACCACCCAACACCCACCACCCACCATCCACCACCCACCATCCACCATCCACCACCAAACATCCACCATCCACCACCAAACATCCAACACCCACCATCCAACACCCACCACCCACCATCCACCACCCACCCACCACCCACCATCCACCACCCACTATCCAACACCCACCATCCACCACCCACCATCCAACACCCACCACCCACCATCCAACACACACCACCCACCATACACCACCCACCCACCACCCACCACCAAACATCCAACACCCACCATCCAACACCCACCATCCAACACCCACCACCCACCACCCACCCACCACCCACCATCCACCATCCACCACCCACCACCCAACACCCACCACCCACTATCCAACACCCACCACCCACCACCCAACACCCACAACCCACTATCCAACACCCACCATCCACCATCCACCACCCACCACCCACTATCCAACACCCACCATCCACCATCCACCACCCACCACCCAACACCCACCACCCACTATCCAACACCCACCATCCAACACCCACCATCCACCATCCACCACCCACTATCCAACACCCACCATCCACCACCCACCATCCAACACCCACCACCCACCATCCAACACACACCACCCACCATACACCACCCAACCACCACCCACCATTCACCACCCACCACCCACCATCCACCATCCACCATCCACCACCAAACATCCAACACCCACCATCCAACACCCACCATCCAACACCCACCACCCACCATCCACCACCCACCCACCACCCACCACCCACCATCCACCATCCACCACCCACCATCCAACACCCACCATCCAACACCCACCACCCACCATCCACCACCCACCCACCACCCACCACCCACCATCCACCATCCACCACCCACCACCCAACACCCACCACCCACTATCCAACACCCACCACCCAACACCCACCACCCACTATCCAACACCCACCATCCACCATCCACCACCCACCACCCACCACCCAACACCCACCACCCACTATCCAACACCCACCACCCACCACCCAACACCCACCACCCACTATCCAACACCCACCATCCACCATCCACCACCCACCACCCACCACCCAACACCCACCACCCACTATCCAACACCCACCATCCACCATCCAACACCCACCATCCACCATCCACCACCCACTATCCAACACCCACCATCCACCACCCACCATCCAACACCCACCACCCACCATCCAACACACACCACCCACCATACACCACCCAACCACCACCCACCATTCACCACCCACCACCCACCATCCACCACCCACCACCCAACACCCAACACCCACTATCCAACACCCACCACCCACCACCCACCACCCAACACCCACCACCCACTATCCAACACCCACCATCCACCATCCACCACCCACCACCCACCACCCAACACCCACCACCCACTATCCAACACCCACCATCCACCATCCAACACCCACCATCCACCACCCACCATCCACCACCCACCACCCACCATCCAACACACACCACGCACCATACACCACCCACCCACCACCCACCATTCACCACCCACCATCCACCATACACCACCCACCACCGACCACCCACCATCCACCACCTACCACCCACCAACCACCACCCACCATCCACCACCCACCATCCAACACCCACCATCCACGATCGACCACCCACCCAACACCCACCACCCACCACCCAACACTCACCACCCACCACCCACCATCCACCACCTACCACCCACCAACCACCACCCACCATCCACCACCCACCATCCAACACCCACCATCCACGATCCAACACCCACCATCCACCACCCACCCAACACTCACCACCCACCACCCACCATCTACCACCCACCATCCACCATCCAACACCCACCACCCAACACCCATAATCCACCACCCACCATCCAACACCCAACACCCACCACCCACCATCCACCACCCACCATCCAACACCCAACACCCACCACCCACCATCCACCACCCACCATCCAACACCCACCACCCACCATCCAACACCCACCACCCACCATCCACCATCCACCATCCACCACCCACCATCCACCATCCACCACCAAACATCCAACACCCACCATCCAACACCCACCACCCACCACCCACCATCCACCACCCACCCACCACCCACCATCCACCACCCACCACCCAACACCCACCACCCACTATCCAACACCCACCATCCACCACCCACCACTCACCATCCACCATCCACCACCCACCACTCACCATCCACCATCCACCACCCACCACCCACCATCCACCATCCACCACCCACCACCCACCATCCAACACACACCACCCACCACCCACAATTTACCACCCACCATCCACCATACACCACCCACCACCGACCACCCACCATCCACCACCTACCACCCACCATCCACCACCCAACACCCACCATCCACCACCCACCATCACCACCCACCATCCAACACCCACCATCCACCGCCCACCATCGCCACATCAACCTCTGGCTGTGTAGGCTGGGCTGTATTGTATGGGTCTGTTTGTCAGCTTGGATTGTCTGCAGTAGCACTGGGAGATGAGACAGAGAGAGGATAGCAGAGGAGCGGGCAATGGTCTGGTCTCACCCCTCCATACCCCTCCGCCTCTCTACGTCTTCACACACCCACCTCCGCCAACCTCCAGCTGTTGCCACAGCAACCTACCGCCTGTCCCGTCTCTTCATCCATCTGTCTGATTGACACCTCATCCCCTGGCATGGCGATGATTGGCACGGTGATTGGCAGTGCCCGTGTGGCCGTGGCGATAACACAGGGAGGGGAGGCCTGTTGTCACATTCGAAAGCAGGCAGGAGAGAGGCTTGGCTCCCCAAAGCACCAGGGCTGTCATCCAGGCTTGGCTCCCCAAAGCACCAGGGATGTCATCCTATCTCTGTGTTTCTGCGTCCCAAATGGAAACATATTCCTTCTTTATAGCCCCATGAGCCCTGGTCAAAAGTAGATCACTGTAATAGGGTGCCATATGTGTCTGTCTGGTAGACTGTTGAATCCGTGTGCCACATGAATAATGACAATACAGTTCTCACAGGGACCACTCATCTCGTTCACGTGTATCTGTTCACAGTTCTCACAGGGACCACTCATCTCGTTCATATGTATCTGTTTACAGCTCTCACAGGGACCACTCATCAGGTTGAAAAGTCCTCACCGTTTGTCATTTCAGGCAGGTTGAAAAGTCCTCACCGTTTGTCATTTCAGGCAGGTTGAAAAGACCAAGGTGACGTTCTGAAGGCCAATACGGTGTGGTTGAGACGCTATATGCTTTAGGAACTTTGGTATACACTCAGCCATTGTGGCCTCTCCTTCCAAAAGGTGTATTCATTGAGACGGATGAATAGTTAACGGATGGAATGAATTTGTGGTGAACTGGAGTGGGAAGTGAGGAGGTGCCGAAGATAAGATTAGCTCTACGTCTTCTTCTACATTTTTAGCCAACGCTCTCTTATCCAGCGTAACGTACAGGAGCAATTAAGGGTTAAGGTCTTTGCTCAAGGTCACATTGGCAGATTTTTCATCTAGTCTGCTCGGAGAAATCGAACCAGTGCCAATTTTTTTCGGTTACTGGCCCAACGGCTACCTGCCACCCCCTCACCCTCAACCTCACCCTGTTATGTTATCGCAGGCAGGAGTGATGAAGGGGGATGCAGGTGATGAGATATTTTCTTATCAAACGATTATAGAAAATCACGCAGAATCGGGTTTAAAAGCCCCCTAGAGTCTATTGAAGTACAGGAGCCTCAATATAAGTAACATAATACAAATATCCCCATCAAAATCCGTCAGTAAGCCAGCGACATCCGTTATTTTTGTCTGGTCTGCGGCTCAATCCACCACATCCTCTTATGGCAGCCTTCAGCATCTGTAGTGGAAGGTGGCAGACCCACAGCTGTGTTTGTAGTGGAAGGTGGCAGACCTACAGCTGTGTTTGTAGTTGAAGGTGGCAGAGCTACAGCTGTGTTTGTAGTTGAAGGTGGCAGACCTACAGCTGTGTTTGTAGTTGAAGGTGGCAGAGCTACAGCTGTGTTTGTAGTTGAAGGTGGCAGACCTACAGCTGTGTTTGTAGTTGAAGGTGGCAGACCTACAGCTGTGTTTGTAGTTGAAGGTGGCAGAGCTACAGCTGTGTTTGTAGTTGAAGGTGGCAGAGCTACAGCTGTGTTTGTAGTGGAAGGTGGCAGAGCTACAGCTGTGTTTGTAGTTGAAGGTGGCAGAGCTACAGCTGTGTTTGTAGTGGAAGGTGGCAGAGCTACAGCTGTGTTTGTAGTTGAAGGTGGCAGAGCTACAGCTGTGTTTGTAGTTGAAGGTGGCAGAGCTACAGCTGTGTTTGTAGTGGAAGGTGGCAGAGCTACAGCTGTGTTTGTAGTTGAAGGTGGCAGAGCTACAGCTGTGTTTGTAGTGGAAGGTGGCAGAGCTACAGCTGTGTTTGTAGTGGAAGGTGGCAGAGCTACAGCTGTGTTTGTAGTTGAAGGTGGCAGAGCTACAGCTTTGTTTGTAGTGGAAGGTGGCAGAGCTACAGCTGTGTTTGTAGTTGAAGGTGGCAGAGCTACAGCTGTGTTTGCAGTGGAAGGTGGCAGGGCTACAGCTGTGTTTGTAGTTGAAGGTGGCAGAGCTACAGCTGTGTTTGTAGTGGAAGGTGGCAGAGCTACAGCTGTGTTTGTAGTTGAAGGTGGCAGGGCTACAGCTGTGTTTGTAGTGGAAGGTGGCAGAGCTACAGCTGTGTTTGTAGTGGAAGGTGGCAGAGCTACAGCTGTGTTTGTAGTTGAAGGTGGCAGAGTTACAGCTGTGTTTGTCAGGTCGTGAGACATCCGGAAATCGGTCTTCATACGAAAACGTGGAGTCCAAAAAGCCTTGCCTAGAAAATAATATGACCACTCTACGACCCTAGATTGGTAAACACTGATGATACCTCTCAGTCTATATGACTAAACACTGATGTTACCTCTCAGTCTATACGACTAAACACTGATGTTACCTCTCAGTCTATATGACTAAACACTGATGTTACCTCTCAGTCTATACGACTAAACACTGATGTTACCTCTCAGCCTGGATGACTAAACACTGATGTTACCTCTCAGTCTAGATGACTAAACACTGATGTTACCTCTCAGCCTAGATGACTAAACACTGATGTTACCTCTCAGCCTGGATGACTAAACACTGATGTTACCTCTCAGCCTAGATGACTAAACACTGATGTTACCTCTCAGCCTAGATGACTAAACACTGATGTTACCTCTCAGCCTATATGACTAAACACTGATGTTACCTCTCAGCCTGGATGACTAAACACTGATGTTACCTCTCAGCCTAGATGACTAAACACTGATGTTACCTCTCAGCCTAGATGACTAAACACTGATGTTACCTCTCAGCCTAGATGACTAAACACTGATGTTACCTCTCAGTCTAGATGACTAAACACTGATGTTACCTCTCAGCCTATATGACTAAACACTGATGTTATCTCTCAGCCTAGATGACTAAACACTGATGTTACCTCTCAGTCTAGATGACTAAACACTGATGTTACCTCTCAGCCTATATGACTAAACACTGATGTTACCTCTCAGCCTAGATGACTAAACACTGATGTTACCTCTCAGTCTAGATGACTAAACACTGATGTTACCTCTCAGCCTAGATGACTAAACACTGATGTTACCTCTCAGCCTAGATGACTAAACACTGATGTTACCTCTCAGCCTAGATGACTAAACACTGATGTTACCTCTCAGCCTATATGACTAAACACTGATGTTATAGATAGAGACGTCTATAGAACCTGTCTGCATTCCTGATTTCTGTAACCCTTAGATCATCTGTTAAATACTGACATCAGTTCAAAACCACTTGTTTTGAAAACATGCTCCTGTTTTATCAATTGTCTGTGCTGATCAATGGACAGTTCATTACCTCTGTCAAATATATACGTAGCTTAACGTCATGTTTGTATTTTATTTTTTTGGTGACACTACAATAGGCCTATTATCTAAAAACACGTACAGCCTAATGATGAAGATCCATGATTTTAATAGCAGGACACTGTAATGTCCATTATCCCTCTGAAGAGTATGAATGAGGCTGTTTGCGAAGGTTTGAATCCTAAGCAACCAGCAAACACATTGTTTGAAGTACAATAGACCAACTGTAGAAGGTCGAAACGCCATTCGGGCTCTGGCGCAGCGGTCTAAAGGCACTGTTATCTCAGTGCCAGAGGCGTCACTACAGACAACTTGGTTTGATTCCAGGTTGTTTCACAACCGGCCATGATTGGGAGTCCCATAGGGCGGAGCACAATTGGCCCAGCGTTGTCCGGGTTTGGCCGGGGTAGGCAGTCATTGTAAATAAGAATTTGTTCTTAACTGACTTGCCTACCTCTTAAGGATCGGAGACAGCAGGGGTTCAAACTGTAGAACCCAGTTCCTACATTTGAATATAAAAATGGATTTAATCAAACAGAACTATGCTACATTTTATCTCTGGGACCCTCAGGATGACAAATCAGAGCAAGATTACTGAATGTAAGTACATTATTTACCTTCAGAGATGAATGTATCAAACCAGTTGTCGTGATAGAAGTGTTTTGTTGTTGTGCACTCTCCTCAAACAATAGCATGGTATTTTTCCCACTGTAATAGCTACTGTAAATTGGACAGTGCAGTTAGATTAACAAGAATTTAAGCTTTCTGCCAATATCAGATATGTCTATGTCCTGGGAAATGTTATTGTTACTTACAACCTCATGCTAATTACATTAGCGCATGTTAGCTCAACCGTTCCATGGGAGGCGGACCGATCCCATAGAGGTTAAATAAAAAAAATCTGTGTGTTGGAAAACCTTGGTGGAGCATGGGTGGAGTAGGCATTGTGGTGCTCATGTGAATTTCCTTTCTTTTTCAACTTGTTTCTAATTGCCATGGTTTTTACACCGGAAGGTGATTACAAAAAATTATAATTAAGAAATAAGGCCCAAGGGGTGATAGCTGATCTGGCCCATACACCACGGCTAAGGGCTGTTCTTAGGCACGACGCAAAGCCACAAACCCCGGAGGTGCCTTATTGCTATCACAAACTGGTTACCAACGTAATTAGAGTAGCACAAATAAATGTTTTGTCATACCCGTGGTACACGGTCTGATATACCACAGCTGTCAGCCAATCAGCATTCAGGGCTCAAACCACCCAGTTTATAATACACCATAACACAGAAATTAAAATAAAAAGTAAATTTGCGTACCTCAGAGACAAACAAGGGAGAGAGAGAGTCTGACAGGAGATTCTCTTGGTGCTTCAATGGGAATGTTGGTTAGGAAAGCGAGAAACGTTGTCAGAATGGCTTTTTGTAGCAGTGCAAAAGAGTCAGATTCATTCCACAACTACACTAGTGCTACATTTCCCTTTTTATTGCGGGCTTCCAGGAATTTAGTCATTCATCAACATGGGGGCTTCCAGGAATTTAGTCATTCATCAACATGGGGGCTTCCAGGAATTTAGTCATTCATCAACATGGGGGCTTCCAGGAATTTAGTCATTCATAAACATGGGGGCTTCCAGGAATTTACTCATTCATCAACATGGGGGCTTCCAGGAATTTACTCATTCATCAACATGGGGGCTTCCAGGAATTTAGTCATTCATCAACATGGGGGCTTCCAGGAATTTAGTCATTCATCAACATGGGGGCTTCCAGGAATTTACTCATTCATCAACATGGGGGCTTCCAGGAATTTACTCATTCATCAACATGGGGGCTTCCAGGAATTTACTCATTCATCAACATGGGGCTTCAGGAATTTAGTCATTCATCAACATGGGGGCTTCCAGGTATTTACTCATTCATCAACATGGGGGCTTCTAGGAATTTAGTCATTCATCAACATGGGGGCTTCCAGGAATTTAGTCATTCATCAACATGGGGCTTCCAGGAATTTAGTCATTCATCAACATGGGGGCTTCCAGGAATTTACTCATTCATCAACATGGGGGCTTCCAGGAATTTACTCATTCATCAACATGGGGGCTTCCAGGAATTTACTCATTCATCAACATGGGGCTTCCAGGAATTTACTCATTCATCAACATGGGGCTTCCAGGAATTTACTCATTCATCAACATGGGGGCTTCCAGGAATTTACTCATTCATCAACATGGGGCTTCCAGGTATTTACTCATTCATCAACATGGGGGCTTCCAGGTATTTACTCATTCATCAACATGGGGCTTCCAGGAATTTACTCATTCATCAACATGGGGCTTCCAGGAATTTACTCATTCATCAACATGGGGGCTTCCAGGAATTTACTCATTCATCAACATGGGGGCTTCCAGGTATTTACTCATTCATCAACATGGGGGCTTCCAGGAATTTACTCATTCATCAACATGGGGGCTTCCAGGAATTTACTCATTCATCAACATGGGGGCTTCCAGGTATTTACTCATTCATCAACATGGGGGCTTCCAGGAATTTACTCATTCATCAACATGGGGGCTTCCAGGAATTTAGTCATTCATCAACATGGGGGCTTCCAGGAATTTACTCATTCATCAACATGGGGGCTTCCAGGTATTTACTCATTCATCAACATGGGGGCTTCCAGGAATTTACTCATTCATCAACATGGGGGCTTCCAGGTATTTACTCATTCATCAACATGGGGGCTTCCAGGTATTTACTCATTCATCAACATGGGGGCTTCTAGGAATTTAGTCATTCATCAACATGGGGGCTTCCAGGAATTTAGTCATTCATCAACATGGGGGCTTCCAGGAATTTACTCATTCATCAACATGGGGGCTTCCAGGAATTTACTCATTCATCAACATGGGGCTTCCAGGAATTTACTCATTCATCAACATGGGGGCTTCCAGGAATTTACTCATTCATCAACATGGGGGCTTCCAGGTATTTACTCATTCATCAACATGGGGGCTTCCAGGAATTTACTCATTCATCAACATGGGGGCTTCCAGGTATTTACTCATTCATCAACATGGGGGCTTCCAGGTATTTACTCATTCATCAACATGGGGGCTTCTAGGAATTTAGTCATTCATCAACATGGGGGCTTCCAGGAATTTACTCATTCATCAACATGGGGGCTTCCAGGAATTTACTCATTCATCAACATGGGGGCTTCCAGGAATTTACTCATTCATCAACATGGGGGCTTCCAGGAATTTACTCATTCATCAACATGGGGCTTCCAGGAATTTACTCATTCATCAACATGGGGGCTTCCAGGAATTTACTCATTCATCAACATGGGGCTTCCAGGAATTTACTCATTCATCAACATGGGGCTTCCAGGAATTTACTCATTCATCAACATGGGGGCTTCCAGGTATTTACTCATTCATCAACATGGGGGCTTCCAGGTATTTACTCATTCATCAACATGGGGGCTTCCAGGAATTTACTCATTCATCAACATGGGGGCTTCCAGGAATTTACTCATTCATCAACATGGGGGCTTCCAGGAATTTACTCATTCATCAACATGGGGGCTTCCAGGTATTTACTCATTCATCAACATGGGGCTTCAGGAATTTACTCATTCATCAACATGGGGGCTTCCAGGAATTTACTCATTCATCAACATGGGGGCTTCCAGGTATTTACTCATTCATCAACATGGGGGCTTCCAGGAATTTACTCATTCATCAACATGGGGGCTTCCAGGAATTTAGTCATTCATCAACATGGGGGCTTCCAGGAATTTACTCATTCATCAACATGGGGGCTTCCAGGAATTTACTCATTCATCAACATGGGGGCTTCCAGGAATTTACTCATTCATCAACATGGGGGCTTCCAGGTATTTACTCATTCATCAACATGGGGGCTTCCAGGTATTTACTCATTCATCAACATGGGGGCTTCTAGGAATTTAGTCATTCATCAACATGGGGGCTTCCAGGAATTTACTCATTCATCAACATGGGGCTTCAGGAATTTACTCATTCATCAACATGGGGCTTCCAGGAATTTACTCATTCATCAACATGGGGGCTTCCAGGAATTTACTCATTCATCAACATGGGGGCTTCCAGGAATTTACTCATTCATCAACATGGGGGCTTCCAGGTATTTACTCATTCATCAACATGGGGCTTCCAGGAATTTGCTCATTCATCAACATGGGGGCTTCCAGGTATTTACTCATTCATCAACATAGGGGCTTCCAGGTATTTACTCATTCATCAACATGGGGGCTTCTAGGAATTTAGTCATTCATCAACATGGGGCTTCAGGAATTTACTCATTCATCAACATGGGGCTTCCAGGAATTTACTCATTCATCAACATGGGGCTTCCAGGAATTTACTCATTCATCAACATGGGGGCTTCCAGGAATTTACTCATTCATCAACATGGGGGCTTCCAGGAATTTACTCATTCATCAACATGGGGGCTTCCAGGAATTTACTCATTCATCAACATGGGGGCTTCCAGGAATTTACTCATTCTTCAACATGGGGGCTTCCAGGAATTTACTCATTCATCAACATGGGGGCTTCCAGGAATTTACTCATTCATCAACATGGGGGCTTCCAGGAATTTACTCATTCATCAACATGGGGGCTTCCAGGTATTTACTCATTCATCAACATGGGGGCTTCCAGGAATTTACTCATTCATCAACATGGGGGCTTCCAGGAATTTACTCATTCATCAACATGGACGTGAGCATAAAGACTGTGTGGCTTGTTGGGCATTTGTGTATCCACTGTTTGGAGAGGAAGGAAAGCATCATAACCTCTCCCTTGCCTTCTGTCAGAGGTGACTCAGAGAGCGAAGAATGAAGTAGGGCAAACTATTCCATGTTCTGTGCCAGCAGAGGGACTGTGCTGCTCCTCCCCCTGACATCGGGGCGGCAGGGTAGCCTAGTGGTTAGAGCGTTGGACTAGTAACCGAAAGGTTACTAGTCCAATTCCCCGAGCTGACGAGGTACAAATCTGTCGTTCTGCCCCCTGAACAAGGCAGTTAACCCACCGTTTCTAGGCCGTCATTGAAAATAAGAATTTGTTCTTAACTGACTTGCCTAGTTCAATAAATAAAAATCATAGTCACCCACCTTGGTGACAATGACTTGGGACACACAAAGGGGACAGCCCTGGGTTTGTCAGATGCCAGTTGATTTGTAGGTTGTCATCCGAATGCTCCCCGGGATAACTGTTGTCTACTCTGACGTCACGCAGCGGAAGAGTTCGATGTTCCAGTGGTATGAGGACATCAACAAGCCCATAGAGATGACCCTGCACTGTCAACCAGCTGGTGTTTGCATTTCTCTATGAGACAGGCGCATTTCCCACAATCCGCCACTCTACCATAAAGCACTGTGTCCCTGGGCTGTACCGTAGGGATGGCGTGCATCTCAAGGATGAGGGCAATGACTCTGAGAGCTGGTCTCTCCTCTGTTCTAGCAAGACGCAGGCAGTAGTACACACTCACTGCCACTTGCCTGCCACTCCACAAACCCAAAGGCTATTTTAAGAGCCACCTAATAATTGAAATTGAGCGTGTGTGTGTGTGTGTGCGTGCGTGTGCGTGCGTGCGTGCGTGTGTGTGTGTGTGTGTGTGTGCGTGCGTGTGTGTCGGGAAGGGTCTGTGAATGGCAAAAATGTATCCTCTGGGAGACGAACCCACAATCTTCAGATCCACTCTAACCATTACACTTTAAAACCCTGTTCTTAAAACATTGACTTCGACAGACCATTTAAACGGACAGTCTGGAAGCGTTCGTTCCAAAAGGATTTTGTTCATTCACTCATTACTGATTGAACGTTTATTTTATCTTGCTTTGTTAAAATACAATAGTCTAAAACAGTTGATTTGTTGAAAACAGACACATTTAATCACGTACCTAACCAAGTTAGCAAGTATGTCATTTTCTTTTGACTGCACACAGCAATGGCGCACAATTTAAGCAAGCAGAGAGGGGGGTTTGATTAATCTGGCCCGGGGTACACCGGGCTATGGCCCGTCACTTCATGACGCAAAAGTGGGGTTGGGAAGGCAGATAAAGCGTTTTTATCAAAAGTAATCACTTTAGCATGTGAAAGCACACAATCCTACTCATTACTACACACGCTTAATTACGTCACTTTTGTTTTGAGCCCACTTCGGCTTTCCCGACAGAGCACCTGTCTCACGCACCCCGGGAGCCAAGCAACTTTCACCCGATGCAAAACACGCCTATGCGGGCACCTGGGTGAGATTAATGGTTGATTCTGATACTGTATTATCCGGGTGCACCACCTGCACCCCCCTGGATTCTTTTTACTTCTGCATTGGCGACCTCAGATTTTCTGGGAACACATTGAAAAGTAACTTGACACTGTTAATCAGTCAGCACACATGTGGGTTATATTAATGACAAGAAGGCATGAGAGGGAGCGTTTTTCTGGAGCTAGAATTTATTCTACGTACATGTTTGAAACAGAGATGTTGTCGGTCGAGTCTAGCAAGTTGTCTGATGCAGTGCGCAACTGATTTGAGGCTCTGTTTATGTGTGTGTTTTGGTGTTCAACCATTGACTATATGTGGTTCATAACTAGTTTATTGTTTCTTAACAAAGAACAAAAAAATCTCAGCTATGGTTTGTGTTGTGGTTGTTCTTAGTCAAGAAAATGTTGCATAGCTAACTGCAGTGTTTGTTCTGTCTGAAATCTGGCTACCTTGTCTTAACTTGGTCTATGGAGTAGCCTACCTAGCTAGTTTTGCAATGCCAATTGCATGCATTGTAAGGTAGCTTGCTAGCAGTGTGACAGTTTTCAATAGTTTGGATTGGCATTGATCCTGCTTTGAACCTATTTAGCTAGCTAGCTATGTTTCGTAGCTATGTTTAGTAGCTGTGTTTAGTAGCCGTGTTTAGTTGCCGTGTTTAGTAGCCGTGTTTAGTTGCCGTGTTTAGTAGCCGTGTTTAGTAGCCGTGTTTAGTAGCCGTGTTTAGTAGCCGTGTTTAGTAGCCGTGTTTAGTAGCCGTGTTTAGTTGCCGTGTTTAGTAGCCGTGTTTAGTTGCCGTGTTTAGTAGCCGTGTTTAGTAGCCGTGTTTAGTAGCCGTGTTTAGTAGCCGTGTTTAGTAGCCGTGTTTAGTAGCCATGTTTAGTAGCCATGTTTAGTAGCTGTGTTTTGTGGAAGAATGTAGCTATGATATATTATCAACATTGAGTTCTGATACAGTATTGTTGGGGTAACATTTGCTTGATTTTAGCTAGAAATGCAAATGAACGTGAGAAGCGTTGGCCATTTTAAACTTAACGTAACTAACGGTAGCTAGCTAGCTTCTTAACGTTTGCTAGCTATGTTTTTGTGTAAGTAAGTACAATATATTGTGATGCATGAACTGGTCACACGTGCCAGCTAACGTTACAGTCTTACGTTGGCTAATGTTACCTAGCTAATGTTAACTGGCTATCATAGCAGCCAAGGATATTCACTAGCTTATTTGTGCATATTTGTTTGTGCTCTGATTACAGTGTTTAGGTCAGCAGTTTAAACATGATGACTTATATGAAAAACCTTACTTGGCAAAATATAGCTAGCTAGCTACCTAGCCAATGTTAGCTCTCATCTGACTAGTATAACTTTACTAGGCAAAGAAAGGTAGCTATCAAACTAGCTACCTAGCTATTTACAACAAAACCACATTAATTGGCTAGATACCTTTCTTTGCCTGTTTGTTAGCAAGCTAGCATTTAGCTGACTAGTGTTAGCTAGCTACAGAGGCTAGCTGTTGTAATTTGGACAAGCAACGTTAGCTAGCTACAGTTCAAGTCTGAAGTTTACATACACCTTAGCCAAATACATTTAACCTCAGTTTTTCACAATTCCTGACATTTAATCATAGTAAGAAATCCCCGTCTTAGGTCAGTTAGGATCACCACTTTATATTAAGAATGTGAAATGTCAGAATAATAGTAGAGAGAATGATTTATTTCAGCTTTTATTTCTTTCATCACATTCCCAGTGGGTCAGAAGTTTACATACACTCAATTAGTATTTGGTAGCATTGCCTTCAAATTGTTTAACTTGGGTCAAATTTTTCAAGTAGCCTTCCACAAGCTTCCCACAATAAGTTGGGTGAATTTTGACCCATTCTTCCTGACAGAGCTGGTGTAACTGAGTCAGGTTTGTAGGCCTCCTTGCTCGTACACGCTTTTTCACTTCTGCCCAAACATTTTCTATAGGATTGAGGTCAGGGCTTTGTGATGGCCACTCCAATACCTTGACTTTGTTGTCCTTAAGCCATTTTGCCACAACTTTGGAAGTATGCTTGGGGTCATTGTCCATTTGGAAGACCAATTTGCGACCAAGCTTGAGATGTTGCTTCAATATATCCACATAATTGTTCTTCCTCATGGTGTCATCTATTTTGTGAAGTGCACCAGTCCCTCCTGCAGCAAAGCACCCCCACAACATGATGCTGCCATCCCCGTGCTTCACGGTTGGGATGGTGTTCTTCGGCTTGCAGTTGCAAACCGTAGTCCGGCTTTTTTATGGCAGTTTTGGAGCAGTGGCTTCTTCCTTGCTGAGCGGCCTTTCAGGTTATGTCGATATAATAATAGTTTTGCTGTGGATATAGATACTTTTGTACCTGTTTCCTCCAGCATCTTCATAAGGTCCTTTGCTGTTGTTCTGGGCTTGATTTGCACATTTCGCACCAATAATCTCTAGGACACAGAACGCGTCTCCTTCCTGAGCGGTAGGACGGCTGCATGGTCCCATGGTGTTTATACTTGCGTACTATTGTTTGTACAGATGAACGTGGTACCTTCAGGCGTTTGGAAATTGCTCCCAAGGATGAACCAGACTTGTGGAGGTCTACAATTTTTACTGAGGTCTTTGCTGATTTCTTTAGATTTTCCCATGATGTCAAGCAAAGAGGCACTGAGTTTGAAGGTAGGCCTTGAAATACATCCACAGGTACACCTCCAATTGACTCAAATGATGTCAATTAGCCTATCATAAGTTTCTAAAGCCATCATTTTCTGGAATTTTCCAAGCTGTTTAAAGGCACAGTCAACTTAGTGTATGTACATTTCTGACCCACTGGAATTGTGATACAGTGAATTATAAGTGAAATAATCTGTCTGTAAACAATTGTTGGAAGAATTACTTGTGTCATGCACAAAGTAGATGTCCTAACCGACTTGCTAAAACTATAGTTTGTTAAGAAGAAATGTGTGGAGTGGTTGAAAAATGAGTTTTAATGACTCCAACCTAAGTGTTTGTAAACTTCCCACTTCAACTGTATCTATCTAATCTAAATATCTGTTTGCATTTATTGATTAACATCAGTTGAATAACATCACATAGCTAGATACAGCGAGGGAAAAAAAGTATTTGATCCCCTGCTGATTTTGTACGTTTGCCCACTGACAAAGAAATGATCAGTCTATAATTTTAATGGTAGGTTTATTTGAACAGTGAGAGACAGAATAACAACAAAAAAATCCAGAAAAACGCATGTGAAAAATGTTATAAATTGATGAGGGAAATACGTATTCAATCAGAAGGATTTCTGGCTCCCAGGTGTCTTTTATACAGGTAACGAGCTGAGATTAGGAGCACACTCTTAAAGGGAGTGCTCCTAATCTCAGTTTGTTACTTGTATAAAAGACACCTGTCCACAGAAGCAATCAATCAATCAGATTCTAAACTCTCCACCATGGCCAAGACCAAAGAGTTCTCCAAGGATGTCAGGGACAAGATTGTAGACCTACACAAGGCTGGAATGGGCTACAAGACCATCGCCAAGCAGCTTGGTGAGAAGGTGACAACAGTTGGTGCGATTATTCGCAAATGGAAGAAACACAAAAGAACTGTCAATCTCCCTCGGCCTGGGGCTCCATGCAAGATCTCACCTCGTGGAGTTGCAATGATCATGAGAATGGTGAGGAATCAGCCCAGAACTACACAGGAGGATCTTGTCAATGATCTCAAGGCAGCTGGGACTATAGTCACCAAGAAAACAATTGGTAACACACTACGCCGTGAAGGACTGAAATCCTGCAGCGCCCGCAAGGTCCCCCTGCTCAAGAAAGCACATACTGTATACATCTGAATGATTCAGAGGACAACTGGGTGAAAGTGTTGTGGTCAGATGAGACCAAAATGGAGCTCTTTGGCATCAACTCAACTCGCCGTGTTTGGAGGAGGAGGAATGCTGCCTATGACCCCAAGGAAACCATCCCCACCGTCAAACATGGAGGTGGAAACATTATGCTTTGGGGGTGTTTTTCTGCTAAGGGGACAGGACAACTTCATCGCATCAAAGGGACGATGGACGGGACCATGTACCGTCAAATCTTGGGTGAGAACCTCCTTCCCTTAGCCAGGGCATTGAAAATGGGTCGTGGATGGGTATTCCAGCATGACAATGACCCAAAACACACGGCCAAGGCAACAAAGGAGTGGCTCAAAAAGAAGCACATTAAGGTCCTGGAGTGGCCTAGCCAGTCTCCAGACCTTAAACACATAGACAATCTGTGGAGGGAGCTGAAGGTTTGAGTTGCCAAACGTCAGCCTCGAAACCTTAATGACTTGGAGAAGATCTGCAAAGAGGAGTGGGACAAAATCCCTCCTGAGATGTGTGCAAACCTGGTGGCTAACTACAAGAAACGTCTGACCTCTGTGATTGCCAACAAGGGTTTTGCCACCAAGTACTAAGTTATGTTTTGCAGAGGGGTCAAATACTTATTTCCCTCATTAAAATGCAAATCAATTTATAACATTTTTCACATGCATTTTTCTGGATGTTTTTGTTGTTATTCTGTCTCTCACTGTTCAAATAAGCCTACCATTAAAATTATAGACTGATCATTTCTTTGTCAGTGGGCAAACGTACAAAATCAGCAGGGGATCAAATACTTTTTTCCCTCACTGTATATACAGTAGCCTAGGTTTTTTCCGTACACTTCTTATGACTTCTTATGTGCAAGCTGCTGTGTTGTTGCCGAGCAACCAACCGGTGTTAGAAGTCTGAGCCTCGGCTAAAAAAGATGTTAGCGTAGCAAATCGTTGGTTCTTAATGGACAGAAATTAGCATGTGAGAGCGATAGATTATCCAGTACATTTAATCAAAACTGTTGCCCATTCAACCTTATTCAGTCCGCAAGTCTAAGAGTCACACTGTAGTCTTGTTGTTATCCGACGCCTAGATATTGAGTCTGGACAAGAAAGTGTTTGATTTTATCAAATGCTAATGACCCTGTTAAGAATCTGGTATGTGGTTCTCGGTAATGACGGCTCATGACGAGAGGCAGGGAGTGTGTTGTGTACTTTCAATCAAGTTGATGTGTGAAGTTTCATCTGCGTGTTGAACGCGTCGCATTATTCACACAAGTTGGCAGGTTGTGCTTAGCCTGTATTTAGTGGGTATAATATGCATATACAATGCATTCGTAAAGTTGTCAAAATGTATTGGATGGACGTGTCACTTTTTTTTTATACATTTATTGAAATTGTAATAAAAAAAAAGTATTCAGACCCCTAGACTTTTTTCACATTTGGTTACGTTACAGCCTTGTTCTAAAATATATATATTTTTAAATGTCCTCATCAAGCTACACACCCCATAATGACAAAGCAAAAACAGTGAAATGTATTTCAAATAAAAAAATGGAAATATCACATTTACATAAGTATTCAGACCCTTTACTCAGTACTTTGTTGAAGCACCTTTGGCATTGATAACAGCCTCAAGTCTTCTTGGGTTTGATGCTACAAGCTTGGCACACCTGAATTTGCGAGTTGCTCCTGTTCTTCTCTGCAGATCCTCTCAAGCTCTGTCAGGTTGGATGGGGAGCATCGCTGCACAGCTATTTTCAGGTCTCTTAAGGGATGTTCGATCGGTTTCCCGGGCTCTGGCTGGACCACTCAAGGACATTCAGAGACTTGTCCCGAAGCCATTCCTGCGTTGTCTTGGCTGTGTGCTTAGGGTTGTTGTCCTGTTGGAAGGTGAACCTTCGTCTCAGTCTGAGGTCCTTGGCGCTCTGGAGCAGGTTTTCATCAAGGATCTCTCTTTACTTTGCTCCGTTCATCTTTCCCTCCATCCTGACTAGTCTCCCAGACCGTGCCACTGAAAAATATCCGCACAGCATGATGCTGCCTCCACCATGCTTCACCGTAGGGATGGTGCCAGGTTTCCTTCAGCCGTGATGCTTGGCTTTCATGCCAAAGAGTTCAATCTTGGTTTCATCAGTCCAGAGAATCTTGTTTCTCATAGTCTGAGAGTCTTTAGGTGTCTTTTGGCAAACTTCTAGCGGGCTGTCATGTGCCTTTTACTGAAGAGTGTCTGCCGTCTGGCCACTCTACCATAACGGCCTGATTGGTAGAGTGCTGCAGAGATGGTTGTCCTTCTGGAAGGTTCTCCCATCTCCACATGGGAACTCTGGAGCTCTTTGAGTGAACATCGGGTTCTTGGTGTTAACTACTTACGGAGTGGTGGGGCGCCAAATTCACCGACACTACCCGGTGAAATGTGAGGCGCCAAATTCAAAATCCAAAAGTTGAATTATTAAACATTCATCAATATACAAGTGTTGCATAGTCATCAAAAGCTCTGATTCTTGGCAATATCACAGCGTTGTCAGATTTCAAAAAGGCTTTACGGCGAAAGCACAACATTTGATTATTTGAAGGTAGCACCTCTAATATCTATGCATTAGCATAAATCCATAACCAACACGGGTCTCAAAAGACGCATAAAATCACTAATTTAAAATCCCTTACCTTTCGAAGAACTTCTGCTGAGGACTTCCCAAGTGTCCAACGAAGACAATACATGCTACTTTTGTTAGTTTATTATATCCATAAATCTCTGTTTGGTTGGCGCGTTATGTTCATAAAATACAGCGTCCACTCGCCCATTGAACCGTAAAGAGAACGCGTTCAACCTATACCTATACACTTGTCCAAGAACAATCAAACATCATTGATAATGTATCCTTAGGAACACTTTTATGTATATTTGCTATAATATTTCAACCGGAATATAAACTGGACGATAGGAAAGGAAAAAACCACAGCGCGCGCGAGCCCGTGAACGCGCATCCTCTTCTGTTTACATCCGATGACTAGTTCAAAATTCTTCTTCTATTACCATCCAGAGCAACCTAACATCACCCTACACTGTCTAGAGACTGTTGACATCCAGTGGAAGCAATAGGTACTGCAATCTTACTCCCATATATAGCTGTTTTCCATAGGGAGGGGTTCAAAATGAGGCAATGTGTCAAAAACACTTTTTCCAGGACAGAAATTTCTCGGGTTTTCGCCTGCTATATCAGTTATTTTACAATATTTTAACACTCTTAGAAACTGTGTGTTTCCTATCAGAGTGTTTCCTATCCAATAGTACTAATTATGTGCATATATTAGTTTCTGGGCCTGAGTGGCAGGCCTTTTACTTTGGGCACGCCAGACTCTCCAAAACCGACACCTCAGCTGCCGCTCCCTAAGAAGTTAACAAGGCGTTAATAAGTCGTTCAGTCGCCCCCTTTGGTTATTTTATGGCCTTTATCACCCCTCATACTTCTGTGTCAGATTGAGAGAAGTGACTGTGTGTGTGTGCATGTGTGCGCATGCACATGTGAACCTTGGTTCTGTGTAAGATTGTGCTCTTAGCCAGAAAAGATTGACAGTTTCAGTATGAAGATACTAAGAGCTTCCCAGTTCCCAGTCATCTCTATCAGACTGTACAACTACATATCTTAAAACTACTGCCAGCCTGTAGCCTTTTCCTCTGTACTGTTGTTACTAAACATATCCTAACACTACTGCCAGCCTGTAGCCTTTTTCTCTGTCATCTCTTGGCTGCGTCTGAATTGGCACCCTGCAAAAATAAAACCTGAAAGATTTTATTTTATTTCACATTATTTTTCCCACATTTTTGTTTTAATTGTCTTTTTTTGTCACCGATCTACACAAAACTCTGTAATGTCAAAGTGGAAGAAAAAATGTACATAAAACATTTTTTTTATGGAAAATATAATTTGTTATTCAACCCCCTGACTCAATACATGTTAGAATCACTTTTGGCAGTGACTACAGCTGTGAGTCTTTATGGGTAAGTCTCTAAGAGCTTTGCACACTTGGATTGTACAATATTTTCCCATTATTAAACAATTCAAGCTCTGTCAAGTTGGTTTTTGATCATTGTTAGACAGCAATTTTCAAGTCTTTCCATAGATTTTTCAAGGCGATTTAAGTCAAAACTGGCCACTCAGGAACATTCAATATCTTCTTGGTAAGCAACTCCAGTGTATATTTGGACTTGTGTTTTAGGTTATTGTCCTGCTGGAAGGTGAATTTGTCTCCCAGTGTCTGTTGGATTTTACCTGTGCTTAGCTCTATTCCATTTATTTTTATCCTAAAAACTCCCTAGTCCTTGTCAATGACAAGCATACCCATAACATGATGCAGCCACCACCATGCTTTAAAATATGAAGAGTGTGATGACTCAGTGATGTGTTGTGTTGGACTTGCCACATTCTTTGCACTTTTTACATTAGTGCCTTGTTGAACACAGGATGCGTGGATCGGAATATGTTTTATTTTGTACAGGCATCCTTCTTTTCACTCTGTCGTTTATGTTAGCATTGTGGAGTAACTACAACGTTGTTGATCCATCCTCGGATATCTCCCATCACAGACATTAAACTCTGCAACTGTTTTAAAGTCACCATTGGACACTAGGTAAACTAGGTAAAAAAAAGTTAGGAAGGACGCCTGTATATTTGCAGTGACTGGGTGTATTGATACACCATCCAAAGTGTAATTAATAACTGCACCATGCTCAAAGGGATATTCTATGTCTGTTTTTTTGTTGTTGTTTTTTTCCCCATCGACCAATAGGTACCCTTCTTTGCAAACCGTTGGAAAACCTCCCTTTGTGGTTGAATCTGTGTTTTGAAATTCACTGCTTGACTGAGGGACCTTACAGATAGTTATACGTGTGGGGTACAGAGATGAGGTAGTCATTCAAAAATCATGTTAAAACACAAAGAGTGAGTCCATGCAACTTATTATGTGACTTGTTAAGCACATTCTTACTTCTGAACACTAATTGACTGAAGACATTTCAGCTTTTCATTTATAATTAATTTGTAAAAACATAATTCGACTTTGACGTTATGGAGTATTGTGTGTAGGCCAGTGACTAACAAATCTAAATGTAATCCTTTTTAAAATTGAGGCTGTAACACAACAAAATGTGGAAAAAATACTTCCTGGAGGCACTGTAGTGGCCTACTTTTGCGCCATGGGAACATAGGACTCAAAAGTAGTGCACTATATAGGGAATAGGGTGCCATTTGGGACACAGTCTTTCTCTCATGTTATTCAATTCATAACAGTTCAACAATGAGTCGTTATCTTCTTGTGATACTGTAGCTAATACTATTCTGTTGTACCTTAATAAAACCTTGGCCTTCTGTCCCTTCCGGGCTGCCATACTGTGATCGCCGTTTTACTACTGTGCACATCTGTGGTGGCTAAGCCATGGCAACCCGCCCACTTTGTTTCCATAACAACCATCATCAAGACAGTTCCCATCTGTTGTGTGTCGATTAGCTGAGAGTGAGAGATGCACTAGTGTGGGCTCGCACGCACACACACTCACGCATGCACACACGCACGCACGCACGCACTCACTCATGCACACACACATACCAACCTGGCCTCAGGGTAATTCGTAAGATTTGGTGGGTAAATCTGTGCCCTCCATTTAGTATCATATATAATGTTACGCTAGGTTACGTTATGAATGGAATAGGAGTCGGACAAAAGCATTGTATGAACTAACTTGCACATCTAGTATTATAAGTCTTTCTCTGAGACCCGGTTGCTTGTTGCGTGGTAACAACGAAGGAGAATTACGGGTATAATTTACATTGGTGGTTAGGAGAACTGACGACAAAGGTTAGGATAATAATTTACGTAAAAAGGTTCATTTAAGTAAAAGGTTAGGAGATTTAGGTTAAGGTTAGAATTAGGGTTAGAGGAAAGGGTGGCTGAAATACTACAGATGTCCACTAGAACACGCAACCTTGAGGATGCTAGACGGTCGCGTGATAAGTCCGTCCATCCTCCCCAACCAACCTCCCACCTATTGTCTTTAATATCCTAGTGTCTTTAGTAACCTAGTGTCTTTAGAATCCTAGTGTCTTTAGAATCCTAGTGTCTTTAGAATCCTAGTGTCTTTATAATCCTAGTGTCTTTATAATCCTAGTGTCTTTAGTAACCTAGTGTCTTTATAATCCTAGTGTCTTTATAATCCTAGTGTCTTTATAATCCTAGTGTCTTTATAATCCTAGTGTCTTTAGTAACCTAGTGTCTTTAGAATCCTAGTGTCTTTAGAATCCTAGTGTCTTTATAATCCTAGTGTCTTTATAATCCTAGTGTCTTTAGTATCCTAGTGTCTTTAGAATCCTAGTGTCTTTAGAACCTCGGCGTTACTCTGGACCCTGATCTCTCTTTTGACGAACATATCAAGACTGTTTCAAGGACAGCTTTTTTCCATCTACGTAACATTGTAAAAATCAGAAACTTTCTGTCCAAAAATGATGCAGAAAAATTAATCCATGCGTTTGTCACTTCTAGGTTAGACTACTGCAATGCTTTACTTTCCGGCTACCCGGATAAAGCACTAAATAAACTTCAGTTAGTGCTAAACACGGCTGCTAGAATCTTGACTAGAACCCCAAAATTTGATCATATTACTCCAGTACTAGCCTCTCTACACTGGCTTCCTGTTAAGGCTAGGGCTGATTTCAAGGTTTTACTGCTAACCTACAAAGCATTACATGGGCTTGCTCCTACCTATCTTTCTGATTTGGTCCTGCCGTACATACCTACACGTACGCTACGGTCACAAGACACAGGCCTCCTTACTGTCCCTAGAATTTCTAAGCAAACAGCTGGAGGCAGGGCTTTTCCTATAGAGCTCCATTTTTATGGAATAGTCTGCCTATCCATGTGAAAGACGCATGAACTTCGGTCTCAACCTTTAAGTCTTTATTGAAGACTCATCTCTTCAGTAGGTCCTATGACTGAGTGTAGTCTGGCCCAGGAGTGTGAAGGTGAACGGAAAGGCACTGGAGCAACGAACCACCCTTGCTGTCTTTGCCTGGCCGGTTCCCCTCCACTGGGATTCTCTGCCTCTAACCCTATTACAGGGGCTGAGTCACTGGCTTCTGGTGCCGTGGCGGAGATCTTGTCGGCCTTGTCTCAGGATGGTAAGTTGGTGGTTAAAGATATCCCTCTAGTGGTGTGGGGGCTGTGCTTCGGCAGAGTGGGTGGGGTTATATCCTGCCTGTTTGGCCCTGTCCGGGGGTTTCGTCGGACGGGGCCACAGTGTCTCCCGACCCCTCCTGTCTCAGCCCCCAGTATTTATGCTGCAGTAGTTTATGTGTCGGGGGGCTAGGGTCCGTCTGTTATATCTGGAGTATTTCTTCTCTTATCTGGTGTCCTGTGCGAATTTAAGTATGCTCTCTCTAATTATCTCTCTTTCTTTCATTTTTCTTCTTCTCTCTCTCTCTCTCTCTCTCTCTCTCTCTCTCTCTCTCTCTCTCTCTCTCTCTCTCGGAGGACCTGAGCATTAGGACCATTCCTCAAGGCCTACCTGGCCTGATGACTCCTTGATGTCCCGAGTCCACCTGGCCGTGCTGCTTCTCCAGTTTCAACTGTTCTTATGAACATTTTAAAATCTTGTCCATGTTCTGTTATAATCTGCACCCGGCACAGCCAGAAGAGGACTGGCCACCCCTCACAGCCTGGTTCCTCTCTAGGTTTCTTCCTAGCTTTTGGCCTTCTAGGGAGTTTTTCCTAGCCACCGTGCTTCTACACCTGCATTGCTTGCTGTTTGGGGTTTTAGGCTGGGTTTCCATACAGCACTCTGTGACATCAGCTGATGTAAGGGGGGCTTTATAAATGAATTTGATTTGATTTTATTTGATTTAGTAACCTAGTGTCTTTAGAATCCTAGTGTCTTTAGTATCCTAGTGTCTTTATAATCCTAGTGTCTTTAGAACTTGCAGCTACCTGGGGGGCGGCAGGTAGCCTAGTGGTTAGAGCGTTGGACTTGTAACCGGAGGGCTGCAAGTTCAAATCCCCGAGCTGACAAGGTAAAAATCTGTCGTTCTGCCCCTGAACAAGGCAGTTAACCCACTGTTCCCGGGCGCTCAAGACGTGGATGTCGATTAAAGGCAGCCCCTGCACCTCTCTGATTCAGAGGGGTTGGGTTAAATGCGGAAGACACATTTCGGTTGAAGGCATTCGGTTGTACAACTGACTAATAATGGTGACTTTGACTAAACCTAGTGTCTTTAGAATCCTAGTGTCTTTAGAATCCTAGTGTCTTTAGTATCCTAGTGTCTTTATAATCCTAGTGTCTTTAGAATCCTAGTGTCTTTAGCAACCTAGTGTCTTTATAATCCTAGTGTCTTTATAATCCTAGTGTATTTATAATCCTAGTGTCTTTAGAATCCTAGTGTCTTTATAATCCTAGTGTCTTTAGAATCCTAGTGTCTTTATAATCCTAGTGTCTTTATAATCCTAGTGTCTTTATAATCCTAGTGTCTTTAGAATCCTAGTGTCTTTAGTATCCTAGTGTCTTTATAATCCTAGTGTCTTTATAATCCTAGTGTCTTTATAATCCTAGTGTCTTTAGAATCCTAGTGTCTTTAGTATCCTAGTGTCTTTATAATCCTAGTGTCTTTATAATCCTAGTGTATTTATAATCCTAGTGTCTTTATAATCCTAGTGTCTTTATAAACCTAGTGTCTTTAGAATCCTAGTGTCTTTAGAATCCTAGTGTCTTTAGTATCCTAGTGTCTTTATAATCCTAGTGTCTTTATAATCCTAGTGTATTTATAATCCTAGTGTCTTTAGTATCCTAGTGTCTTTAGTATCCTAGTGTCTTTATAATCCTAGTGTCTTTATAATCCTAGTGTATTTAGAATCCTAGTGTCTTTAGAATCCTAGTGTCTTTAGTAACCTAGTGTCTTTAGTACCCTGGTGTCTTTAGTACCCTGGCGTCTTTAGTAACCTAGCGTCTTTAGTAACCTAGCGTCTTTAGTAACCTAGCGTCTTTAGTAACCTAGCGTCTTTAGTAACCTAGAGTCTTTAGTAACCTAGCGTCTTTAGTAACCTAGCGTCTTTAGTAACCTAGCGTCTTTAGTAACCTAGCAACTTTAGTAACCTGCCATCTTTAGTATCCTAGCGTCTTTAGTAATCTAGCAACTTTAGTAACCTGCCGTCTTTATTAACCTAGCGTCTTTACTAACTCTTATCTGGTCGTCAGCCAGCCTGTCCTCTCGGTTTCATTCCCAATCTAACGGCCAGTCGGAGCGAGCCAATCAAGATAAGGAGACGGCACTCCGGTGTCTTGTTGCCAGTAACCCCACCACCTGGAGTCAGCAACTGGTCTGGGTGGAATATGCCGGAACACTCTCCCCTGCTCGGCTACTGGACTATCCCCCTTCGAATGGTCCATGGGGTATCAGCCCCAACTCTTCCCAGAGCAAGAAGTTGAGGTCAACATGCCCTGATCTGTTTCACCTGTCCTTGTGATTGTCTCCACCCCCTCCGGGTGTCGCTTATTTTCCCCAGTGTATTTATCCCTGTGTTTCCTGTCTCTCTGTGCAAGTTCTTCTTGTCTGTTTCAAGTCAACCAGCGTGTTTTTCCCGTGCTCCTGCTTTGCTATTCTCTCTTTTGCTAAACCTCCCGGTTTTCACAAATATTCTGTACCCGACTGCCTGACCAGTCTGCCTGCCTTGACCTTGAGCCTGCCTGACACTCTGTACGTCCTGAACTCTGATCTGGTTTTGACCTTTTTGCCTGTCCATGACCATTCTCTTGCCTACCCTTTTTGGAACTAATAAATATCAACTACTCATACCATATGCCTCCCGTGTCTACATCTGGGTCTGGCCCTGAGCCCTTATACCGGGATTCATCCAATGGCATTGAGGAATACACCACCTCAGTCATAAGTTTCATCGATGACGTCGTCCCCACAGTGACTGTACGTACATATCCCAACCAGAAGCCATGGATTACAGGCAACTTCCACATCAAGCTAAAGGCTAGAGCTGCCGCTTTCAAGGAGTGGGAGACTAATCCGGACGCTTATAAGAAATCCCGCTATGCCCTCAGACGAACCATCAAACAAGCAAAGCGTCAATACAGGATTAAGAGCTCTGACGCTCGTCGTATGTGGCAGGGCTTGAAAACTGTTACGGACTACAAAGGGAAACCCAGATGTTAGCTGGCCAGTGACTCGAGCCTACCAGACGAGCGAAATGCCTTTTATGCTCGCTTCGAGGCAAGCAACACTGAAGCATGCACGAGAGAACCAGCTGTTCTGGATGACTGTATGATAACGCTCTCGGTAGCCGATGTGAACAAAACCTTTAAACAGGTCAACATTCACAAGGCCGCTGGGCCAGATGGATTACCAGAGCATGTTCGGACCAACTGGCAAGTGTCTTCACTGACATTTTCAACCTCTCCCTGACCGAGTCTGAAATACCTACATGTTTCAAGCAGACCACCGTAGTCCCTGTGGTGAGGGTAATGCGAACAGCCCAGTACATCACTTGGCACAAGCTTCCTGCCATCCAGGACCTATATAATAGGCGGTGTCAGAGGAAAGCCCATCAAATTGTCAGAGACTCCAGTCACCCAAGTTACAGACTGTTCTCTCTGCTACCGCACGGCAAGCGGTACCGGAGCGGCAAGTCTAGGACCAAAAGGCTCCTCAACAGCTTCTATCCCCAAGCCATTAGACTGCTGAACATTTCATAACAATCTCTGCTGCCTTGGCAGGAACTAATGGGGATCCATAATAAACCCCAGGAAGAGTAGCTGCTGCCTTGGCAGGAACTAATAGGGATCCTTAATAAATACAAATTTCTAAATGTAGTGCCCTACTTTTGACCAGGGCCCTTTGGGCACCCTATGTGCCATGATCAACTGTAAGTCCCGTTTGGGACACAGGCCATGAGATCTATGGGAATTCTTGAAGAGAACTTTAAAAGACGGATGGATTCTATTCTGTTTATTGTTATTATTTACCATCATGTTTATTTAAATGAACTTCTGCGTGACTCTTTGATGTAGTTCTCTAACTTAGCACTTAGAGGAAGTTGAGTTTAGGAAAGTTGGATTATTTTATGAGAATATGGCTGTATCCCAATTGGCACCCTATTTTCTATATAGTGCTCTACTTCAGATCAGAGTCCTATAGGCCCCTAGTCAAAAGTAGTGCACTATATAGGGAAATAGGGTACCATTTGGGACACATTCAATGTTTTCAGAGCTCCGTTCAGCTCTCTTCTGTTCAGTCAGACTCTGCCCTAGTTCAGCTTCTTTGCTTTGTTCCCCAGCCCAGCGTGTGACTTAGCTCGGCTTGTGCATCACACACACACACACACACACACACACACACACACAAGCAAACATAATAATATTAATTCGAATCATAATAATGTGACTCTGATGATCACAGAATAGAGCCATATTTTCATCCAAAGCTGCCCCCCCCCAAACTCTGGAATACTGGAACATCAGCATATCGTTGCATCACTCACAGCCCTCTCTAGAGAACGTTCCTTACACACACACACACACACACACACTCAAACACACACTCTATCACACATACACACTCTCTCACACTCTCTCTCTCTCTCTCTCTCTCTCTCTCTCTCTCTCTCTCTCTCTCTCTCTCTCTCTCTCTCTCTCTCTCTCTCTCTCTCTCTGTCTCTCTCTCTCTCTCTCTCTCTCTGTCTCTCTCTCTCTCTCTGTCTCTCTCTCTCTCTCTCTCTCTCTCTCTCTCTCTCTCTCTCTCTCTCTCTCTCTCTCTCTCTCTCTCTCTCTCTCTCTCTCTCTCTCTCTCTCTCTCTCTCTCTCTCTCTCTCTCTCTCTCTCTCTCTCTCTCTCTGTCTCTCTCTCTCTCTCTCTCTCTCTCTCTCTCTCTCTCTGTCTCTCTCTCTCTCTCTCTCTCTCTCTCTCTCTCTCTCTCTCTCTCTCTCTCTCTCTCTCTCTCTCTCTCTCTGTCTCTCTCTCTCTCTCTCTCTCTCTCTGTCTCTCTCTCTCTCTCTCTCTCTCTCTCTCTCTCTCTCTCTCTGTCTCTGTCTCTGTCTCTCTCTCTCTCTCTCTCTCTCTCTCTCTCTCTCTCTCTCTCTCTCTCTCTCTCTCTCTCTAAAGAATGACCGCACTCGGATCCCACCCTCTCCATCTGTGAGTGTCTGAGAGTGAGATCAGATCGTTTAATCTTAGCTGGAACACCTCTCTAATCTCCGGGTTCATAGCCAATCTGGAGAATTTAATCGGAGGTTGAACACCGCTCTAATCTCCGGGTTCATAGCCAATCTGGCCCACAGAGTAGAATGAATAGCTAGGCTGCAAAGGGGAAGAAAGAGGAGACGTTCCTTCCTTCCATCCCTCTCTCCAAGAGGAGTGTAAACAGGGAATTACATGAAGGAGGTCAAAATGTCTCTGTGCAAACTTTCTTCCTAGACGTTGGAGCGGAGCAGCCAAAACCCTAGCAACACCTTTGAGACAGAGTTCCTTATATGGAGCGAGGAGAACAGGGGGGAGGAGACAGAGGGCCTTATATGGAGCGAGGAGAACAGGGGGGAGGAGACAGAGGGCCTTATATGGAGCGAGGAGAACAGGGGGGAGGAGACAGAGGGCCTTATATGGAGCGAGGAGAACAGGGGGGAGGAGACAGAGGGCCTTATATGGAGCGAGGAGAACAGGGGGGAGGAGCGAGGAGCGAGGAGAAAGGAGCGGGTAGCTAGGAGGGGCAGAGTAAAAAATATATAGATATTCTTGCCAGCCGTGCATGCCTAAGAAAAGTCTGCTCTGTCGGTGTGCCTCTCCTCTCCTCTCCTCTCCTCTCCCTACCCCTTTCTAGTCAGATGTAATTGTCCTCTCTCCACCATTCCTCCGACCTCAGATCGAAATATGCAAACAGCAACAGTGTGCTCAAATCAATCTCACAGTCGTGATGACAAAATATGGTAAAACTTAATTTTCAGTGGTCCTTATTACAGTGTATCTGCATGTGTAATTACATTATATCAAGTATCATATCACATTTTATTCGTTCATAGTAACACCGTAATAAACAACATGTAACTGGTGGCAATTGAAGTCTGTAACTACAGAGGTGTGACAACAAACGCTATAAATGTTATAAATGTCGAAGTTTCCGATAGCATCCCAACCCATAAAACCACGTGATAAAGTGTTAGCCAATTGAAAAACAAACCGCCTAAGTGACACAGCTCTGTAATAAAGATATGGAGTCTGATGCCCAGGCACAACGGCAAAAACTGCTTCACGAACGTTTCAAATGGAGAAAAGAAAAATACATTAAATAAAAAGAACGTACAGTGCGTTTGACAACGGGTCAATTACTTTAACCATCAATTCAAAAATGTTAGTGTCACGATCTTCATGGATGGACCAAGGCGCAGCGTGCCGGGTGGAGTTAAACATATTTATTTTGTCAACTCACTCAAATACAAAACAACAAACGAAGATCAAAACAGGTGTAGCACCAACAGTACACACACCTCAACAGAGTCAACCCCACCAAGAAAGGAGGAAAAATTAGCTGCTTAAGTGTGGTTCCCAATCAGAGACAACGATAGACAGCTGTCCCTGATTGAGAGCCACACTCAGCCAAAACAAAGAAATACAAAAACTATAGCATAGAATGCCCACCCCAAATCACACCCTGACCAAACCAAAAGGAGACATAAAAGGCTCCTACTGGTCAGGGCGTGACAGTTAGACACATGAATAAACAGTTATGGTTAAAATTGTGAGATATACTCATTATTGTGTTGCCAAATTGTAAACCTATTAATCTTGGTTTTGTAATGGTTCATCAACTCTTACTCCATCAAGGGTTTCACTGTTGAGGAACGTTCTCACTTTTGGACGGGATGCTTTGGTGCATGTATTTATCCCAGGAAGGCAGGTCATGTCAAGGTAGACACACACACACACAGAGGGTCAGGAGGCGTCGTGTGTTGTTAATCTCCATCTCTCCACTGAGTCTGACGCCGTCTCAGACCTCAAAGCAGCGGTGTGTGTGTGTGTGCGCTGTGTGTGGAATGATGAATGGCACAATATTGAGCTACTGTAAAATGCAACACTGCTAAGATATAGGGCCTCATAAAAACCCGAGACCGTAGCCTGTAGCCTGCAGTACAAAATGAACTGCGCAGACCGAGACCGTAGCCTGTAGCCTGCAGTAAAATTACAATTATTCCTCAAAATTAATTGAGGAAAAGTATGAGCTACGGCCCCATAATACGTCACGGTTAACCTCAAACTCATGATTAAATAATAATCTTGTGTGACATTGTGGAATGGACTTTATCTACAAGAGAAAAGTTATATGCATGTCCAATGGCCTACCCTGATAGCTCTTCTATGAATATCTGGCAATTCTGGCAAATGGCAGATGAGCTGGATAATTTTTTTTTAGTTGGGTGGGCTGGTCAAAATGAATAAACACCCCCAGAAAAATGTAGCTAGATTCTTTGTTATAATAATCTACAATGAGACTTTGGCCGATCAGTGGGCAAATGCCAGCCCCCCCCCTATTCAAGATGGGCTAGCCCGGTGTCCTGATAGGTTGAGATGAGGTCACGGAAACTTATATCTCTAACTGAACAAACAGAAATCTGGAAATTCTGGAGTCCTATTTTGACAGTAAAATATAGCAACTGTAGTCAGTATTGTCAACCCAAAATACGTTGCATCTTGTATCGTGTATTCCTAGCTGGACGTTCTAGATGAAACAACTTATTTCTTGAATACCTCATTAGTCTATTTATTACACTTCTTAATGAAGCACTATGAATTACTTTAAAATATGATCACTCATGATTTGGGTCTGACCAAATGATGGGTGACACCAGGTGAACATGTTAGTCTGTAATAGTAATGAACACTTAGGGTAGCTGACGATTCAGGGGAACACGTCAGTCTGTAATAGTAATGAACACTTAGGGTAGCTGACGATTCAGGGGAACACGTCAGTCTGTAATAGTAATGAACACTTAGGGTAGCTGACGATTCAGGGGAACACAGATGACATGCACTAATTAGTAGTATAGCCTAAATCGTTAGCTTGGCTTTTATAACGTGTGGTGTGTGTGTGTGTGTGTAAACTCTTCCATGATAGCAGGTATTAGCAGTATACTATATAACGTGAGGTGATGATGTCAACATGGATATTCATGCAGAATGAATCATACTCTACAGCAGTAGACGTATGACTGTAGAGAGTGTAATGTATGGGTTTTATAGTGTATAGGTATAGTATATGGGTTTATAGTGTGTTGGTAGTTGTAATGTGGTAATCCCACTTCAGCCCTGTCAACTGGTTAACATGGGAGTGGTAATCCCACTTCAGCCCTGTCAACTGGTTAACATGGGAGTGGTAATCCCACTTCAGCCCTGTCAACTGGTTAACATGGGAGTGGTAATCCCACTTCAGCCCTGTCAACTGGTTAACATGGGAGTGGTAATCCCACTTCATCCCTGTCAACTGGTTAACATGGGAGTGGTAATCCCACTTCATCCCTGTCAACTGGTTAACATGGGAGTGGTAATCCCACTTCATCCCTGTCAACTGGTTAACATGGGAGTGGTAATCCCACTTCAGCCCTGTTAACTGGTTAACATGGGAGTGGTAATCCCACTTCAGCCCTGTCAACTGGTTAACATGGGAGTGGTAATCCCACTTCAGCCCTGTCAACTGGTTAATATGGGAGTGGTAATCCCACTTCATCCCTGTCAACTGGTTAACATGGGAGTGGTAATCCCACTTCATCCCTGTCAACTGGTTAACATGGGAGTGGTAATCCCACTTCATCCCTGTCAACTGGTTAACATGGGAGTGGTAATCCCACTTCATCCCTGTCAACTGGTTAACATGGGAGTGGTAATCCCACTTCATCCCTGTCAACTGGTTAACATGGGAGTGGTAATCCCACTTCAGCCCTGTTAACTGGTTAACATGGGAGTGGTAATCCCACTTCAGCCCTGTTAACTGGTTAACATGGGAGTGGTAATCCCACTTCAGCCCTGTTAACTGGTTAACCCTCACAGTCATGTAATTGTTTCCGGAAGATTCCAGCCCTTTGTGGTCAAGTAAAGCAATCAGACTGTCTGTCGACTGGCTCTGTGGTTGACCTGGCCCTGTGACCTGACCTCCCTGCTGGCCTTTCTCTTATAATGGTCTAATTTTGCTGAGATACATGTTTTATTAATCAATAGCTGTATGTCTGTGGCTGTGCTTGTGTGGAATTAAACATGTACTGTGGTCAACAAGGGTTTGTGTGAGACATTAAATAAGTCAAAGTCACCATTATTAGTCAGTTGTACAACCGAATGCCTTCAACTGAAATGTGTCTTCCCCATTTAACCCAACCCCTCTGAATCAGAGAGGTGCGGGGGGCTGCCTTAATCAACATACCATGTCTTTGGCGGCCCCCTTGTTCATGGGGAAGAACAACAGATTTTTACCTTGTCAGCTCGGGGATTCGAACTTGCAACCCTCCGGTTACAAGTCCAACGCTCTAACCACTAGGCTACCTGCTGTGGGCAACAGGGGTGTGTGTGTGAGGTGGGGTAATGGATTGGTGACAGCTTGGTTCATTATTGATTCACAGATGGAGATTGACAGATGATTGTTCACGTGTGTGTGTGTGTGTGTGTGTGTGTGTGTGTGTGTGTGTGTGTGTGTGTGTGTGTGTGTGTGTCAGTGGAGGCTGCTGAGGGGAGGACGGCTCATAATAATGACGGTGCGAATGGCGAAACGGCGTGGCATCACACACCTGGAAACCATCTGTTTGATGTATTTGATACCATTACACTGATTCTGCTCCATTCATTACCACGAGCCAATCCTCCTAAATTATGGCGCCACCAGCCTCCTGTGGTGTGTGTGCGTGTGAGTGTGTCAGACAGAGCTGGGGGCTCTGCAGAGTCCTCTAAGCCCCTCAACATCAGACCCCCTCCTCTGGTTGAGGGATTTACTGGGCTGGCCAGCTGTTAAACACTCCTGTAGTCTCCACATTAACACACACACCCACACAAACCTTCCCCAGGCTGAGAGAAAGAGAGAGAGAGAGAGAGAGAGAGAGAGAGAGAGTGGGAGAGAGAAAGAGAGAGAGACAGAGAGACAGAGACAGAGACAGAGACAGAGAGACAGAGAGACAGAGACAGAGAGAGAGAGCGAGAGAGACAGAGAGAGAGAGAGAGAGAGAGGTGGGACAGAGAGACAGAGACAGAGAGAGAGGTGGGAGACAGAGACAGAGAGACAGAAATAGAGAGAGAGAGGTGGGAGACAGAGAGACAGAGAGAGAGAGGTGGGAGAGAGAGAGGTAGGAGACAGAGACAGAGAGAGAGAGAGAGAGGTGGGAGACAGAGAGAGAGAGGTGGGAGACAGAGACAGAGACAGAGAGAGGTGGGAGACAGAGAGACAGACACATAGAGAGAGAGAGGTGGGAGACAGAGACAGAGACAGAGGGAGAGAGAGACAGAGAGACAGAGAGAGAGGTGGGAGACAGAGAGACAGACACAGAGAGAGAGAGGTGGGAGACAGAGAGACAGAGACAGAGACAGAGAGAAAGAGGTGGGAGACAGAGACAGAGAGACAGAGAGAGAGAGGTGGGAGAGAGAGACAGAGAGACAGTGAGAGAGAGGTTCATTATCCCACCTGCAGTGTTAAATGAGGGGTTA
Organism: Brachymystax lenok tsinlingensis; assembly: GCA_030435695.1. Classification (NCBI taxonomy): domain Eukaryota; kingdom Metazoa; phylum Chordata; class Actinopteri; order Salmoniformes; family Salmonidae; genus Brachymystax; species Brachymystax lenok. The sequence continues at coordinate 3,141,448 of CM059785.1, forward strand.
TCAGACACACTGCTCTATCCTCATCATGACGGACGGACAGACGGACGGACTACTAGACAGACAGTTTATTTTCTGTGCGGGTTTGAGTTGGTGAGGAACAAGAGAGCAAGAGTCTGTCTCTTTAAAATGTTTCATGTCTTCAACAATCAACTGATACACTAATGGGACATTACACAGCATAAACTGAAGTATGTGGACACACCTTCAAATTAGTGGATTCGTCCATTTCAGCCACACCCGTTGCTGACAGGTGTATTAAAATAGAGCACACAGCCATGCAATCTCCGTAGACAAACAATGTCAGTAGAATGGCCCGTACTGAAGAGCTCAGTGACTTTCAACAGGGTACCGTCATAGGATGCCACCTTTCCAACAAGTCAGTTCGTCAAATTTCAGCCCTGCTATAGCTGCACCCGGTCAACTGTAAGTGCTGTTATTGTGAAGTGGAAACGTCTAGGAGCAACAACGGCTCAGCCGCGAAGTGGTAGGCCACAACAAACTCACAGAACGGAACAGCCAAGTGCTGAAGAGCGTAAAAATCTTCAAACTGCCTCTGGAAGCAACGTCAGCACAATAACTGTTCATCGGGAGAATCATTAAATGGCTTTCCCTGGACGAGCAGCCGCACACAAGCCTAAGATCCCCATGGCAAATGCCAAGCGTCGGCCGGAGTGGTGTAAAGATTGCCGCCATTGGACACTGGAGCAGTAGAAAGGCGTTCATTGGAGTGATGAATCAGTACCCGATCAATGAGCGCAGCTGTACGAGATATTGATCTGGTACTGGTACTGCCTGTATGTAGTTCCATTCTTGTTTATTTTATTCCTCTTGTCAAACATTCAACTAGCACAGTACAGTCACTATAGAGTTGATGATTATACAGTATCGAATATCGAAGAGCACTCACTGCTGCTCCATTTCCAATTTAATTGAGGTGAATAAGAACAATCCAAAATGTATTTTTGATACTGTCGCAAAGCTAACTAAAATGCAGCGTTCCCCAAGAGAGGATGTCTTTCACTTCAGCAGTGATGAATTCATGAACTTCTTTGACGAAAAGTTAACGATCATTAGAAAGCAAATTACAGACTTTAAATCTGCGTCTTTCTCCAAAGATCACTTGTCCTGAGTCTGCACAGAACTGCCAGGACCTAGGATCAATAGAGACACTCAAGTTTTTTAATCCTGTATCTCTTGACACATTCATGAAAATAGTAATGTCCTCTAAACCTTCAAGCTGCATACTGGACCCTATTCCAACTAAACTACTGAAAGAGCTGCTTCCTGTGCTTGGCCCTCCTATGTTGAACATAATAAACGGCTCCCTATCCACCGGATGTGTACCAAACTCACTAAAAGTGGCAGTAATAAAGCCTCTCTTGAAAAAGCCAAACCTTCACCCAGAAAATGTAAAAAAAACGATCAGCCTATATTGAATCTTTCATTCCTCTCAACACTGTTAATAAATGCTGTTGTGCAGCAACTCACTGCCTTCCTGAAGACAAACAATGTATACGAAACGCTTCAGTCAGGATTTAGACCCCGTCACAGCACTGAGACTGCACTTGTGAAGGTGGTAAATTACCTTTTAATGGCGTCAGACCGAGGCTCTGCATCTGTCCTCGTGCTCCTAGACCTTAGTGCCGCTTTTGACACCATCGATCACCACATTCTTTTGGAGAGACTGGAAACCCAAATTGGTCTAGACGGACAAGTTCTGGCCTGGTTTAGATCTTATCTGTCGGAAAGATATCAGTATGTCTCTGTGGATGGTTTGTCCTCTGAAAAATCAATTGTAAGTTTCGGTGTTCCTCAGGGTTCCGTTTTAGGACCACTGTTGTTTTCAATAATTATTTTACCTCTTGGTGATGTCATTCGGAAACATAATGTTAACTTTCACTGCTACACAGCTGTACATTTCGATGAAACATGGTGAATCCCAAACATTGCCCTCTCTGGAAGCCTGTGTTTCAGACATAAGGAAATGGATGGTGGCAAATGTTTTAATTTTCTTTTAATTTCGGACAAAACAGAGATGCTTGTTCTAGGTCCCAAGAAACAAAGAGATCTTCCTTTGTATCTGATAATTAATCTAGATGGTCTCGAATAAAACTGTGAAGGACCTCGGCGTTACTCTGGACCCTGATCTCTCTTTTGATAAACATATAAAGAATATTTCAAGGACAGGTTTTTACATTTTCGTAATATTGCAAAAATCAGCAACTTTCTGTCCAAAAATTATGCAGAAAAGCTAATCCATGCTTTTGTCACTTCTAAGTTAGACAACTGCAATGCTCTACTCTCCGGCTACCGGATAAAGCACTGAATACACTTCAGTTAGTGCTAAACATCGCTGCTAGAATCTTGACTAGAACCAAAACATTTGATCATATTACTTCAGTGCTAGCCACTGGCTTCCTGTTAAGGCTAGGGCTGATTTCAATGTTTTACTGCTAACCTACATAGTATTATTTGGGCTTGCTCCTACCTTTCTCTCCGATTTGATCCTGCCGTACATACCTACACGTACACTACGGTCACAAGACGCAGGCCTCCTTATTGTCCCTAGAATTTCTAATTAATTTCTAGGCTTTCCCTTATAGAGCTCAATTTTTATGGAATGGTCTGCCTATCCATGTGAGAGACGCAGACTCGGTCTCAAACTTTGTCTTTATTTAAGAATCATCTCTTCAGTAGGTCCTATGATTGAGTGTAGTCTGGCACAGGGGTGCGAAGGTGAACGGAAAGGCCTCTGACCCTATTACGGGGGCTGAGTCGCTGGCTTACTAGTGCAATTCCATGTCGTCCCTAGGAGGGGTGCGTCACTTGAGTGGGTTGAGTCACTGACGTGATCTTCCTGTCCGGGTTGGCGCCCCCTCGGGTTCGTGCCGTGGGGGAGATCTTCATGGTCTATACTCGGCCTTGTCTCAGGGTAGTAGGTTGGTGGTCTGTTGATATCCCTCTAGTGGTGTGGGGGCTGTGCTCTGGCAAAGTGGGTGGGGTTATATCCTGCCTGGTTGGCCCTGTCCGGGAGTATCGGACAGGGCCGTGTCTCCCGACCCCTAATGTCTCAGCCTCCAGTATTTATGCTGCAATAGTTTGTGCCGGGGGGCTCGGGTCAGTCTGTTAAATCTGGTGTAATTCTCCTGTCTTATCTGGTGTCCTGTGTGAATTTAAGTATGCTCCCTCTAATTCTCTCTCCCTCTCTCCCTCCCCTCCCTCCCCTCCTGGGGGACCTGAGCCCTAAAATCATGCCTCAGGACTACCTGGCCCAATGACTGCTGGCTGTCCCCAGTCCCCCTGGTCATGCTGCTGCTCCAGTTTCAACTGTTGTGCGGCTAGGCAACCCTGACCTGTTCACCGGTACGCGCTACCTTGTTCCGGACCTGCTGTTTTCAACTGTCCCTCTAATTCTCTCTCCCTCTCCTCCTGGAGGACCTGAGCCCTAGGATCATGCCGCAGGACAACCTGACCTGATGACTCCAGCTATGAAAAGCCGACTGACATTTCCTCCTGAGGTGCTGACCTGTTATACCCTCTACAACCACTGTGATTATTATCTGCTGGTCATCTATGAACATTTGAACATCTTGGCCATGTTCTGTTATAATCTCCACCCGGCACAGCCAGAAGAGGACTGGCCACCCCTCATAGCCTGGGTCCTCTCTAGGTTTTTTCCTAGCCACCGTGCTTCTAAACTCAGCAAAAAAAAGAAATGTCCTCTCACTGTCAGCTGTGTTTATTTTCAGCAAACTTAACATGTGTAAATATTTGTGTGAACATATCACGATTCAACAACTGAGACATAAACTGAACAAGTTCCACAGACATTGAATAATGAATAATGTGTCCCTGAACTCGGGCAGTTGTTGTTGCCATCCTGTACCTGTCCCGCAGGTGTGATGTTCGGATGTACTGATCCTGTGCAGGTGTTGTAACACGTGGTCTGCCACTGCGAGGACGATCAGCTGTCCGTCCTGTCTCCTTGTAGCACTGTCTTAGGTGTCTCACAGTACGGACATTGCAATTTATTGCCCTGGCCACATCTGCAGTTCTCATGCCTCCTTGCAGCATGCCTAAGGCACGTTCATGCAGATGAGCAGGGACCCTGGGCATCTTTATTTTTGTGTTTTTCAGAGTCAGTAGATAGGCCTCTTTAGTGTCCTAAGTTTTCTTTACTGTGACCTTAATTGCCTACCGTCTGTAAGCTGTTAGTGTCTTAACGACCGCTCCACAGGTGCATGTTCATACATTGTTTATGGTTCATTGAACAAGCATGGGAAACTGTTTAAACCCTTTACAATGAAGATCTGTTATTTGGATTTTTAAAGACAGGGTCCTGAAAAAGGGACGGTTCTTTTTTTTGCATTGCTTGCTGTTTGGGGTTTTAGGCTGGGTTTCTGTATCGCACTTTGTGACATCGGCTGATGTAAAAAGGGCTTTATAAATACATTTGATTGATTGATTGATTGATACTGGGGGAGGGGAGGCAGTAGGATGTACTGGGGGAGGGTAGGGGATGTACTGGGGAAGGGGAGGCAGTAGGATGTACTGGGGGAGAGTAGGCAGTAGGATGTACTGGGGGAGGGTAGGCAGTAGGATGTACTGGGGGAGGGTAGGCAGTAGGATGTACTGGGGGAAGGTAGGCAGTAGGATGTACTGGGGGAGAGTAGGCAGTAGGATGTACTGGGGGAGGGAGGCAGTAGGATGTACTGGGGGAGAGTAGGCAGTAGGATGTACTGGGGGAGGGTAGGCAGTAGGATGTACTGGGGAGAGGAGGCAGTAGGATGTACTGGGGAGGGGAGGCAGTAGGATGTACTGGGGAGGGTAGGCAGTAGGATGTACTGGGGAGGGGAGGCAGTAGGATGCACTGGGGGAGGGGAGGCAGTAGGATGTACTGGGGAGGGAGGCAGTAGGATGTACTGGGGGGGTAGAGGCAGAAGGAAACAGAAGGAGTGTCTTACAGTCATGGGTCTCACAGTCATGGGTCTTACAGTCATGCGTGCGTACATTGTTTATGTATACATGGAACCGGGAATCAAACCCACTATCTTAGCACTGAGCTACAGAGGACCACAAGGCTGTCATACTCGTTAAATTGCAGACAGGCCATACACCCCTCTGAGTGATGCCTCCTGTCTCTTGTCTATGGCACAGATCTCAGTCTGGCTCCTCCTCCTACTGCTCTATATTTTGCTGTGTGTTCCACCTTCCCAAAATGTTGTTTAACAAATGTGGTGAGTGAAGTCTGTTTGGAGCATAGATCTCCCCTCGTTTTTCATTGAGCCCATATGCCGAGCCATACCTCCACCAGACAGACTTATTTATTAATAGATTATAAAGAGAAAGAATAAAAGCTCCGAACAGGAGGAGGGTTCCCATCTGTTAGCTGTTCTGGCTGAATGGTTTAAACAGATGAGCTGGAGAGAGAGAGAGAGAGAGAAAGGAGGGCAGAGAGAGCTAAACAAATGGCTGAGCTGAGCAGCACTGGGTTGGCTGGAGACACGTTGAGTCTGGGTGTTGTCGGAGGGGGGGACAAGGGGGAGTTGGTGGGCGTCAGGGGAGCACAACGGGGCCGACAGCAGGGTACTTCAAAGCTTTAGATGTAATGAGGCCCCCCTCTTCTCCCCGCTCCTAAACTAAGGTACTGATTAATAAAGGCCCCCCTCCTCTCCTCTCTTACACCAAGGTACTGGCTAATAGAGGCCCCCCTGCTCTCCCGCTCCTAAACTAAGGTACTGATTAATAAAGGCCCCCTCCTCTCCTCTCTCTTACACCAAGGTACTGGCTAATAGAGGCCCCCTCCTCCTCCTCCTAAACTACAGGACCAGCTAAGAGAGGCCCCCTCTCCCCCTCCTAAAGTAACGTCATGGCCAATAGAGGCCCCCTCCTCCCCCTCCTGAACTAAGGTGCTGGCTAATAGAGGCCCCCTCCTCATCCTCCTAAACTACGTTACCAGCTAAGAGAGGCCCCGCTCCCCTCTTAAAGTAACATACTGGCTAATAGAGGCCCCCTCCTCCTCACCTTGCTAAACTAAGGTACTGGCAAATAGAGGCCCCCTCCTCAATTTAGGTAATGGCTAATAGAGGTCCCCTCCTCCCCCTCCTGAACTAAGGTACTGGCTAATAGAGGCCCCCTCCTCATCCTCCTAAACTACATTACCAGCTAAGAGAGGCCCCTCTCCCCCTCCTAAAGTAACATACTGGCTAATAGAGGCCCCCTCCTCCTCAACCTGCTAAACTAAGGTACTGGCAAATAGAGGCCCCCCTCCTCGATTTAGGTACTGGCTAATAGAGGCCCCCCTCTTCCTCACCCTCCTAAACTAAGGTACTGGCTAATAGAGTGCCCCCACTCCTCCTCTTAATCTAAGGTACTGGCTAATAGAGGGCCCCCACTCCTCCTCTTAATCTAAGGTACTGGCTAATAGAGGGCCCCCACTCCTCCTCTTAATCTAAGGTACTGGCTAATAGAGGGCCCCCACTCCTCCTCTTAATCTAAGGTACTGGTTAATAGAGGGCCCCCTCCTCCTCTTAATCTAAGGTACTGGCTAATAGAGGGCCCCCACTCCTCCTCTTAATCTAAGGTACTGGCTAATAGAGGGCCCCCTCCTCTTAATCTAAGGTACTGGCTAATAGAGGGCCCCCTCCTCTTAATCTAAGGTACTGGTTAATAGAAGCCCCCCCCCCCACACTCCTCCAACTGTTAAACTAAGGTGCTGATACTGATTCAAAGAGGCCCCCAGGAGAGAGAGTGTGGTTGGCATGGTGTTGTATAAAACTGGTGTGTGTATACAACTGTGTGTGTGTGTGTGTGTGTGTGTGTGTGTGTGTGTGTGTGTGTGTGTGTGTGTGTGTGTGTGTGTGTGTGTGTGTGTGTGTGTGTGTGTGTCACACACATACACGCACAGACACCGCCCAGGAGGGAACGAGAATGAAAATGAAAGGACTGTCAGAGTTGAGATACACCTGTCCCAGCATGTCTTAGAAACATCAAGAGAGTGTGTGTGTATGTGTTGTCTTAGAAACATCAGGATCACCACGGTAACAACACAAACACTAACAATGTTATTCATCCTTTATTAAATAATAAACAGTCATAAAAAAAAAAACATCTCTGTACAATGTCTACAAACAACATCTCTGTACAAAGTCTACAAACAACAGTGGAGTAATCTGTTACCAGTGCCAGGATCTCCGTTAGAGAGAGAGATGTCTGCCTCACCCCCCCATCCCATCCCAGACAGAAGAGGTAATACTATGGCCCATCCCAAATTGCACCTTATTCCCTATATAGTGCACTACTTTTGACCAGAGCCATATGGGATCCTATTCCCTATATAGTGCACTACTTTTGACCAGAGCCCTATGGGTACTACTTTTGACCACCCGTGCATTTCAGAGCCCTATGGGCCCTGGTCAAAAGTAGTGCACTATATAGGGAATAGGATCCCATATGGCTCTGGTCAAAAGTAGTGCACTATATAGGGAATAGGATGCAATTTGTTGATGCATCCTATGTCTCAGCTCCCTAAGAAAAGTTCAATCAGGCCTAGAAAGAGAGCTCCAAGGCACTTGGAAAAGAGTCAACAGAGTCCAATGAAAAAGGAGGAGGATGTACCACCACCTCCAGCCTTCTGCCCCTATCCTCCCATCCTCCATCTCTTCACCCAGCCTTCTGCCGTCCTCTGCCCCTATCCTCCCATCCTCCATCTCTTCACCCAGACTTCTGCTGTCCTCTGCCCCTATCCTCCCATCCTCCATCCCTTCACCCAGCCTTCTGCCGTCCTCTGCCCCTATCCTCCCATCCTCCATCTCTTCACCCAGACTTCTGCTGTCCTCTGCCCCTATCCTCCCATCCTCCATCCCTTCACCCAGCCTTCTGCCGTCCTCTGCCCCTATCCTCCCATCCTCCATCTCTTCACCCAGCCTTCTGCCGTCCCCTGCCCCTATCCTCCCATCCTCCATCTCTTACCCAGACTTCTGCCGTCCTCTGCCCCTATCCTCCCATCCTCCATCTCTTCACCCAGCCTTCCGCCGTCCTCTGCCCCTATCCTCCCATCCTTCATCCCTTCACCCAGACTTCTGCCGTCCTCTGCCCCTATCCTCCCATCCTCCATCTCTTCACCCAGACTTCTGCTGTCCTCTGCCCCTATCCTCCCATCCTCCATCTCTTCACCCAGACTTCTGCTGTCCTCTGCCCCTATCCTCCCATCCCTTTCAGCACTTTCTAATCAGCCTCTTGCCCTCCCCCCCTCCCTTCCTACCTCTCTCCTTCCCTCCTTCCCTCGCTCCCTCAATTCCTACCTCGATCCCTCCCTCCACTTGGCCCACTGAGGTGCAGTCTTCCTGGGCTGAGCCATGGAGGGGCCAGATGGGTAGAGGGGATCCAGACTGGGCTGAGCCATGGAGGGGCCAGATGGGTAGAGGGGATCCAGACTGGGCTGAGCCATGGAGGGGCCAGATGGGTAGAGGGGATCCAGACTGGGCTGAGCCATGGAGGGGATAGAGGGGTAGAGGGGATCCAGACTGGGCTGAGCCATGGAGGGGATAGAGGGGTAGAGGGGATCCAGACTGGGCTGAGCCATGGAGGGGCCAGATGGGTAGAGGGGATCCAGACTGGGCTGAGCCATGTAGGGGATAGAGGGGTAGAGGGGATCCAGACTGGGCTGAGCCATGGAGGGGATAGAGGTAGAGGGGATCCAGACTGGGCTGAGCCATGGAGGGCCAGATGGGTAGAGGGGATCCAGACTGGGCTGAGCCATGTAGGGGATAGAGGGGTAGAGGGGATCCAGACTGGGCTGAGCCATGGAGGGATAGAGGGGTAGAGGGGATCCAGACTGGGCTGAGCCATGGAGGGATAGAGGAGAGGGGATCCAGACTGGGCTGAGCCATGGAGGGGATAGAGGGGTAGAGGGGATCCAGACTGGGCTGAGCCATGGAGGGGATAGAGGGGTAGAGGGGATCCAGACTGGGCTGAGCCATGGAGGGGATAGAGGGGTAGAGGGGATCCAGACTGGGCTGAGCCATGGAGGGGATAGAGGGGTAGAGGGGATCCAGACTGGGCTGAGCCATGGAGGGGATAGAGGGGTAGAGGGGATCCAGACTGGGCTGAGCCATGGAGGAGGAGACATACAGTCCTCTCTCTCTCTTTTTTCTCTTTTCTCTTTGCTTGAGGCCAAACCGACTCTAAAACTCAACCCTGACACAAAAACACGTCTCTGGTTATGGTTAACCCTCATTCTCATGTAACATTAAAACTACTTAGGGAGCAGTGGGGCGCTAGTGTTTCCTATCCAATAGTACTAATTATGTGCATATCCTAGTTTCTGGGCCTGAGTGGCAGGCCTTTTACTTTGGGCACGCGAGACTCTCCAAAACCGACACCTCAGCTGCCGCTCCCTAAGAAGTTAAAAGAAGAGAACAGAAAAGTGGAGTGGAGTGAATATTAAAAAAAAAAAGAATGTAGGAACTAGCATAAGGTCATAAGGTCATAAGGTCAGGTCCCCAAAGGCCCCAGTGGTTGCTCTCTGTCTCTCTACTGCAGGATAGATCGATCTGGCTCTAGCTTCTACACGCATGGCTCTCTGTCTCTCTACTGCAGGACAGATCGATCTGGCGCTAGCTTCTACACGCATGGCTCTCTGTCTCTCTACTGCAGGACAGATCGATCTGGCGCTAGCTTCTACACGCATGGCTCTCTGTCTCTCTACTGCAGGACAGATCGATCTGGCGCTAGCTTCTACACGCATGGCTCTCTGTCTCTCTACTGCAGGATAGATCGATCTGGCGCTAGCTTCTACACGCATGGCTCGCTGTCTCTATACTGCAGGATAGATCGATCTGGCTCTAGCTTCTACACGCATGGCTCTCTGTCTCTCTACTGCAGGATAGATCGATCTGGCGCTAGCTTCTACACGCATGGCTCTCTGTCTCTCTACTGCAGGATAGATCGCTCTGGCGCTAGCTTCTACACGCATGGCTCTCTGTCTCTCTACTGCAGGATAGATCGATCTGGCTCTAGCTTCTACACGCATGGCTCTCTGTCTCTCTACTGCAGGATAGATCGATCTGGCGCTAGCTTCTACACGCATGGCTCTCTGTCTCTCTACTGCAGGATAGATCGATCTGGCTCTAGCTTCTACACGCATGGCTCTCTGTCTCTCTACTGCAGGATAGATCGATCTGGCGCTAGCTTCTACACGCATGGCTCTCTGTCTCGCTACTGCAGGATAGATCGATCTGGCTCTAGCTTCTACACGCATGGCTCTCTGTCTCTCTACTGCAGGACAGATCGATCTGGCGCTAGCTTCTACACGCATGGCTCTCTGTCTCTCTACTGCAGGATAGATCGATCTGGCGCTAGCTTCTACACGCATGGCTCTCTGTCTCTCTACTGCAGGATAGATCGCTCTGGCGCTAGCTTCTACACGCATGGCTCTCTGTCTCTCTACTGCAGGATAGATCGATCTGGCGCTAGCTTCTACACGCATGGCTCTCTGTCTCTCTACTGCAGGATAGATCGATCTGGCGCTAGCTTCTACACGCATGGCTCTCTGTCTCTCTACTGCAGGATAGATCGATCTGGCGCTAGCTTCTACACGCATGGCTCTCTGTCTCTCTACTGCAGGATAGATCGATCTGGCGCTAGCTTCTACACGCATGGCTCTCTGTCTCTCTACTGCAGGATAGATCGATCTGGCGCTAGCTTCTACACGCATGGCTCTCTGTCTCTCTACTGCAGGATAGATCGATCTGGCGCTAGCTTCTACACGCATGGCTCTCTGTCTCTCTACTGCAGGATAGATCGATCTGGCGCTAGCTTCTACACGCATGGCTCTCTGTCTCTCTACTGCAGGATAGATCGTTCTGGCGCTAGCTTCTACACGCATGGCTCTCTGTCTCTCTACTGCAGGATAGATCGATCTGGCGCTAGCTTCTACACGCATGGCTCTCTGTCTCTCTACTGCAGGATAGATCGCTCTGGCGCTAGCTTCTACACGCATGGCTCTCTGTCTCTCTACTGCAGGATAGATCGATCTGGCGCTAGCTTCTACACGCATGGCTCTCTGTCTCTCTACTGCAGGATAGATCGTTCTGGCGCTAGCTTCTACACGCATGGCTCTCCTCCAATAACAGTTAGCTTAAGGCTCAATTGTGTGTCCAAGAAAGTGGCTTGGCTTTTTATCCAGCTCCTGTAGTCCTTTCTGTGTTTTCTTTGACATCTTTCTTCTTTAGGGATAGAGTTAAAAGGGTCTGGAAAGATGAGAGGATTCTTATTCTCTCTCTCTTTTTCTCTCTTTTTCTCTCTTTTTCTCTCTTTTTCTCTCTTTCTCTCTCTCTCTCTCTCTCTCTCTCTCTCTCTCTCTCTCTCTCTCTCTCAGCAATCCATAGGTTGCAATAAAACAAATCATAATGTTTCACACATCGAGTCACACAATGTGTTATAGATCATTATACAGGCATAAAGCAAAAATACCAAAATACAATCCTAATACTTCTTCTAACTTTACGTAAACTTAACGACCAATATGTCTCATGTCATGTTAGATAAAGTTTTGATTTCATTCTTTTAAAGGCTGGTAACTGTCTGGAATAACAGAAACATCACATGTCGCAACAGATGAACTGAACTGAACTAAAACTGAACTGAGGCAAAAGGTAGACTATTGACACACTGAAGTCTAAAAACAAATATGAGAGGGAGGATGTCTACAGAGCGATACAACTGAAGCTGATCATAACAAAGACACACAGGTTTCTCAAACTGAACTAAAACTGTCCACGATACTCTATGCCACTGTTTGACACATAATGCAGGCAGGCGGAGCAAGCCGAGAGCTGTCTGACAAGCTAGATATCACATTCTAAAGACCTTCCTGGCAATAATTCCACTCATAATCTAACGTCCGTCATAACCAAAAACAAAATGTCTTCTTCGTTCTTCTTTACAAATCTAGATTCATTTTCTTTTCATCTTTTTTTTGGGATAGGCATTAGATTGATATGTTTTGATATTGTTCAGCACCCACTGAATGGTCCACTGGCTCCATGACCAGCTCTGAGAGGTCCGGTCCCAGACGGGTTTGGGTCCAGTCCCAGTCTCCTGCAGTAGGGGTTAGGGTGCAACCCCAGACTGACAGTAGGGGTTCTGGTCCAGGCCCAGACTGACACTAGGTGTTCTGGTCCAGGCCCAGACTGCTGTGGTCCAGTGGCCAGTACGTGTGGCATCATGGCAGGTAAGTGTGGTTCATTCACAAGCTTTGATTGATCAGGGCCTCTCCTGCAGGCAGAGAAGAGACCCCCAAGGGGGCAGGGGGGAGGGTCTAGCGGGTGTCGCTGTATCACTGTCTCTCTGTTCGTCAAGCTTTAAGTTAAGCACAGGTCCATGGGTTGGGAAAGCCTCAGGGCTTGAAGGACTAGACCTTCCAGTGGAGGAAAGCGTCCTAGGCCTCGGAGCAGCAGCGTTGCTGGTTGATCTTCACTTTGTGTTTGATCCCATCGTACAGCTCGAAGTTGTAGTTCTCCAGTGTGGTGGAGCTCCGTGACGACAGGCCGCTGTAGAAGCAGGTGCAGTAGAGGAGCAGGCCGCCACACACCGCCCCCAGCAGTACGCCCAGGGAGGACATGACGATGATGGTGACCAGGATAGGGTCCAGGGTGTACAGCCACGAGTTGTCCTTCTCAGAGACATGCGTCACGGGCGGGTCCATGGATGGGTCTGGGGTACTCCACTCTGGGAACGGGAAACCTGAAGAGGAGACACAGAGGAGGAAAAATCCATGAGATCAAATCAGATACCTTTTTGACATGAGGTAAGTTCATATATGGAAAAGTTCACATGTCTACAGTTACCTACATACTGGACAGGTCAGTTACCTATATACTGGACAGGTCAGTTACCTATATCCTGGACAGGTCAGTTACCTACATACTGGAGAGGTCAGTTACCTATATACTGGACAGGTCAGTTACCTATATACTGGACAGGTCAGTTACCTATATACTGGACAGGTCAGTTACCTATATACTGGACAGGTCAGTTACCTATATACTGGACAGGTCAGTTACCTACATACTGGACAGGTCAGTTACCTACATACTGGACAGGTCAGTTACCTATATACTGGACAGGTCAGTTACCTATATACTGGACAGGTCAGTATAATGTAGTTATATACTGGACAGATCAGTATAATGTAGTTATATACTGGACAGGCCAGTATAATGTAGTTATATACTGGACAGGTCAGTATAATGTAGTTATATACAGGACAGGTCAGTATAATGTAGTTATATACAGGACAGGTCATTATAATGTAGTTATATACAGGACAGGTCTGTATAATGTAGTTATATACAGGACAGGTCGGTATAATGTAGTTATATACAGGACAGTATAATGTAGTATAATGTAGTTATATACAGGACAGTATAATGTAGTATAATGTAGTTATATACAGGCCAGTACAATGCAGAATAATGTAGTATAATGTAGTTATTTACAGGACAGTATAATGTAGTATAATGTAGTATAATGTAGTATAATGTAGTTAT
>CM059785.1:3157500-3182500 GCA_030435695.1 Brachymystax lenok tsinlingensis
TACGTGATCAATCAACATGAAACTTGCAAATATTTATAATAAATGTAATATTAATATGAATAACTAAAACGAGAGAAAGACAATGCTTCAAAGAGAAACACAAACATGTGGTGTAAAAAAAATATCACTTTATTAGCACATTCCCGATAGCACAATATAATATATTTCCAAGACCATGAAATTCAACAGGCTAAAATATTCCTTATACGTTTTGAAACAGGCTGTGGTGCAGCATGGGTAACGTAGCTAACAGTTAAAAAGGACAATCATGGTCATGTCGAAATCCTACATTCACAAGGAGGACTTAGCAAAGTGCACACATTTCATTAAGTGACAGACTCCTCAGGCTCAGGCTCAGTCATCAGCCGGACGTTAAGAAAAGAGAACACCCCCGACCGAGGAAAGAGGCCTCTGACATCAAGGTAGCAGATTCACCAAATACCCTTTATACTAGGCGGGCTTTGGAATCTTTCACAGCCTTTACATTGTTTTTAAATTCATTGATTCAAACAGTAGTTAAGAACAGTGAGAACAAGACGGAAACAGAAGAGGAACATGAATGGACAGAGGAGCACATCGTGAAGAATCTGAATTACTATATGTTTTTAACTGTACCTTCCTATACCCTTTAACACCAGTCTGGTGTGGGTCCTTACAGCACCTAGCTATACCCTTCAACACCAGTCTGGTATGGGTCCTTACAGCACCTAGCTATACCCTTCAACACCAGTCTGGTATGGGTAGGGAACCCTAAAACTCCCCTGTCTACTTCCCTACTTAGTGGTAGAAGAATTAGATAGTTGTATTCAGGCTTGGCATCCCAATGACATTACCTTGAGGACGGGGCATCCCAATGACATTACCTTGAGGACGGGGCATCCCAATGACATTATCTTGAGGACGGGGCATCCCAATGACATTACCTTGAGGACGGGGCATCCCAATGACATTACCTTGAGGACGGGGCATCCCAAAAGAGCAACCTATTCTCCATATAGTTGACTTGTTTTGATCAGGGCTTGATAGTGCACTACACAGGGACTATGATGATGCCATTTGGGAGGCAATCAAAGCGACTCCCGAAATAAGTGCTTACTGCAGGCTTAATAAATATGATCAGGTCCATTAACTAATTATAAATATTAAAATACTTTTAACAAATCTAATCTCGGAGTAGGATGGAAAGCAGGCAGCCAAGGCTGATTTAAAAGCCCTGTGACAACATGACAATGTCTTTCTCTTCAAATATCGAAAGGGAAATAAATAGAAAACATGCTTCGGGTTCATAAATAAAACAGATAAATTAAATAAAGTAATTGATTAGAACTGCGAGGGCAGCAAGCTTTGAGCTGTGTGGATATATAAATCAAAAGGAGAATGCTGGAACGGAGATCTGGCTGGGACAAATCAAACAGCTGTACAACATAAGCGCAAAATCTGCAATATCTAACTACGGAAAAATCAATATTCTGCTCAAAGGGATGTGTAATGTGTGGGGGTGAAAATGTGCACATTATAATTGCATTGGGCAAAAATGCATGCACTGTATTTCACATGAGATGGGACCCAACAACATGGTTGTGTTATAGAATGGAACATGAGATGGGACCCAACAACATGGTTGTGTTATAGAATGGAACATGAGATGGGGACCCAACAACATGGTTGTGTTATAGAGTGGAACATGAGATGGGACCCAACAACATGGTTGTGTTATAGAATGGAACATGAGATGGGACCCAACAACATGGTTGTGTTATAGAATGGAACATGAGATGAGACCCAACAACATGGTTGTGTTATAGAATGGAACATGAGATGAGACCCAACAACATGGTTGTGTTATAGAATGGAACATGAGATGGGGACCCAACAACATGGTTGTGTTATAGAATGGAACATGAGATGAGACCCAACAACATGGTTGTGTTATAGAATGGAACATGAGATGGGGACCCAACAACATGGTTGTGTTATAGAATGGAACATGAGATGGGGACCCAACAACATGGTTGTGTTATAGAATGGAACATGAGATGAGACCCAACAACATGGTTGTGTTATAGAATGGAACATGAGATGAGACCCAACAACATGGTTGTGTTATAGAATGGAACATGAGATGGGGACCCAACAACATGGTTGTGTTATAGAATGGAACATGAGATGGGGACCCAACAACATGGTTGTGTTATAGAATGGAACATGAGATGGGGACCCAACAACATCGTTGTGTTATAGAATGGAACATGAGATGGGACCCAACAACATGGTTGTGTTATAGAATGGAACATGAGATGGGGACCCAACAACATGGTTGTGTTATAGAATGGAACATGAGATGGGGACCCAACAACATGGTTGTGTTATAGAATGGAACATGAGATGGGGACCCAACAACATGGTTGTGTTATAGAATGGAACATGAGATGGGGACCCAACAACATGGTTGTGTTATAGAATGGAACATGAGATGGGGACCCAACAACATCGTTGTGTTATAGAATGGAACATGAGATGGGACCCAACAACATGGTTGTGTTATAGAATGGAACATGAGATGGGGACCCAATAACATGGTTGTGTTATAGAATGGAACATGAGATGGGACCCAACAACATGGTTGTGTTATAGAATGGAACATGAGATGGGACCCAACAACATGGTTGTGTTATAGAATGGAACATGAGATGGGGACCCAACAACATGGTTGTGTTATAGAATGGAACATGAGATGGGGACCCAACAACATGGTTGTGTTATAGAATGGAACATGAGATGGGGACCCAACAACATGGTTGTGTTATAGAATGGAACATGAGATGGGACCCAACAACATGGTTGTGTTATAGAATGGAACATGAGATGGGACCCAACAACATGGTTGTGTTATAGAATGGAACATGAGATGGGGACCCAACAACATGGTTGTGTTATAGAATGGAACATGAGATGGGGACCCAACAACATGGTTGTGTTATAGAATGGAACATGAGATGGGGACCCAACAACATGGTTGTGTTATAGAATGGAACATGAGATGGGGACCCAACATGGTTGTGTTATAGAATGGAACATGAGATGAGACCCAACAACATGGTTGTGTTATAGAATGGAACATGAGATGGGACCCAACAACATGGTTGTGTTATAGAATGGAACATGAGATGGGACCCAACAACATGGTTGTGTTATAGAATGGAACATGAGATGGGACCCAACAACATGGTTGTGTTATAGAATGGAACATGAGATGAGACCCAACAACATGGTTGTGTTATAGAGTAGAAAGCAATGAACCATTAGTATGAAATCCAAGATGTCCATCTAGCTAGTTATCCATTCTGTGAATACTACACCGTGGGGTCCAGTCATTGTCCAATTCATCTACAAATCGAGAGTGCTGCTTTTTTGTCTAGCTACACGTCCCTTACACTAGGCCTGCTGAGCTAGGTCAAATGGTCTCTCTCCCTCCCTGCCAGTCCGTCTGTCTGCCCAGAGCTTTCATGTGTCTGTGTTTAAAACAGAATCCTTTTCCTCCTTCCAGAGAAATAACATCCATCTATCATTCGTTAAAAGGTTATCTTTGATCTCTCCATCTCTCGCTACATATCTTTCTCTACATTCTTGCATACCGAAGATTAATGGAGAGAATCAGATTTAAGCCAAACAAACCCAATCTCTCCCTGTCTGTTGGAGCCAGACCCTCCCCCCTGGTCCTACTTTCTTTTGGAGCCAAACCCAGACCCTCCCTGCCTGGCCCTGCTTTCTGTTGGAGCCAAACCCAGACCCTTTCTGCTCCCTGTTCTTCAATTGGAGATTATTTGCACTTATGTCGTATCACTGCAGAATGCTGTGGTAGCCATGCTGGTTAAGTGTGCCTTGAATTCTGAATAGATCACAGAAGGTGTCACCAGCCAAGCCGCCCCCACACCATCACACCTCCTCCTCCATGCTTCACGGTGGGAACCACACATGCGGAGATCCTCCGTTCACCTACTCTGCGTCTCACAAAGACACGGCAGTGTCATTGGTCTGATGAGTCCAAACCTGGACTCATCAGACCAAAGGACATATTTCCACCGGTCTAATGTCCATTGCTCGTGTTTCTTGGCCCAAACAAGTCTCTTCTTCTTATTGGTGTCCTTTACTAGTGGTTTCTTTGCAGCAATCTGACCATGAAGGCCTGATTCACACAGTCTCCTCTGAACAGTTGATGTTGAGATGTGTCTGTTACATGAACAGACAAGTAACAGACAGCATTAATCTGGGCAGCAATCTGAGGTGCAGTTAACTCTAATGAATTGATCCTCTACAGCAAAGGAAACTCTGGGTATTCTTTTCCTGTGGCGGTCCTCATGAGAGCCAGTTTCATCATAGTGCTTTATGGTTTTTGCGACTGCACTTGAAGGAACTTTCAAAGTTCTTGACATTTACTGGATTGACTGACCTTAAAGTAATGATGGACTGTCATTTCTCTCATTTGAGCTGTTCTTGCCATAATATGGACTTGGTCTTTTACCAAATAGGGCAATCTTCTGTATACCACCCCTACATTGTCACAACACAACTGATTGGCTCAAACACATTAAAAAGGACAGAAATTCCACAAATTAACTTTTAACAAGGCACACCTGTTAATTGAAATGCATTCCAGGTGTCTACCTCATGAAGCTGGTTGAGAGAATGCCAAGAGTGTGCAAAGCTGTCATCAATGCAAAAGGTGGCTACTTTCTCAAACATAAAAGAATTTTGTTTAATTTGTTTAACACTTTTTTGGGGGGGGTTATAACATGATTCCATATGTGTTATTTCATAGTTTTGATGTCTTCACTATTATTCTACAATGTAGAAAATAGAAAAACTAAAGAAAAAGCCCTTGAATGAGTGGGTGTGTCCAAAAATTTGACTGGTACTGTACATTTTCAATTAGTAAAACATCACCACAATGGGCAAAGCTGTTGGAAAGGATTTGACCCAGCGTTGCCCTGCTGAGAACAACACACCAATTGATAAAAACAAATTAACACATGTGAAACAGTAATGCAAAAGACTAGAGTGAGGACGACGTGATCGTAAAAAATAAGTACATTTTTTACTCTGACAAGCCCTGTGCCTTCCCAGATTTTAAGGCCAATGTAAAGAGGATGGAGGGTGTATGACTGTCTCACAGGGTATAGGTTGTCTCACAGGGTATAGGTTGTCTCAGAGGGTATAGTCTGTCTCACAGGGTATAGGTTGTCTCACAGGGTATAGTCTGTCTCAGAGGGTATAGTCTGTCTTACAGGGTATAGGTTGTCTCAGAGGGTATAGTCTGTCTCACAGGGTATAGGTTGTCTCACAGGGTAAAGTCTGTCTCAGAGGGTATAGTCTGTCTTACAGGGTATAGGTTGTCTCAGAGGGTATAGGTTGTCTCACAGGGTATAGTCTGTCTCACAGGGTATAGGTTGTCTCACAGGGTATAGTCTGTCTCAGAGGGTAAAGTCTGTCTCACAGGGTATAGGTTGTCTCACAGGGTATAGTCTGTCTCACAGGGTATAGGATGTCTCACAGGGTATAGTCTGTCTCAGAGGGTATAGTCTGTCTTACAGGGTATAGGTTGTCTCAGAGGGTATAGTCTGTCTCACAGGGTATAGGTTGTCTCACAGGGTATAGTCTGTCTCAGAGGGTATAGTCTGTCTCACAGGGTAAAGTCTGTCTCAGAGGGAATAGTCTGCCTCACAGAGGGTATAGTCTGTCTCAGAGGGTATAGGTTGTCTCAGAGGGTGTAGGTTGTCTTATAGGGTATAGTCTGTCTCAGAGGGTATGGTCTGTCTTACAGGGTATAGGTTGTCTCACAGGGTATAGTCTGTCCCACAGAGGGTATAGTCTGTCTCAGAGGGTATAGTCTGTCTCACAGGGTATAGTCTGTCTCACAGGGTATAGGCTGTCTCACAGGGTATAGGTTGTCTCACAGGGTATAGTCTGTCTCAGAGGGTATAGTCTGTCTCACAGGGTATAGTCTGTCTCAGAGGGTATAGTCTGTCTCACAGGGTATAGGTTGTCTCACAGGGTATAGTCTGTCTCACAGGGTATAGGTTGTCTCACAGGGTATAGTCTGTCTCAGAGGGTATAGTCTGTCTTACAGGGTATAGGTTGTCTCAGAGGGTATAGTCTGTCTCACAGGGTATAGGTTGTCTCACAGGGTATAGTCTGTCTCAGAGGGTATAGTCTGTCTCACAGGGTAAAGTCTGTCTCAGAGGGAATAGTCTGTCTCACAGAGGGTATAGTCTGTCTCAGAGGGTATAGGTTGTCTTATAGGGTATAGTCTGTCTCAGAGGGTATAGTCTGTCTTACAGGGTATAGGTTGTCTCACAGGGTATAGTCTGTCCCACAGAGGGTATAGTCTGTCTCAGAGGGTATAGTCTGTCTCACAGGGTATAGTCTGTCTCACAGGGTATAGGCTGTCTCAGAAGATATAGGTTGTCTCAGAAGATATAGGTTGTCTCAGAGGGTATAGTCTGTCTCAGAAGATATAGGTTGTCTCAGAGGGTATAGTCTGTCTCAGAAGATATAGTCTGTCTCAGAGGGTATAGTCTGTCTCACAGGGTATAGTCTGTCTCAGAAGATATAGGTTGTCTCAGAGGGTATAGTCTGTCTCAGAGGGTATAGTCTGTCTCAGAGGGTATAGTCTGTCTCACAGGGTATAGTCTGTCTCAGAAGATATAGGTTGTCTCAGAGGGTATAGTCTGTCTCAGAGGGTAAAGTCTGTCTCACAGGGTATAGGTTGTCTCACAGGGTATAGTCTGTCTCACAGGGTATAGGTTGTCTCACAGGGTATAGTCTGTCTCACAGGGTATAGGTTGTCTCACAGGGTATAGTCTGTCTCAGAGGGTATAGTCTGTCTCACAGGGTAAAGTCTGTCTCAGAGGGAATAGTCTGCCTCACAGAGGGTATAGTCTGTCTCAGAGGGTATAGGTTGTCTCAGAGGGTGTAGGTTGTCTTATAGGGTATAGTCTGTCTCAGAGGGTATGGTCTGTCTTACAGGGTATAGGTTGTCTCACAGGGTATAGTCTGTCCCACAGAGGGTATAGTCTGTCTCAGAGGGTATAGTCTGTCTCACAGGGTATAGTCTGTCTCACAGGGTATAGGCTGTCTCACAGGGTATAGGTTGTCTCACAGGGTATAGTCTGTCTCAGAGGGTATAGTCTGTCTCACAGGGTATAGTCTGTCTCAGAGGGTATAGTCTGTCTCACAGGGTATAGGTTGTCTCACAGGGTATAGTCTGTCTCACAGGGTATAGGTTGTCTCACAGGGTATAGTCTGTCTCAGAGGGTATAGTCTGTCTCACAGGGTATAGTCTGTCTCACAGGGTATAGGCTGTCTCAGAAGATATAGGTTGTCTCAGAAGATATAGGTTGTCTCAGAGGGTATAGTCTGTCTCAGAAGATATAGGTTGTCTCAGAGGGTATAGTCTGTCTCAGAAGATATAGTCTGTCTCAGAGGGTATAGTCTGTCTCACAGGGTATAGTCTGTCTCAGAAGATATAGGTTGTCTCAGAGGGTATAGTCTGTCTCAGAGGGTATAGTCTGTCTCAGAGGGTATAGTCTGTCTCACAGGGTATAGTCTGTCTCAGAGGGTATAGTCTGTCTTAGAAGATATAGGTTGTCTCAGAGGGTATAGTCTGTCTCAGAGGGTATAGTCTGTCTCAGAAGATATAGGTTGTCTCAGAGGGTATAGTCTGTCTCACAGGGTATAGTCTGTCTCAGAGGGTATAGTCTGTCTCAGAAGATATAGGTTGTCTCAGAGGGTATAGTCTGTCTCAGAGGGTATAGTCTGTCTCACAGGGTATAGTCTGTCTCAGAAGATATAGGTTGTCTCAGAGGGTATAGTCTGTCTCAGAAGATATAGGTTGTCTCAGAGGGTATAGTCTGTCTCAGAAGATATAGTCTGTCTCAGAGGGTATAGTCTGTCTCAGAGGGTATAGTCTGTCTCAGAGGGTATAGTCTGTCTTACAGGGTATAGTCTGTCTCAGAGTGTTTAGTCTGTCTCACAGGGTATAGTCTGTCTCAGAAGATATAGGTTGTCTCAGAGGGTATAGTCTGTCTCAGAAGATATAGGTTGTCTCAGAGGGTATAGTCTGTCTCACAGGGTATAGTCTGTCTCAGAAGATATAGGTTGTCTCAGAGGGTATAGTCTGTCTCAGAAGATATAGGTTGTCTCAGAGGGTATAGTCTGTCTCAGAGGGTATAGTCTGTCTCAGAGGGTATAGTCTGTCTCAGAAGATATAGGTTGTCTCAGAAGATATAGGTTGTCTCAGAGGGTATAGTCTGTCTCAGAGGGTATAGTCTGTCTCAGAAGATATAGGTTGTCTCAGAGGGTATAGTCTGTCTCAGAAGATATAGGTTGTCTCACAGGGTATAGTCTGTCTCAGAAGATGTAGATTGTCTCAGAGGGTATAGTCTGTCTCAGAGGGTATAGTCTGTCTCAGAGGGTATAGTCTGTCTCAGAGGGTATAGTCTGTCTCAGAGGGTATAGTCTGTCTCAGAGGGTATAGTCTGTCTTACAGGGTATAGTCTGTCTCAGAGTGTTTAGTCTGTCTCACAGGGTATAGTCTGTCTCAGAAGATATAGGTTGTCTCAGAGGGTATAGTCTGTCTCAGAAGATATAGGTTGTCTCAGAGGGTATAGTCTGTCTCACAGGGTATAGTCTGTCTCAGAAGATATAGGTTGTCTCAGAGGGTATAGTCTGTCTCAGAAGATATAGGTTGTCTCAGAGGGTATAGTCTGTCTCAGAGGGTATAGTCTGTCTCAGAGGGTATAGTCTGTCTCAGAAGATATAGGTTGTCTCAGAAGATATAGGTTGTCTCAGAGGGTATAGTCTGTCTCAGAGGGTATAGTCTGTCTCAGAAGATATAGGTTGTCTCAGAGGGTATAGTCTGTCTCAGAAGATATAGGTTGTCTCACAGGGTATAGTCTGTCTCAGAAGATGTAGATTGTCTCAGAGGGTATAGTCTGTCTCAGAGGGTATAGTCTGTCTCAGAGGGTATAGTCTGTCTCAGAGGGTATAGTCTGTCTCAGAGGGTATCTAGCTGTCTAAGGCAGCTTCAGAAGACTGTTGCATATTGTAAGAAAACAAATATTGTCTCCATTGATAGGTACGCCAATGCAGTTAGTACAGGATTGTCTCCATTGCTTCAGTCCTTCATAAAGGAAATAAAACATTAGTTTATAATATATCTAAACAGACACAAGCAAGTCCATCTTCCAAGCAAACTAAAAAATGAACCAAAGTTCTCTCCACAGTCAGGAGGAAGGTCAAACAAAACAGGAATATGTCATACCGACATACCTCTCTCTCTCTCTCTCTCTCTCTCTCTCTCTCTCTCTCTCTCTCTCTCTGTCTGTGTATACGTGAACAGAGCACCTCTCCTGTTGTAAATGTTCAGAGGTGCACTTCATGTGAAAACAGCTCTCTCTGACTATCCATGCTCCCCTCTCTCTCTCTCCTCTCTCACCCACTCTATCTCTGTCTCCGTTTCCATCTCTCCTCCCTCCTCCCTACTGCATCTTGGCACCGCTATAAGAGTGCCCTCTCCTCTGGACTGTTCAATCGAAGGTTTAACTACCCATTGAAAGACTAAGGGCCGTCCCAAACGGCAACCTACCCCTATACAGCACACTAGTTTAGACCAAGGGCCCATGGTGCACTATACAAGGAATAGGGTGCCAATTGAGA
Source organism: Brachymystax lenok tsinlingensis (assembly GCA_030435695.1). NCBI lineage: Eukaryota > Metazoa > Chordata > Actinopteri > Salmoniformes > Salmonidae > Brachymystax > Brachymystax lenok. The sequence continues at coordinate 3,167,218 of CM059785.1, forward strand.
CGTAGACTCATATTCCCGAATCCCATCTTCCCCAGAAACCCTTTGGAGGAGTCGGGCCGCCGCTAAGGGTTCAGGCTGGATGTTTTTGGACGTAGACAAGCTCAATGAAACAGGAAGCACATCATCACAGCAAACCCTCCTCGTCCTGTCTTAAAGCCACAAAGCAGCAGCTCCACTAAGAGAGAGAGGGGCTAGAGAGAAACCAACAATATCATCCACAGAAGGAAACTTTGGTGCCTTTTCTGCACCGCGTTTTTGTTGTTGTTGTTGTATTCCTTCACAGAGGCAGCATCGTAAGCCCGCTGAAGCCTTTTCTGCAACGTTTTTGCTCGTAATGTTTTTTTACAGCAGATTCCAAACAGAAGGTCAGTCAGACCAGATTGTTCCTTCATGACATCATCTGGGGGCAGGTGTGTGTGTGTCTGGTTCAGCCTTTCCCAGGTCACAGTACTGTCTCTCTGTCTGTCTCTCTGTCTGTCTGTCTGTCTCTGCGTCAAACATAGTCAGCACCGGGAGCCCCGATGCTCATCCTCCTTCTCCAGCCTGATAGACAGCATGGGCTCCAATGGAGGGGCGGTGGGTCCTGCCAGCCCCAACCCAGACAGAGGCCCTCCGTTGGGGTAGTGGGCTGACATAACCCCCCCAGGCCCGGCGTAGTGGTTGTGGTTAGGCCCAGGGCCATAGTGAGAGCTGTGGTAGTGGGCACTCTGGTAGGACACTGAGTGCTGGCTGTTCTTCTTGGTTGCTAGTCGGTAGCGGTGACAACACAGCACTAGCACCAGAGTGAGTGATGCCAGGAGCAACAGGGCCCCCACGCCAGCCATTACATAATACCAGAAGGGGGGGATGAGCTGCACTGACACCTCTGTGTCTACTGTGGGCTCACTGGCACCAGGAAGAGCTCCCCCTGGTGGTAGAGCAGAGACACAGATAGTTGGCTTGGGAGGCAGAGATGAAGGCAGGCCAGGCATGCAGCAAAGTGCAGACCCTTCTGTCTTTTAACAGGCCACATTATATAGATTTATTTGTGTATTTTTTTTTAAAGTCTTTTACAAACAAAACAGACATACGCTGAACATAGACAAGCAGAGGCTCATGCTTCTGCCATTGATGACGTTGGACCTTGTTTGGTAAAATGCATTGCAAAGCCAGGTTTTATGCAGCTATAATTTTGGAGAGTCTCAATCGTTCTTTGTGGAGAGCAGCAAGCAGGTATTATACGGCAGATTGGGACTATGACATAGCCTGAGGAAGAGTTAATCCATTATATAGCCTGAGGAAGAGTTAATCCATTATATAGCCTGAGGAAGAGTTAATCCACTATATAGCCTGAGGAAGAGTTAATCCATTATATAGCCTGAGGAAGAGTTAATCCACTATATAGCCTGAGGAAGAGTTAATCCACTATATAGCCTCAGGAAGAGTTAATCCATTATATAGCCTGAGGAAGAGTTAATCCATTATATAGCCTGAGGAAGAATTAATCCATTATATACCCTGAGGAAGAGTTAATCCACTATATAGCCTACAATAAAGGCTTTTCAATATATTATTTTACTACCTTGGTGTAAAAAACCTGCAAAAAACTGAATTCACTGGACAGAATTCAAACAACCTCTTTCAGGGGTTATCATAGATAATAGCTTTGAGGTCTTTCAGGGGTTATCATAGATAATAGCTTTGATCTGAGGTCTTTCAGGGGTTATCATAGATAATAGCTTTGAGGTCTTTCAGGGGTTATCATAGATAATAGCTTTGATCTGAGGTCTTTCAGGGGTTATCATAGATAGTAGCTTTGAGGTCTTTCAGGGGTTATCATAGATAATAGCTTTGATCTGAGGTCTTTCAGGGGTTATCATAGATAATAGCTTTGAGGTCTTTCAGGGGTTATCATAGATAATAGCTTTGATCTGAGGTCTTTCAGGGGTTATCATAGATAATAGCTTTGATCTGAGGTCTTTCAGGGGTTATCATAGATAATAGCTTTGAGGTCTTTCAGGGTTATCATAGATAATAGCTTTGATCTGAGGTCTTTCAGGGGTTATCATAGATAGTAGCTTTGATCTGAGGTCTTTCAGGGGTTATCATAGATAGTAGCTTTGAGGTCTTTCAGGGTTATCATAGATAATAGCTAGGTCTTTCAGGGTTATCATAGATATAGCTAGATCTAGCTTTGAGGTCTTTCAGGGGTTATCATAGATACAGCTTTGAGGTCTTTCAGGGCATAGATAATAGCTTTGAGGTCTTTCAGGGTTATCATAGATAATAGCTTTGAGGTCTTTCAGGGTTATCATAGATAGCTTTGAGGTCTTTCAGGGGTTATCATAGATAGTAGCTTTGAGGTCTTTCAGGGGTTATCATAGATAGTAGCTTTGAGGTCTTTCAGGGTTATCATAGATAGTAGCTTTGAGGTCTTTCAGGGTTATCATAGATAATAGTTTTGAGGTCTTTCAGGGGTTATCATAGATAATAGGCTTTGAGGTCTTTCAGGGGTTATCATAGATAATAGCTTTGAGGTCTTTCAGGGGTTATCATAGATAATAGCTTTGAGGTCTTTCAGGGGTTATCATAGATAGTAGCTTTGAGGTCTTTCAGGGGTTATCATAGATAATAGCTTTGAGGTCTTTCAGGGGTTATCATAGATAATAGCTTTGATCTGAGGTCTTTCAGGTGTTATCGTCGATCTTAGCTTTGAGTTGAAAGCTCTAGTCTGAGAGTGCACTGTTTGAATCTAAGATTGTGCACCTTAGAGAGCCAGATATATAGCCCTACTGTCTGGGAGAGAGCAGGAGGGAATAGATAGCTCTGCTGTCTGGGAGAGAGCAGGAGGGAGATAGATAGCTCTACTGTCAGGGAGAGAGCAGGAGGGAGATAGATAGCTCTGCTGTCAGGGAGAGAGCAGGAGGGAGATAGATAGCTCTACTGTCAGGGAGAGAGCAGGAGGGAGATAGATAGCTCTACTGTCTGGGAATAGATAGCTCTACTGTCTGGGAATAGATAGCTCTACTGTCTGGGAATAGATAGCTCTACTGTCTGGGAATAGATAGCTCTACTGTCTGGGAATAGATAGCTCTACTGTCTGGGAATAGATAGCTCTACTGTCTGGGAGAGAGCAGGAGGGAGATAGTTCTGGGAGTTAATTCTAAGTTGTCATTTTCAGACAGGGTTTTTTCCCCCGTTCTATTTTCTTACATGAATGGTGGTCTGCCAGTCTCGTCTGCCTCAATCCAAACATCTCCATGGAAACCACCCCAACACCCCGTCAGCCAAATACACGCGTCCAGAGTGCCCATCTCTCACTCATCCACCTACCACAGAGTAGCACACAGTATGCCTCCCAAATGGAATGCACTGCCATTGACCCGAGCCCTATTGGCCCAAAAAGTGGTGTGCCATTTGTGATGAAAATACCTACAGCCATCCAAGAGAGAAAATCAAGCAAAATCCTGCAACTCTCCTCTAGCAATCTCCTCCTCTTCCCTCCTCTACACCCCATTACCCTCCTCTCTCTCCTCTCCTCTCCTCTACTCTACTCTACCCTCATCGTCCCTCCTCTACACCCCTTAGTCCATGGCTCATAGGGTGCGATAGTGTATAGTTTAGTCCATGGCTCATAGGGATCACTAAGTAGGAAATATGATTCCATTTGGGAGGCACCCTAAGGCTTGGACTGAGATAAACTTCACATTTCATTCAGGTAGAGCAGAGTAGAGTACAGCAGACTAGAGTTCACTAGAGCAGAGTACAGCAGAGTAGAGTACAGCAGACTAGAGTTCACTAGAGCAGAGTACAGCAGAGTAGAGTACAGCAGAGTAGAGTAGAGTAGATTACAGTAGAGTAGAGTACAGTAGAGTAGAGTACAGCAGACTAGAGTTCACTAGAGCAGAGTACAGCAGAGTAGAGTAGAGTAGATTACAGTACAGTAGAGTAGAGTAGATTACAGTTGAGTAGAGTAAATTACAGTAGAGTAGAGTACAGCAGAGTAGAGTAGAGTAGATTACAGTAGAGTAGAGTTCACTAGAGCAGAGTACAGCAGAGTAGAGTAGAGTAGATTACAGTACAGTAGAGTAGAGTAGATTACAGTTGAGTAGAGTAAATTACAGTAGAGTAGAGTTCACTAGAGCAGAGTACAGCAGAGTAGAGTAGAATAGATTACAGTAGAGTAGAGTACAGCAGAGTAGAGTAGATTACAGTAGAGTAGATTACAGCAGAGTAGAGTAGATTACAGTAGAGTAGAGTAGAGTAGATTACAGCAGAGTAGAGTAGATTACAGTAGAGTAGATTACAGTAGAGTAGAGTACAGCAGAGTAGAGTAGAGTAGATTACAGTAGAGTAGAGTACAGCAGAGTAGAGTAGAGTAGATTACAGTAGAGTAGAGTTCACTAGAGCAGAGTACAGCAGAGTAGATTACAGTAGAGTAGAGTAGAGTAGATTACAGTAGAGTAGAGTTCACTAGAGTAGAGTACAGCAGAGTAGAGTACAGCAGAGTAGATTACAGTAGAGTAGAGTTCAGTAGAGTACAGTGGAGTACAGTAGAGTACAGTAGAGTACAGAAGAGTTCAGTACAGAAGAGGACAGTAGAGTAGAGTACATTAGATTAGAGTAGAGTACAGTAGAGTACAGTAGATTAGAGTAGAGTACAGTAGAGTACTGTAGAGTACAGTAGAGTAGATTAGAGCTCAGTAGAGTAGAGTAGAGTACAGTAGAGTACAGTAGAGCACAGAAGAGTACAGTAGAGTACAGTAGAGTAGAGTACAGTACAGTAGAGTACAGTACAGTACAGTAGAGTAGAGTAGAGTAGAGTAGAGTAGAGTACAGTAGAGTAGAGTACAGTAGAGTACAGTAGAGTTCAGTCGAGTTCAGTAGAGTAGAGTACATTGGAGATCAGTAGAGTACAGTACAGTACAGTAGAGTACAGTAGAGTACAGTAGAGTAGAATACAGTACAGTAGAGTACAGTGGAGTACAGTAGAGTAGAATACAGTACAGTAGAGTACAGTAGAGTACAGTAGAGTACAGTAGAGTAGAGTACAGTACAGTAGAGTACAGTACAGTAGAATACAGTACAGTAGAGTACAGTAGAGTACAGTAGAGTAGAGTACAGTACAGTAGAGTACAGTACAGTACAGTAGAGTAGAGTAGAGTACAGTAGAGTACAGTACAGTACAGTAGAGTAGAGTAGAGTACAGTAGAGTACAGTAGAGTAGAGTAGAGTACAGTACAGTAGAGTACAGTAGAGTAGAGTAGAGTACAGTAGAGTACAGTAGAGTACAGTACAGTACAGTAGAGTAGAGTAGAGTACAGTAGAGTACAGTAGAGTACAGTACAGTACAGTAGAGTAGAGTAGAGTACAGTAGAGTACAGTAGAGTACAGTACAGTACAGTAGAGTAGAGTAGAGTACAGTAGAGTACAGTAGAGTACAGTACAGTACAGTAGAGTAGAGTAGAGTACAGTAGAGTACAGTAGAGTACAGTAGAGTAGAGTTTATTTTATTTTACCTTCATTTATCTAGGCAAGTCAGTTAAGAACAAATTATGAGTACAGTAGAGTAGAGTAATCAGCTGAGAGAGACTCCTGAATTCAGACCCAATCTGCATCGCAAATGGCATCCTATCGCCCTGTGGGTTCTGATCTAAAGCAGTGCACTATATAGGGAATAGGATTATGTAGGGCTCTGATCAGTAGTAGTGCACTATGTAGGGAATAAAGTTCTATAGGGCTCTGATCAGTAGTAGTGCACTATGTAGGGAATAAAGTTCTATAGGGCTCTGATCAGTAGTAGTGCACTATGTAGGGAATAGTGAGGGAGGATGAAACATCAGGAATGAAGGAGTGGGGATAACACTGTTCTATAGGCTCTGTTAATTAAATACATGGAGGGCTACAGCTTGGACTGATTCAGTGTACCTTAACTATATGAGCTTTGAGAGCTTTAGATTACATGGACAGACATCCAGCTGTACATACCCTAGACTACCAGTACCTACAGCTGTACATACCCTAGACTACCAGTACCTACAGCTGTACATACCCTAGACTTCCAGTACCTACAGCTGTACATACCCTAGACTACCAGTACCTACAGCTGTACATACCCTAGACTACCAGTACCTACAGCTGTACATACCCTAGACTACCAGTACCTACAGCTGTACATACCCTAGACTACCAGTACCTACAGCTGTACATACCCTAGACTTCCAGTACCTACAGCTGTACATACCCTAGACTACCAGTACCTACAGCTGTACATACCCTAGACTACCAGTACCTACAGCTGTACATACCCTAGACTTCCAGTACCTACAGCTGTACATACCCTAGACTACCAGTACCTACAGCTGTACATACCCTAGACTACAAGTACCTACAGCTGTACATACCCTAGACTTCCAGTACCTACAGCTGTACATACCCTAGACTTCCAGTACCTACAGCTGTACATACCCTAGACTACCAGTACCTACAGCTGTACATACCCTAGACTACAAGTACCTACAGCTGTACATACCCTAGACTTCCAGTACCTACAGCTGTACATACCCTAGACTTCCAGTACCTACAGCTGTACATACCCTAGACTTCCAGTACAGACAGCTGTACATACCCTAGACTACCAGTACCTACAGCTGTACATACCCTAGACTACCAGTACCTACAGCTGTACATACCCTAGACTTCCAGTACCTACAGCTGTACATACCCTAGACTTCCAGTACCTACAGCTGTACATACCCTAGACTACCAGTACCTACAGCTGTACATACCCTAGACTACAAGTACCTACAGCTGTACATACCCTAGACTTCCAGTACCTACAGCTGTACATACCCTAGACTACCAGTACCTACAGCTGTACATACCCTAGACTACCAGTACCTACAGCTGTACATACCCTAGACACCCAGTACTTACAAAACACTAATGCACATGATGGCACTACCTGCTCTGAGTTTGTGATATAACGGAACAACAAATATTTCACAGTACTGAATATATAAAAGCTAATTCACAACATTACTGTGTGGCGTTTCTTTAAGACTCCGTTCACCTGTTACCATGTAGAGACAACATAATGGAACATATAGAATGGAGGCTTGACTTCAGACACGCATGCAGGGACACATGCTTCTGATCATAATGCCGGGATGCATTATGTTGGTAACAGTAGCTTCCTGATTCCCATGATATAACCGCAGGAACAATTCCAATACCAACAAACTGAAACCAGAAGCATTTCTCCTCTGTTTCATTACGCCTAAACAAGATTCTGATTTAATTTTGGAAAAAAAGCGTAGTCCATCATGTGTGAGACTGTGCTTAGAAATGGAATCGAATCACATAATAGAATCGGGTAAATTCGTGTCTATGGGACCTTGTGTCGTGTCGTACTGCAAGCTGGGCGGAGCAACAAGCAGGAAGCAACAAATATTCATACAGGAAGTAGACAAAAGTTCGCACAGGAAACAGGAAGTAGTCAAAGAAAACAAGGCCAACTCACCAGTCATGTCAGGAGGGAATGCAGCGAAGGGTTCTGAAAGAAAGATAAAGACTAAATTGTATTAAATAGGCAATGATCAACAAACTACAGCGTACTACTACAATGTAGGCTACATTATATGGTACAGCAACAAAATAAACTCAAATTGGACGCCAATTTATGAATGTATTCCTTTCTCTGGTTGGCAGTTTACCGAAGGTGAGACAGACCGGAAGGTGAGACAGAGAGGAAGGTGAGTGAGAGCGAAAGGTGAGACTGAGAGCGGAAGGTGAGACTGAGAGGAAGGTGAGTGAGAGCGAAAGGTGAGACTGAGAGCGGAAGGTGAGACTGAGAGGAAGGTGAGACTGAGAGGTAGGTGAGACTGAGAGAGGAAGGTGAGACTGAGAGGAAGGTGAGACTGAGAGGAAGGTGAGACTGAGAGAGGAAGGTGAGACTGAGAGGAAGGTGAGACTGAGAGGAAGGTGAGACTGAGAGCGGAAGGTGAGACTGAGAGCGGAAGGTGAGACTGAGAGCGGAAGGTGAGACTGAGAGGAAGGTGAGACTGAGAGGAAGGTGAGACTGAGAGGAAGGTGAGACTGAGAGCGGAAGGTGAGACTGAGAGGTAGGTGAGACTGAGAGGAAGGTGAGACTGAGAGGTAGGTGAGACTGAGAGCGGAAGGTGAGACTGAGAGCGGAAGGTGAGACTGAGAGCGGAAGAGTGAGACTGAGAGGAAGAGTGAGACTGAGAGGAAGAGTGAGACTGAGAGGAAGGTGAGACTGAGAGGTAGAGTGAGACTGAGAGCGGAAGAGTGAGACTGAGGCGGAAGGTGAGACTGAGAGCGGAAGGTGAGACTGAGAGGAAGGTGAGACTGAGAGGAAGGTGAGACTGAGAGAGGAAGGTGAGACTGAGAGGTAGGTGAGACTGAGAGGAAGGTGAGACTGAGAGCGGAAGGTGAGACTGAGAGCGGAAGGTGAGACTGAAAGGAAGGTGAGACTGAGAGGAAGGTGAGACTGAGAGGAAGGTGAGACTGAGAGGAAGAGTGAGACTGAGAGCGGAAGGTGAGACTGAGAGGTAGAGTGAGACTGAGAGGAAGAGTGAGACTGAGAGGTAGAGTGAGACTGAGAGCGGAAGAGTGAGACTGAGAGCGGAAGAGTGAGACTGAGAGCGGAAGAGTGAGACTGAGAGGAAGGTGAGACTGAGAGGAAGGTGAGACTGAGAGGAAGGTGAGACTGAGAGGTAGGTGAGACTGAGAGCGGAAGGTGAGACTGAGAGCGGAAGAGTGAGACTGAGAGCGGAAGAGTGAGACTGAGAGGAAGAGTGAGACTGAGAGCGGAAGAGTGAGACTGAGAGCGGAAGAGTGAGACTGAGAGGAAGAGTGAGACTGAGAGGAAGAGTGAGACTGAGAGAGGAAGAGTGAGACTGAGAGGTAGAGTGAGACTGAGAGGAAGGTGAGACTGAGAGCGGAAGGTGAGACTGAGAGCGGAAGAGTGAGACTGAAAGGAAGAGTGAGACTGAGAGGAAGAGTGAGACTGAGAGGAAGAGTGAGACTGAGAGGAAGAGTGAGACTGAGAGCGGAAGAGTGAGACTGAGAGGTAGAGTGAGACTGAGAGGAAGAGTGAGACTGAGAGGTAGAGTGAGACTGAGAGCGGAAGAGTGAGACTGAGAGCGGAAGAGTGAGACTGAGAGCGGAAGAGTGAGACTGAGAGGAAGAGTGAGACTGAGAGGAAGAGTGAGACTGAGAGGAAGGTGAGACTGAGAGGTAGAGTGAGACTGAGAGCGGAAGAGTGAGACTGAGAGCGGAAGAGTGAGACTGAGAGCGGAAGAGTGAGACTGAGAGGAAGAGTGAGACTGAGAGGAAGAGTGAGACTGAGAGAGGAAGAGTGAGACTGAGAGGTAGAGTGAGACTAAGAGGAAGAGTGAGACTGAGAGCGGAAGGTGAGACTGAGAGCGGAAGAGTGAGACTGAAAGGAAGGTGAGACTGAGAGCGGAAGGTGTGACTGAGAGCGGAAGAGTGAGACTGAGAGCGGAAGAGTGAGACTGAGAGCGGAAGAGTGAGACTGAGAGGAAGAGTGAGACTGAGAGGTAGAGTGAGACTGAGAGGAAGAGTGAGACTGAGAGGAAGAGTGAGACTGAGAGGAAGAGTGAGACTGAGAGGAAGAGTGAGACTGAGAGCGGAAGAGTGAGACTGAGAGGTAGAGTGAGACTGAGAGGAAGAGTGAGACTGAGAGGTAGGTGAGACTGAGAGCGGAAGGTGAGACTGAGAGCGGAAGGTGAGACTGAGAGGAAGGTGAGACTGCGAGGTAGGTGAGACTGAGAGGAAGGTGAGACTGAGAGGAAGGTGAGACTGAGAGGTAGGTGAGACTGAGAGGAAGGTGAGACTGAGAGCGGAAGGTGAGACTGAGAGGAAGGTGAGACTGAGAGCGGAAGGTGAGACTGAGAGCGGAAGGTGAGACTGAGAGGTAGGTGAGACTGAGAGGAAGGTGAGACTGAGAGGTAGGTGAGACTGAGAGCGGAAGGTGAGACTGAGAGGAAGGTGAGACTGAGAGCGGAAGGTAGGACTGAGAGGAAGGTGAGACTGAGAGCAGAAGGTGAGACTGAGAGCGGAAGGTGAGACTGAGAGCGGAAGGTGAGACTGAGAGGAAGGTGAGACTGAGAGGAAGGTGAGACTGAGAGGAGAGAGAGAGGTGACTAGACCCAGTAGTTTGGCTGTGAGACTGAGAGGAGAGAGGAAGAGAGGAGAGCTTAGATTTGCAGCTGTTTATCGGCTGCTGAGGGGAGAGGGGAGAGGAGGTCTGATGGAACATATAAGGCTTATTTAGAACAAGGGTGGAACTGTGGAATGAATGGGATGGATTGCTGAGACAATTAACCAGAGCAGCAGACACAGGTGGGTTGGTTCATCTCGGCAGGCAGGACTGACTGGGCTGTGACGCTGTGTTGCAAAAGCTGAACTGCGTTCATTGATAAGAATGTTCCCAGTCGACTCAGCCGGGCTGCATGAAGGAAGACCGTGTGAATCTACTTTACACTGGTGAAAGTCATGAAGGCGAGAGTCAAATGAAGGAGGGAGTCAAATGAAGGAGAGAGTCAAATGAAATAGGGAGTCAAATGAAGGAAGGAGTCAAATGAAGGAGAGAGTCAAATGAAATAGGGAGTCAAATGAAGGAGGGAGTCAAATGAAGGAGGGAGTCAAATGAAGGAGAGAGTCAAATGAAATAGGGAGTCAAATGAAGGAGGGAGTCAAATGAAGGAGAGAGTCAAATGAAGGAGGGAGTCAAATGAAGGGGGGAGTCAAATGAAGGAGAGAGTCAAATGAAGGAGGGAGTCAAATGAAGGAGAGAGTCAAATGAAATAGGGAGTCAAAGTATCTACTGTATCTACTGTACTGTGTCTGAGAGGTAGTCCAGTATCTACTGTACTGTGTCTGAGAGGTAGTCCAGTATCTATTGTACTGTGTCTTAGAGGTAGTCCAGTATCTACTGTACTGTGTCTGAGAGGTAGTCCAGTATCTACTGTACTGTGTCTGAGAGGTAGTCCAGTATCTACTGTACTGTGTCTGAGAGGTAGTCCAGTATCTACTGTACTGTGTCTGAGAGGTAGTCCAGTATCTACTGTACTGTGTCTGAGAGGTAGTCCAGTAATTCCCTCTGATGACAGTGGTAGGCTGTGTTGGCCAATAAGAGAGACGAGGGAGGAAGATGTAATTAAATATAGATTAGAATCACAGTGCTGGCGCATGACCTACTTTCATGTTTTTTTGTGAACGAGAACATTGTACGATTTTCAATCTCCCTTTTTTTCCCTGTGTGAACTTGATTTTGGGACCATGTAGAGGGATGCAGAGCCCGTAAGAAAGAGAGCTGGTTCTGGGCTGTGCTGTGTGTCAAGACAGACCAGTTAACTGGGGGACGTATGCAGCCCGGTGGGAGTCTCCTGCTCGACCCGAGGTCAAACAGACGTGAGGAGACTTACGCGTGCACTGTTCCAGCTCGGTACTGGAGCTCACGTGGATGTTGTCTATCCAGACGTGTCCTCGGTTGCTGTGCTCGAAGAAACCCTCAATCACCACCTGACGGAGAGAAAGAAGATTACAGACGTCATCATTATCTCTGGGGAAATTAATGAACTGTCACAAATCAAGAACATTAGTTCTACGGTTGAGGGGGGTTGGTCTACGTACCTGGTACTCTTTGGGTGACTGGGGAAGGATGGTGCGGCCCTCTTTCCACATGGGGCCCTGGTCTCCTCTGAGGGCCCAGAGCAGAGTCTCCTCCTGGTCGTTGTCTCTGAGGAGGATCCTGAGGGACCCCTGGCCCTGGTTCTCGGGCCCCTGAAGCTGGTAGTTGAAGAGCAGGCACAGCGGTCCCCTCTCAGGCCCCACCGCAGGGCTCACCAGACGGGCTCGCTGTCTCTCTGTCCTGGGGCTGGCCTCGATGTGGAGGAAGTTACCCACGTCTGAAGAAGAGGAACATGGAGAAATCAGAGTTAGATAGGACAATATAGTGTGGGGTGTCCCCTAACCATCAATACAGTATGGAGTGTCCCCAAACCATCAATACAGTATGGGGTGTCCCCTAACCATCAATACAGTATGGAGTGTCCCCTAACCATCAATACAGTATGGGGTGTCCCCTAACCATCAATACAGTATGGGGTGTCCCCTAACCATCAATACAGTATGGGGTGTCCCCTAACCATCAATACAGTATGGGGTGTCCCCTAATCATCAATACCGTATGGGGTGTCCCCTAACCATCAATACAGTATGGACTGTCCCCTAACCATCAATACAGTATGGAGTGTCCCTTAACCATCAATACAGTATGGGGTGTCCCTTAACCATCAGTACAGTATGGAATGAGAGAGAGAGAGAGAGAGAGAGAGAGAGAGAGAGAGAGAGAGAGAGAGAGAGAGAGAGAGAGACATGTGAAATGTCTTTATTCTTTTGTAATGTTTCCTGTTCATTTTTATTGTTTATTTCACATTTGTTTATTATCTATTTCACTTGCTTTGGCAATGTAATCATGTGTTTCCCATGTCAATGTCATAAAGGCCCTTGAATTTAATTGAAAAATACACAATTAAAGAAAGTATTTATGCTGCAATCGTCTATGTGTCGGGGGGCTCGGGTCAGCCTGTTATATCTGGTGTAATTCTCCTGTCTTATCTGGTGTCCTGTGTGAATTTAAGTATGCTCTCTCTAATTCTCTCTAATTCTCTCTCCCTCCCTCCCGGAGGACCTGAGTCCTAGGACCATGCCTCAGGACTACCTGGCCCAATGACTCCTGGCTGTCCCCAGTCCACCTGGTCGTGCTGCTGCTCCAGTTTCAACTGTTCTGCCTGTGGCTAGGGAACCCTGACCTGTTCACCGGACGTGCTACCTTGTCCCAGACCTGCTGTTTTCAACTCTCTCTCTCTACCTCACCTGCTGTCTCGAATTATCTGCTATGAAAAGCCAATTGAAATTTACTCCTGAGGTACTGACCTGTTGCACCCTCTACAACCCTGATGGTCATCTATGAACGTTTGAATATCTTAAAGAACAATCTGGCCTCAATGGCCATGTACTCTTATAATCTCCACCTGGCACAGCCAGAAGAGGACCGGCCACACCTCAGAGCCTGGTTCCTCTCCAGGTTTCTTCCTAGGTTCTGGCCTTTCTAGGGAGTTTTTCCTAGACACCGTGCTTCTACATCTGCATTGCTTGCAGTTTGGGGGGTTTTGGGCTGGGTTGCTGTAAAGCACTTTGTGACATCTGCTGATGTAAAAAGGGCTTTATAAATACATTTGATTGATTGATAGCCTGTCTTCTCTCAAGAGCCGAGTCCGCCTACGTCGGCGTCTCTTAATGGCAAGGTTATGCTCACTGTGTCTGTACATAGTCAAGGATTTTCTTAATGTTTGGTCAGCCAAAGTGGTCAGGTAATCTTCCACTGTTTAGGGCCAGATGGCATTCTAATTTGCTCTGTTTTTTTGGGGTTAATTCTTTCCAGTGTGTTAAATAGTTATCTTTTTTGTTTTCTCATGATTTGGTTGGGTCTAAATGTGTTTTTGTCCTGGGGCTGTTTGTGTTTGTGAACAGAGCCCCAGAACCAGATGGCTGATGGGGACTCTTCTCTAGGTTCATCTCTCTGTAGGCGAGGTCTTTGTGGTAGAATGTGTGGGCATCACTTCTTTTTAGGTGGTTGTAGAACAGCTCTTTTATGGATTTTGATAACTAGCGGGTTATTGGCTTAAATCTGCTCTGCATTGTTTCAGGGTTTTGCAGAATTTTGCATGCAGTCTCAATTGGTTGGTTGGCAATTGGTTCTACAACTGATTGAAGTATTTTTAGCCAGATCCTAATTAGGATGTTGAGTTTTATGTGCCTTTTGATGGCGTAGAAGGCTCTTCTCGCCTTGTCTCTCCGATCGCTCACAGCCTTGTTGAAGTTACCTGTGGCGCTGATGTTTAGGCCGAGGTATGTATAGTTTTTTGTGTGCTCTAGGGCAACGGTGTCTAGATGGAATTTGTATTTGTGGTCCTGGCAGCTGGACCTTTTTTGGAACACCATTATTTTGGTCTTACTGAGATTTACTGTCAGGGCCCAGGTCTGTATCTTACTGTCAGGGCCCAGGTCTGTATCTTACTGTCAGGGCCCAGGTCTGTATCTTACTGTCAGGGCCCAGGTCTGTATCTCACTGTCAGGGCCCAGGTCTGGCAGAATCTGTGCAGGAGATCTAGGTGCTGCTGTAGGCCCTCCTTGGTTGGGGACAGAAGCACCAGATCATCAGCAAACAGGAGACATTTGACTTCTCTCTGATTCTCTCTGTCTCTTCTTCTGTCTCACCCTCTGTCTCTCTCTCTGTGTCTCTCTCTGTCTCTGTCTGTATCTCTCTGTCTCACGCTCTGTCTCTCTCTCTGTGTCTCTCTCTCTGTCTCTGTCTGTATCTCTCTGTTTCTTCCTCTGTCTCTCTCTGTCATCTCATCTCTCTCGCAATCTTAATCTCTCTCTCTCTCTCTCTCTCAAACATCATATTTCACAGCAGTCATAATCCTCTCCACCCCTCTTTACCCCTGATGAATTAGAAGCACATCAAGATGAATGAATTATAAATCAAGGTTGATGAGGATGTAACTAACTATTTCTTCACAGTGACTACATCCCATTTGGGACCCTATTCCCTACATAGTGCACTACTTTTGTCCAAGGCCATGAGGGGCTATCTACAGAATAGGGAGACATTTGAGACACATGATATGAAGTGCCTAAATTGCTCTTCTCTTTAATGAATACGGTCCAAACTTGTTTCTGTTTGATCCTGGGAAGGATTAATTAATTCCTTCTTCTTGTTGGTGCTGAGTCCCAAATGGCACCGTAGGGGCCAATAAGGCTCTTGTAGCAAAAGTAGTGCACTATATACCGAATAGGGTGCTATTTGGGAAGCAGCCTTGATAGCTACATGCAGGACTACTTAGCATAAAGTGATCTGCCTGCGAGCCAATACACACAGTGATCTGCCTGCGAGGCAATACACACAGTGATCTGCCTACCTGCGAGGTAACTATCTTAGGGGCAGGAAGGGAGTGCTAGGAGGATTGTTTTTCATTGGAAAATGTTCTCTCTCTACTGGAATATGTTCTCTCTCTACTGGAAAATGTTCTCTCTCTACTGGAATATGTTCTCTCTCTACTGGAAAATGTTCTCTCTCTACCGGAATATGTTCTCTCTCTACTGGAAAATGTTCTCTCTCTACCGGAATATGTTCTCTCTCTACTGGAATATGTTCTCTCTCTACCGGAATATGTTCTCTCTCTACCGG
>CM059785.1:3185000-3207500 GCA_030435695.1 Brachymystax lenok tsinlingensis
TAGATAGGGGTGGATAGAGGGGTGGATGGAGGTGGATGGGGTGGATGGAGGTGGATAGAGATGGGTAGAGGTGGGTAGAGGTGGATAGAGGTGAATAGAGGTGGATAGAGGTGGATAGAGGTGGATGGAGGTGGATAGAGATGGGTAGAGGTGGATGGGGTGGATAGAGATGGATAGAGGGTGGGTAGAGGGTGGATAGAGGTGGATAGAGGTGGATGGAGGTGGATAGAGGTGGATAGGGTGCATAGAGGTGGATAGAGGTGGGTAGAGGTGGATGGAGGTGGATAGAGGGTGGATAGAGGTGGATAGAGGTGGATAGAGGTGCATAGAGGTGGATAGAGGTGGGTAGAGGTGGATAGAGGGTGCATAGAGGTGGATAGAGAGGTGGGTAGAGGTGGATAGAGGTGGATAGAGAGGTGGATAGGGTGGATAGAGGTGAATAGAGGGTGGATAGAGGTGGATAGAGGTGGATAGAGATGGGTAGAGGTGGGTAGAGGTGGATAGAGGTGAATAGAGGTGGATAGAGGTGGGTAGAGGTGGATAGAGGTAGATAGAGGTGGATAGAGGTGGATAGAGGTGAATAGAGGTGGATAGAGGTGGATAGAGGTGGATAGAGATGGGTAGAGGTGGGTAGAGGTGGATAGAGGTGAATAGAGGTGGATAGAGGTGGATAGAGGTGGATAGAGGTGGGTAGAGGTGGATAGAGGTGGATAGAGGTGGATAGAGGGTGGATAGAGGGTGGGTAGAGGTGGATAGAGGTAGATAGAGGGGTGGATGGGGTGGATAGAGGTGAATAGAGGTGGATGGAGGTGGATAGAGGTGGATAGAGATGGGTAGAGGTGGGTAGGGTGGATAGAGGTGAATAGGGGTGGATAGAGGTGGATAGAGGTGGATAGAGGTGGGTAGAGGTGGATAGAGGTGGATAGAGGTGGATAGAGGGGTGGGTAGAGGTGGATAGAGGTGGATAGAGGTGGATGGAGGTGGGTAGAGAGGTGGGTAGAGGTGGATAGAGGGTGCATAGAGGTGGATAGAGGTGGGTAGAGGTGGATAGAGGGTGGATGGGGGTGGATAGAGGTGGATAGAGGTGGATATAGAGGTGGATAGAGGGTGGATAGAGGGTGGGTAGAGGTGGGTAGAGGTGGATAGAGGTGGATAGAGGTGGATAGAGGGTGGATAGAGGTGGATGGAGGTGGGTAGAGGTGGATAGAGGTGGATAGAGGTGCGTAGAGGTGGGTAGAGGTGGATAGGGGTGGGTAGAGGGTGGATGGGGTGGATAGAGGTGGGTAGAGGTGGATAGAGGTGGATAGAGGGTAGATAGGAGGGTAGATGGGGGTGGATAGAGGTGGATAGAGAGGTGGATAGAGGTGGATAGAGGGTGGGTAGAGGTGGATAGAGAGGTGGATGGGGGTGGATAGGGGTGGATAGAGGGTGAATAGAGGTGGATAGAGGTGGATAGAGGTGGATAGAGATGGGTAGAGGTGGATAGAGGTGGATAGGGGTGGATAGAGGTGGATAGAGATGGGTAGAGGTGGATAGAGGGTGGATAGAGGGTGGATAGAGGTGGATAGAGGTGGATAGAGGTGAATAGAGGTGGATAGAGGTGGATAGAGGTGGATAGAGGTGGATAGAGATGGGTAGAGGTGGATAGAGGTGGATAGAGGTGGATAGAGGTGGGTAGAGGTGGATAGAGGTGGATAGAGGTGGATAGAGGTGGATAGAGGTGGATAGAGGTAGATAGAGGTGGATAGAGGTGGGTAGAGGTGGATAGAGGTGGGTAGAGGTGGATAGAGGTGGGTAGAGGTGAACAGATAAACTTGTATAATGTGTGTCTAAAAGGGGACCGGGTGGAAGGCATTGTATTAACTCATATTGTTAATTATACATTTTTTAACCTTCATTTAACCAGGCAAGTCAGTTAAGAACAAATCCTTATTTACAATGACGGCCTACCCCCCGGCCAGAACCCCGGATCGACGCTGGGCCAATTGTTCGCCGCCTTACGGGACTCCCGATCACTGCCCGGTTGTGATACAGCCTGGAATCGAACCAGGGTGTCTGTAGTGACGCCTCTGGCACTAAGATGCAGTGCCTTAAATGATGTAAATGCCGTAAATGATGTGGTGCCTAAGAGTGTGGATGGGGCCGAAGGCATACTTTTACACAACCCATTTCGACGTGGATTCTGACAGATCCAGAATCCCCAAAAAACAGCTGTCATCTCTCTATAAATGGCAGTAGTCAGTGTGTCTCCTATCCAGTGATGACCAGATGACCAATATAAAACACTGTAAATGTGAGCCGTACTGACCGTCTTTGGGCAGAGAGAGAGGTAGATCCAGGCTAGGAGTTAGACCAGACGAGATGCTGCCGCTGTGGAGAGACCAGCTCAGCTCTGACATGCTGTCTGGGATCCAGCCACACAGACTGGACTCAAAGTCACACAGACCGCCAAGTGACCACACAGTAGTGCCTAGAGAGGAAGGGGTGAAGGGAAAAAAGGAAAGAGAGATCAAGATAAGTTAAAACCATCACATTTAGCCGAGTTCCTACCACAGTGCTGTGTTAGTTCCACGTCCCCTTCACTCGTTTTTGGGAGAACTCACACCCATGACCTTGAGTGAGGCTTGTTAGCGATTAGCATGCAGCGTTAGCGCTGAGCCCTGACAACTACTGATAGAGGACTAAATTATAGATTAGACAACAGGGGTGCTAGGCTAACGCAGGCTACAGTTAGCCTCATCAGCATGGAGCCCTACACCCTGGAATCACCCCTCAGCAATCAGCTAAGGAGAAGAGAGGCGCAGAGACACACACATACAGCGTAATGTTAGCAGCATAATGTTAGCAGCATAATGTTAGCAGCATAATGTTAGCGGTATAATGTTAGCAGCATAATGTTAGCAGCATAATGTTAGCAGCATAATGTTAGCGGTATAATGTTAGCGGTATAATGTTAGTGGCATAATGTTAGCAGAATAATGTTAGCAGCATAATGTTAGCGGCATAATGTTAGCAGAATAATGTTAGCAGAATAATGTTAGCAGCATAATGTTAGCAGTATAATGTTAGCAGTATAATGTTAGCAGTATAATGTTAGCAGTATAATGTTAGCAGCATAATGTTAGCAGTATAATGTTAGCAGCATAATGTTAGCAGTATAATGTTAGCGGCATAATGTTAGCGGCATAATGTTAGCGGCATAATGTTAGCAGTATAATGTTAGCGGTATAATGTTAGCGGTATAATGTTAGCAGTATAATGTTAGCGGTATAATGTTAGCAGCATAATGTTAGCGGTATAATGTTAGCGGTATAATGTTAGCAGCATAATGTTAGCAGCATAATGTTAGCGGTATAATGTTAGCGGTATAATGTTAGCAGTATAATGTTAGCAGTATAATGTTAGCAGTATAATGTTAGCAGTATAATGTTAGCAGTATAATGTTAGCAGCATAATGTAAACAACAACACATCTCTACTGGGTCAGGTCGTAGTGTAAACAACAACACATCTCTACTGTGTCAGGTCGTAGTGTAAACAACAACACATCTCTACTGTGTCAGGTCAGTAGTGTAAACAACAACACATCTCTACTGTGTCAGGTCGTAGTGTAAACAACAACACATCTCTACTGTGTCAGGTCGTAGTGTAAACAACAACACATCTCTACTGTGTCAGGTCGTAGTGTAAACAACAACACATCTCTACTGTGTCAGGTCGTAGTATAAACAACAACACATCTCTACTGTGTCAGGTCATAGTGTAAACAACAACACATCTCTACTGTGTCAGGTCGTAGTGTAAACAACAACACATCTCTACTGTGTCAGGTCGTAGTGTAAACAACAACACATCTCTACTGTGTCAGGTCATAGTGTAAACACTGCATTGTAGGTTAAGGGCTTGTAAGTAAGAATTTCACAGTAAGGTCTACTACACCTGTTGTATTCGGCGCATGTGACAAAATAAAATTTGATATCGATTTTTTTGATTTGATCATAATGCTAGCATCGTCATGTTTCAGACACCTGCATTTACATGCTGAAAGAGAGACAGTTCAGTTCTGGGATGGAGCGTTAGGTTATGCAGCCATTAGTTGAAAACACACTAAGAGCACACATCCAAAGCACACCACAGCAGACTAACCACAGCCTCATTGGAGAAGAGGACAAGCACTCTCCGCTAGCTCAATCGATGACACTGATCAGACCGATTTGTAATCAATACGTGCCTGAGCCTTACACCGCAGTGACGCCCTGTAGCCCTGTGTGCGTGTGTTACAGCATGTAATTACCTGGTCCTCTCGAGGCAACGGTGGTTTCCTCTAGTCTAGGCAGGGTGGTTGTGGCAGTGTCAGGAAGAGTAGTCATTTCTATAGAGAGGAGAAAAAGAGCAGAGAGGAAGATTACTTTATCCTACAATTGTGCACAAGGTTCAACGGAAATTAGACCTCTGCTTTATCCCAACAACTGTGTCAGGTAATAGTGTAAACAACGACAAGTCTCTACTGTGTCAGGTCATAGTGTAAACAACGACACATCTCTACTGTGTCAGGTTGTAGTGTAAACAACAACACATCTCTACTGTGTCAGGTCGTAGTGTAAACAACAACACATCTCTACTGTGTCAGGTCGTAGTGTAAACAACAACACATCTCTACTGTGTCAGTTCATAGCATAAACAACAACACATCTCTACTGTGTCAGGTCG
This sequence comes from Brachymystax lenok tsinlingensis, assembly GCA_030435695.1. NCBI lineage: Eukaryota > Metazoa > Chordata > Actinopteri > Salmoniformes > Salmonidae > Brachymystax > Brachymystax lenok. The sequence continues at coordinate 3,189,710 of CM059785.1, forward strand.
TAGTGTAAACAACAACACATCTCTACTGTGTCAGGTCATAGTGTAAACAACAACACATCTCTACTGTGTCAGGTCATAGTATAAACAACAACACATCTCTACTGTGTCAGGTCATAGTGTAAACAACAACACATCTCTACTGTGTCAGGTCATAGTGTAAACAACAACACATCTCTACTGTGTCAGGTCGTAGTGTAAACAACAACACATCTCTACTGTGTCAGTTCATAGTGTAAACAACAACACATCTCTACTGTGTCAGGTCATAGTGTAAACAACAACACATCTCTACTGTGTCAGTTCATAGTGTAAACAACAACACATCTCTACTGTGTCAGGTCATAGTGTAAACAACAACACATCTCTACTGTGTCAGGTCATAGTGTAAACAACAACACATCTCTACTGTGTCAGGTCATAGTGTAAACAACAACACGTCTCTACTGTGTCAGGTCATAGTGTAAACAACAACACGTCTCTACTGTGTCAGGTCGTAGTGTAAACAACAACACATCTCTACTGTGTCAGGTCGTAGTGTAAACAACAACACATCTCTACTGTGTCAGGTCATAGTGTAAACAACAACACATCTCTACTGTGTCAGGTCATAGTGTAAACAACAACACATCTCTACTGTGTCAGGTCGTAGTGTAAACAACAACACATCTCTACTGTGTCAGGTCGTAGTGTAAACAACAACACATCTCTACTGTGTCAGTTCATAGCATAAACAACAACACATCTCTACTGTGTCAGGTCGTAGTGTAAACAACAACACATCTATACTGTGTCAGGTCATAGTGTAAACAACAACACATCTCTACTGTGTCAGGTCATAGTATAAACAACAACACATCTCTACTGTGTCAGGTCATAGTGTAAACAACAACACATCTCTACTGTGTCAGGTCGTAGTGTAAACAACAACACATCTCTACTGTGTCAGTTCATAGTGTAAACAACAACACATCTCTACTGTGTCAGGTCATAGTGTAAACAACAACACATCTCTACTGTGTCAGTTCATAGTGTAAACAACAACACATCTCTACTGTGTCAGGTCATAGTGTAAACAACAACACATCTCTACTGTGTCAGGTCATAGTGTAAACAAAAACACATCTCTACTGTGTCAGGTCATAGTGTAAACAACAACACGTCTCTACTGTGTCAGGTCATAGTGTAAACAACAACACGTCTCTACTGTGTCAGGTCGTAGTGTAAACAACAACACATCTCTACTGTGTCAGGTCGTAGTGTAAACAACAACACATCTCTACTGTGTCAGGTCATAGTGTAAACAACAACACATCTCTACTGTGTCAGGTCGTAGTGTAAACAACAACACATCTCTACTGTGTCAGGTCGTAGTGTAAACAACAACACATCTCTACTGTGTCAGGTCGTAGTGTAAACAACAACACATCTCTACTGTGTCAGGTCGTAGTGTAAACAACAACACATCTCTACTGTGTCAGTTCATAGCATAAACAACAACACATCTCTACTGTGTCAGGTCATAGTGTAAACAACAACACATCTCTACTGTGTCAGGTCATAGTGTAAACAACAACACATCTCTACTGTGTCAGGTTGTAGTGTAAACAACAACACATCTCTACTGTGTCAGGTCATAGTGTAAACAACAACACATCTCTACTGTGTCAGGTCGTAGTGTAAACAACAACACATCTCTACTGTGTCAGGTCATAGCATAAACAACAACACATCTCTACTGTGTCAGGTCATAGTGTAAACAACAACACATCTCTACTGTGTCAGGTCGTAGTGTAAACAACAACACATCTCTACTGTGTCAGGTCATAGTGTAAACAACAACACATCTCTACTGTGTCAGGTCATAATGTAAACAACAACACATCTCTACTGTGTCAGGTCATAGTGTAAACAACAACACATCTCTACTGTGTCAGGTCATAGTGTAAACAACAACACATCTCTACTGTGTCAGGTCGTAGTGTAAACAACAACACATCTCTACTGTGTCAGGTCGGAGTGTAAACAACAACACATCTCTACTGTGTCAGGTCGTAGTGTAAACAACAACACATCTCTACTGTGTCAGGTCATAGTGTAAACAACAACACATCTCTACTGTGTCAGGTCGTAGTGTAAACAACAACACATCTCTACTGTGTCAGGTCGTAGTGTAAACAACAACACATCTCTACTGTGTCAGGTCGTAGTGTAAACAACAACACATCTCTACTGTGTCAGGTCGTAGTGTAAACAACAACACATCTCTACTGTGTCAGGTCATAGTGTAAACAACAACACATCTCTACTGTGTCAGGTCGTAGTGTAAACAACAACAACATCTCTACTACGATAGATGTTCTACTCACAGTGTTGAGCCAACGCACCACAGAACAGTGGTGCGTTGGCTCTCTCTCTCTCTCTCTCTCTCTCTCTCTCTCTCTCTCTCTCTCTCTCTCTCTCGTTCTCTCTGCACCATAGAAGGGAAACCACTGACACAGTACTGCCACACACACAGACATATAAAGAAGCACACACACTCAAACACACACACACACACACACACACACACACACACACACACACACACACACACACACACACACACACACACACACACACACACACACACACACACACACACACACACACACACAGTCTCTCTTTCTCTCTCTAGCTCAATACAGCTGGAAACTATCTCAGAGCACATGGCCTTGTGCAAACTGTTTAAAGAATGCTAACTGAGGATAAAACCAGTCCTTATTGGGACCAGCAGGCTGATGGCATACGTGCATGAGTGTGTTTGTGAGAGAGGGAAAGTTTCTCTGTGGCTGACGTAAGGGAACAGAAATACCAGTACCTCATCACATCAGGATGGTCTGCTGGAGGAATCACCCCACAGTACCTCATCACATCAGGATGGTCTGCTGGAGGAATGACCCCACAGTACCTCATCACATCAGGATGGTCTGCTGGAGGAATCACCCCACAGTACCTCATCACATCAGGATGGTCTGCTGGAGGAATGACCCCACAGTACCTCATCACATCAGGATGGTCTGCTGGAGGAATCACCCCACAGTACCTCATCACATCAGGATAGTCTGCTGGAGGAATCACCCCACAGTACCTCATCACATCAGGATGGTCTGCTGGAGGAATCACCCCACAGTACCTCATCACATCAGGATGGTCTGCTGGAGGAATCACCCCACAGTACCTCATCACATCAGGATGGTCTGCTGGAGGAATCACCCCACAGTACCTCATCACATCAGGATAGTCTGCTGGAGGAATCACCCCACAGTACCTCATCACATCAGGATGGTCTGCTGGAGGAATCACCCCACAGTACCTCATCACATCAGGATGGTCTGCTGGAGGAATCACCCCACAGTACCTCATCACATCAGGATGGTCTGCTGGAGGAATCACCCCACAGTACCTCATCACATCAGGATGGTCTGCTGGAGGAATCACCCCACAGTACCTCATCACATCAGGATGGTCTGCTGGAGGAATCACCCCACAGTACCTCATCACATCAGGATGGTCTGCTGGAGGAATCACCCCACAGTACCTCATCACATCAGGATGGTCTGCTGGAGGAATCACCCCACAGTACCTCATCACATCAGGATGGTCTGCTGGAGGAATCACCCCACAGTACCTCATCACATCAGGATGGTCTGCTGGAGGAATCACCCCACAGTACCTCATCACATCAGGATGGTCTGCTGGAGGAATCACCCCACAGTACCTCATCACATCAGGATGGTCTGCTGGAGGAATCACCCCACAGTACCTCATCACATCAGGATGGTCTGCAGGTCTACTACCATCATTACAGTGTAGGAACTAAATGACTAATGACTGTCAGTCCTTACTAACATCCTTACAGTGTAGGAACTAAATGACTAATGACTGTCAGTCCTTACTAATATCATTACAGTGTAGGACCTAAATGACTAATGACTGTCAGTCCTTACTAACATCATTACAGTGTAGGAACTAAATGACTAATGACTGTCAGTCCTTACTAATATCATTAGTTTTATTACTCTTTTCAGTTCAAGACTTAATTAATTGGCCAATACGTGAAGACACGCGCTAATCACACCGCTACTTAAGCACCCTTTAAAAATATATTCAAAATGTATTTATAATATATTAGGAAATATAATATATTAGGAAATGAATAAACCCAGACATGAAAGAGTATCTCCAGCTGCCACTGGTCGGGTTTCGACATTAAACTGTATTTAAACTGCATCAATCTGTTGCCCTTTGAAACTGCAATGAACCTCCTCAGGCAGACCTGGGAGGAGGGAAAGAGAGGAAGAATCGGTACCAACACACACCCAGGCAGAGAGTAAGTCTGTAAGTAAACGTGCGAGGAAGAAAACCCGAGGCAGTCAGTCAGTAAGGCCTGAATCCATTGCTGTAGCTGTTTTCGTGCAATGACGTCAATTCAAGATTTAAGAGCTCATCAAGTTAAGAGTACACATGTCAGGTTAGGATTATGCCCTTAGTCAGTCCTCAACCTGACAGTCATTTCCCTCTATCCTCTCTCCCTCCCCTCTCCCTCCTGTCTTCCTCCTCTCCCTCCCCTCTCCCTCCCCTCTCCCTCCTCTCTCCCTCCCCTCTCCCTCCCCTCTCCCTCCTCTCCCTCCCCTCTCCCTCCTCTCTCCCTCCTCTCTCCCTCCTGTCTTCCTCCTCTCCCTCCCCTCTCCCTCCTCTCTCCTTCCCCTCTCCCTCCCCTCTCCCTCTCCTCTCTCCCTCCTCTCTCCCTCCTCTCCCTCCTCTCTCCCTCCTGTCTTCCTCCTCTCCCTCCCCTCTCCCTCCTCTCCCTCCTCTCTCCCTCTTCTCCCTCCTCTCCCTCCTATCTCCCTCCTCTCTCCCTCCTCTCTTCCTCCTCTCCCTCCCCTCTCCCACCTCTCTCTCCCTACTGTCTGCCCAGAATAAACCATTAATGAGCCATCATCTCTCCTTAAGGAACTATCCAGTTAAAGGTCAGGGCATGTCACTACGTTACGGCTGTGACGACGTTGAGACCTTTAGGTGACACTGGGGTTTGTCAGCAGTGACAGGGCACGGAGAGAGAAGCTGAGTCACCTTCACAGACCAGACAGGTATTAGAGAATATTCAGCCAGGAAGTGAAGAAGTCAGAATTTACTATCTAAGAACTGGTGGCAGCTATGGGATCTCATTGATGTCCGTACCAGAGGACCAAACACAGGGAGCTGTAAATATACCACGACATCCTGCTGTAGTCACGTACTCATTCTGTAGTATACCACGACATCCTGCTGTAGACACGTACTCATTCTGTAATATACCATGACATCCTGCTGTAGTCACGTACTCATTCTGTAATATACCACTACATCCTGCTGTAGTCACGTACTCATTCTGTAATATACCACGACATCCTGCTGTAGTCACGTACTCATTCTGTAATATACCACGACATCCTGCTGTAGTCACGTACTCATTCTGTAATATACCACGACATCCTGCTGTAGTCACGTATTCAATCTGTAATACACCACGTCATCCTGCTGTAGTCACGTACTCATTCTGTAATATACCACGTCATCCTGCTGTAGTCACGTACTCATTCTGTATTATACCACGTCATCCAGCTGTAGTCACGTACTCATTCTGTAATATACCACGACATCCTGCTGTAGTCACGTACTCATTCTGTAATATACCACGACATCCTGCTGTAGTCACGTACTCATTCTGTAATATACCACGACATCCTGCTGTAGTCACGTACTCATTCTGTAATATACCACGACATCCTGCTGTAGTCACGTATTCAATCTTTAATACACCACGTCATCCTGCTGTAGTCACGTACTCATTCTGTAATATACCACGTCATCCTGCTGTAGTCACGTACTCATTCTGTATTATACCACGTCATCCAGCTGTAGTCACGTATTCAATCTGTAATATACCACGACATCCAGCTGTAGTCACGTATTCAATCTGTAATATACCACGACATCCAGCTGTAGTCACGTACTCATTCTGTATTATACCACGTCATCCAGCTGTAGTCACGTACTCATTCTGTATTATACCACGTCATCCAGCTGTAGTCACGTATTCAATCTGTAATATACCACGACATCCAGCTGTAGTCACGTATTCAATCTGTAATATACCACGACATCCAGCTGTAGTCACGTACTCATTCTGTAATATACCACGTCATCCAGCTGTAGTCACGTACTCATTCTGTAATATACCACGACATCCTGCTGTAGTCACGTACTCATTCTGTAATATACCACGACATCCTGCTGTAGTCACGTACTCATTCTGTAATATACCACGACATCCTGCTGTAGTCACGTACTCATTCTGTAATATACCACGACATCCTGCTGTAGTCACGTATTCAATCTGTAATACACCACGTCATCCTGCTGTAGTCACGTACTCATTCTGTAATATACCACGTCATCCAGCTGTAGTCACGTACTCATTCTATATTATAAATTGGGTGGTTCGCGCCCTGAATGCTGATTGGCTAACAGCCGTGGTATATCAGACCGTATACCACCGGTATGACATAACATTTATTTTTACTGCTCTAATTCCGTTGGTAACCAGTTTATAACAGCAATAATGCACCTCGGGGGTTTGTGATATATGGCCAATATACCACAGCTAAGGGCTGTATCCAGGCACTCGACAATGCGTTGTGCCTAAGAACAGCCCTTAGCCGTGGTATATTGGCCATATACCCCACCCCCTTGTGCCTAATTGCTTAAATATACCATAACACACCATGCTGTAGTCACGTACTAATTCTGTAATATACCATAACACACCATGCTGTAGTCACGTACTAATTCTGTAATATACCATAACACACCATGCTGTAGTCACGTACTAATTCTGTAATATACCATAACACACCATGCTGTAGTCACGTACTAATTCTGTAATATACCATAACACACCATGCTGTAGTCACGTACTAATTCTGTAATATACCATAACACACCATGCTGTAGTCACGTACTAATTCTGTAATATACCATAACACACCATGCTGTAGTCACGTACTAATTCTGTAATATTCATCTGGAACAAAGCAAGGCTGTAAATAGTAGACATGCAAATATATCCGTTCACTGTTTCCAGCTACCCAGAACGGTCCGATCATCCTGATCGTCTCGTCCTGCTTACACCTGTGCAGATCTGTGTGTGTGTGTAGCAATGGAATGAAACATCCATCCCAATGCCTCAAGTGTGGGGCTGTAGGTCCACCCCGCACACCAAGGGTTGTTGGGTTCCAAAAACAAACCCTAGCCCCTATCCCTAGCAATACGGCCAAAATTGTTCAGCAATGCTAAACAATGAAGTCAGTCAGTCAGTCATTCCACAGCGTATGTGAACTAGGTGTGGCTGACTGAATGGCTGGCTGGCTGGCTGGCAGGCTGGCTGGCTGGCTGGATGGATGGCTGGCTGAGACAGAGGTCCAGAGGTCCAGATGGCTCAGGGAGTTGGAGAGCTACGCTGGCAACATCAAGGTTGTAGGTTCAACTCTCACATGGATCATGTCTGCTGTGTGACTGTAGTGTCATTGTAGGCTAACCTTGATGGCCCTGTGCTTCTGGAGGTCCTTGTACACACACACACACACACACGCCCTCTGCTACAGCCGTCAAATCAGGAATGAATTATAGAGAGGCTGCAGTGACTCTAATCTCATAGTTCAGAGGATCGGGTGCCTTTCACGCTCCGCTTTGCACAACCGTGACATGTCCCTTTTATTTATTAATCAATTCATTATTCCTCTGTTTCACACTTCCCTGCCAGTGGGGAGGGGAGGACGGGAGAGTGGAGGGGAGGACGGGAGAGTGGAGGGGAGAGAATAGCAGGGAGAGGTGTGTGTGTGTGTGTGTAGTGTGTGTGTGTGTGTGTGTGTAGTGTGTGTGTGTGTGTGTGTGTGTGTGTGTGTGTGTGTGTGTGTGTGTGTGTGTGTGTGTGTGTGTGTGTGTGTGTGTGTGTGTGTGTGTGTGTGTGTGTGTGTGTGTGTGTGTGTGAACAGGTCTGTTCAGTGAGCTGTAGCTGATGCACTCTTCTGAATATTTGATCATGTCTGATTCCCACGACAAGACAAGAACAGAACAGAATGCAGAATAACAACATGACAAGGTCCAAGTCCCTGACTACTGAATACTGCTACTACACCCCTTCTGAGTGGACACTGAGTGAGTCTATACAGAACTCTACTGAGTGGACACTGAGTGAGTTTATACAGAACTCTACTGAGTGGACACTGAGTGAGTTTATACAGAACTCTACTGAGTGGACACTGAGTGAGTTTATACAGAACTCTACTGAGTGGACACTGAGTGAGTTTATACAGAACTCTACTGAGTGAGTTTATACAGAACTCTACTGAATGGACACTGAGTGAGTTTATACAGAACTCTACTGAGTGAGTTTATACAGAACTCTACTGAATGGACACTGAGTGAGTTTATACAGAACTCTACTGAGTGAGTTTATACAGAACTCTACTGAATGGACACTGAGTGAGTTTATACAGAACTCTACTGAGTGAGTTTATACAGAACTGTACTGAATGGACACTGAGTGAGTTTATACAGAACTCTACTGAGTGAGTTTATACAGAACTCTACTGAGTGGACACTGAGTGAGTTTATACAGAACTATACTGAGTGAGTTTATACAGAACTCTACTGAGTGAGTTTATACAGAACTCTACTGAGTGAGTCTATACAGAACTCTACTGAGTGGACACTGAGTGAGTTTATACAGAACTCTACTGAGTGAGTTTATACAGAACTCTACTGAGTGAGTCTATACAGAACTCTACTGAGTGAGTTTATACAGAACTCTACTGAGTGAGTTTATACAGAACTCTACTGAGTGAGTTTATACAGAACTCTACTGAGTGGACACTGAGTGAGTCTATACAGAACTCTACTGAGTGGACACTGAGTGAGTTTATACAGAACTCTACTGAGTGAGTTTATACAGAACTCTACTGAGTGAGTTTATACAGAACTCTACTGAGTGAGTTTATACAGAACTCTACTGAGTGGACACTGAGTGAGTTTATACAGAACTCTACTGAGTGAGTTTATACAGAACTCTACTGAGTGAGTTTATACAGAACTCTACTGAGTGAGTTTATACAGAACTCTACTGAGTGAGTTTATACAGAACTCTACTGAGTGGACACTGAGTGAGTTTATACAGAACTCTACTGAGTGAGTTTATACAGAACTCTACTGAGTGAGTTTATACAGAACTCTACTGAGTGAGTTTATACAGAACTCTACTGAGTGAGTTTATACAGAACTCTACTGAGTGAGTTTATACAGAACTCTACTGAGTGGACACTGAGTGAGTTTATACAGAACTCTACTGAGTGAGTTTATACAGAACTCTACTGAGTGAGTTTATACAGAACTCTACTGAGTGAGTTTATACAGAACTCTACTGAGTGAGTTTATACAGAACTCTACTGAGTGAGTTTATACAGAACTCTACTGAGTGGACACTGAGTGAGTTTATACAGAACTCTACTGAGTGAGTTTATACAGAACTCTACTGAGTGAGTTTATACAGAACTCTACTGAGTGAGTTTATACAGAACTCTACTGAGTGAGTTTATACAGAACTCTACTGAGTGAGTTTATACAGAACTCTACTGAGTGGACACTGAGTGGGTTTATACAGAACTCTACTGAGTGAGTTTATACATAACTCTACTGAGTGAGTTTATACAGAACTCTACTGAGTGAGTTTATACAGAACTCTACTGAGTGAGTTTATACAGAACTCTACTGAGTGGACACTGAGTGGGTTTATACAGAACTCTACTGAGTGGACACTGAGTGAGTTTATACAGAACTCTACTGAGTGGACACTGAGTGAGTCTATACAGAACTCTACTGAGTGGGCACTGAGTGAGTTTATACAGAACTCTACTGAGTGGACACTGAGTGAGTTTATACAGAACTCTACTGAGTGAGTTTATACAGAACTCTACTGAGTGAGTTTATACAGAACTCTACTGAGTGAGTTTATACAGAACTCTACTGAGTGGACACTGAGTGAGTTTATACAGAACTCTACTGAGTGAGTTTATACAGAACTCTACTGAGTGAGTTTATACAGAACTCTACTGAGTGAGTTTATACAGAACTCTACTGAGTGAGTTTATACAGAACTCTACTGAGTGAGTTTATACAGAACTCTACTGAGTGAGTTTATACAGAACTCTACTGAGTGGACACTGAGTGGGTTTATACAGAACTCTACTGAGTGGACACTGAGTGAGTTTATACAGAACTCTACTGAGTGGACACTGAGTGAGTCTATACAGAACTCTACTGAGTGGACACTGAGTGAGTTTATACAGAACTCTACTGAATGGACACTGAGTGAGTTTATACAGAACTCTACTGAGTGAGTTTATACAGAACTCTACTGAGTGAGTCTATACAGAACTCTACTGAGTGAGTTTATACAGAACTCTACTGAGTGAGTTTATACAGAACTCTACTGAGTGAGTTTATACAGAACTCTACTGAGTGAGTTTATACAGAACTCTACTGAGTGAGTTTATACAGAACTCTACTGAGTGGACACTGAGTGGGTTTATACAGAACTCTACTGAGTGAGTTTATACAGAACTCTACTGAGTGAGTTTATACAGAACTCTACTGAGTGAGTTTATACAGAACTCTACTGAGTGAGTTTATACAGAACTCTACTGAGTGGACACTGAGTGGGTTTATACAGAACTCTACTGAGTGGACACTGAGTGAGTTTATACAGAACTCTACTGAGTGGACACTGAGTGAGTCTATACAGAACTCTACTGAGTGGACACTGAGTGAGTTTATACAGAACTCTACTGAATGGACACTGAGTGAGTTTATACAGAACTCTACTGAGTGAGTTTATACAGAACTCTACTGAGTGAGTCTATACAGAACTCTACTGAGTGAGTTTATACAGAACTCTACTGAGTGAGTTTATACAGAACTCTACTGAGTGAGTTTATACAGAACTCTACTGAGTGAGTTTATACAGAACTCTACTGAGTGAGTTTATACAGAACTCTACTGAGTGAGTTTATACAGAACTCTACTGAGTGAGTTTATACAGAACTCTACTGAGTGGACACTGAGTGAGTTTATACAGAACTCTACTGAGTGAGTTTATACAGAACTCTACTGAGTGAGTTTATACAGAACTCTACTGAGTGAGTTTATACAGAACTCTACTGAGTGAGTTTATACAGAACTCTACTGAGTGAGTTTATACAGAACTCTACTGAGTGGACACTGAGTGAGTTTATACAGAACTCTACTGAGTGAGTTTATACAGAACTCTACTGAGTGAGTTTATACAGAACTCTACTGAGTGAGTTTATACAGAACTCTACTGAGTGAGTTTATACAGAACTCTACTGAGTGAGTTTATACAGAACTCTACTGAGTGGACACTGAGTGGGTTTATACAGAACTCTACTGAGTGAGTTTATACATAACTCTACTGAGTGAGTTTATACAGAACTCTACTGAGTGAGTTTATACAGAACTCTACTGAGTGAGTTTATACAGAACTCTACTGAGTGGACACTGAGTGGGTTTATACAGAACTCTACTGAGTGGACACTGAGTGAGTTTATACAGAACTCTACTGAGTGGACACTGAGTGAGTCTATACAGAACTCTACTGAGTGGGCACTGAGTGAGTTTATACAGAACTCTACTGAGTGGACACTGAGTGAGTTTATACAGAACTCTACTGAGTGAGTTTATACAGAACTCTACTGAGTGAGTTTATACAGAACTCTACTGAGTGAGTTTATACAGAACTCTACTGAGTGGACACTGAGTGAGTTTATACAGAACTCTACTGAGTGAGTTTATACAGAACTCTACTGAGTGAGTTTATACAGAACTCTACTGAGTGAGTTTATACAGAACTCTACTGAGTGAGTTTATACAGAACTCTACTGAGTGAGTTTATACAGAACTCTACTGAGTGAGTTTATACAGAACTCTACTGAGTGGACACTGAGTGGGTTTATACAGAACTCTACTGAGTGGACACTGAGTGAGTTTATACAGAACTCTACTGAGTGGACACTGAGTGAGTCTATACAGAACTCTACTGAGTGGACACTGAGTGAGTTTATACAGAACTCTACTGAATGGACACTGAGTGAGTTTATACAGAACTCTACTGAGTGAGTTTATACAGAACTCTACTGAGTGAGTCTATACAGAACTCTACTGAGTGAGTTTATACAGAACTCTACTGAGTGAGTTTATACAGAACTCTACTGAGTGAGTTTATACAGAACTCTACTGAGTGAGTTTATACAGAACTCTACTGAGTGAGTTTATACAGAACTCTACTGAGTGGACACTGAGTGGGTTTATACAGAACTCTACTGAGTGAGTTTATACAGAACTCTACTGAGTGAGTTTATACAGAACTCTACTGAGTGAGTTTATACAGAACTCTACTGAGTGAGTTTATACAGAACTCTACTGAGTGGACACTGAGTGGGTTTATACAGAACTCTACTGAGTGGACACTGAGTGAGTTTATACAGAACTCTACTGAGTGGACACTGAGTGAGTCTATACAGAACTCTACTGAGTGGACACTGAGTGAGTTTATACAGAACTCTACTGAATGGACACTGAGTGAGTTTATACAGAACTCTACTGAGTGAGTTTATACAGAACTCTACTGAGTGAGTCTATACAGAACTCTACTGAGTGAGTTTATACAGAACTCTACTGAGTGAGTTTATACAGAACTCTACTGAGTGAGTTTATACAGAACTCTACTGAGTGAGTTTATACAGAACTCTACTGAGTGAGTTTATACAGAACTCTACTGAGTGAGTTTATACAGAACTCTACTGAGTGGACACTGAGTGGGTTTATACAGAACTCTACTGAGTGAGTTTATACAGAACTCTTCAGGTCTGTCTGTATATAGAGCTGGAAAGGAACTATTGTTCTGAAACACATATTGAAGTCTGTTGTAACAAGCAGACAAGCTTTTCTTTTCAGAAAGATGGAGACCACAGAGCTGAGCAGTGTAGTGTTTTCATCATGCCACATGTTAAATTACATGTGAAATCGCTTCATCAATCAGAGATGGTGAGAGAGGAGAGGAGAGGAGAGGAGGGGCGAGGGAGAGGAGTGGTTGATAGAGCAGAGAGGAGAGGAGAGGAGAGGAGACAGATTGTGTGTGTTATGTTTTAATGCACAGATTAAGACTCTACAGTCCCCTCTGGCTGGCTGGGGTTCTGGCTGGTATGTGTGTGACCACCAGACCAGACAGAGCTGAACAGCATTGATACCTTTCTCCCTATAGAATTACTACAACTCCTCTCCTCCTCCTCCCCTCCCCTCCCCTCCCCTCCCTCCCCTCCCCTCCCCTCTCCTCTCCCTCGCTCCTCCTCTCCTCTCCTCTCCTCTCCTCTCCTCTCCTCTCCCAGCATCACTCTCTTTCACTGCCTCCTCCACCTCCCCCTAACCCCAGTAAAGGAGGCAGTGCCCACTCTGCCCAATTCCCACTCTGCCCAATGCCCAGCCGCTATGCCACAAGAATAACACCCACCTTGATGTTATTCTCACAGACAGAGCCCACATCAAACACAGCAGGGTTTTCTGTCCAGATCACCCACCACCATGAACTACCACAACACAGAGCCTCAGCATTTAACCCAGGGCCAGCCAGCAAACCACCACCCAGTGCCAAGGCCAGAGCCAACTCTCAGGAAACACAGGACAGATCTTGCCCTCTCCCCTCTCCCCTCTCCCCTCTCCCCTCTCCTCTCTTTAGCACAAGGCCAGCTAACTCTCATGGAAGACAGGACAAGAGACTCCATGCCCTCTCTCCTCCCATCATCGCTTGCCTCTGACACATCAGGGACTACAGGCCTCCCAGGAACAGGGTGACGTGGCCAGCCCACAGCCAGGCCGCATCCCTCCTTGCCCTGGCCATCCCAGGCCCCGCTGGCTCTGTGACACAGAGTGATGTGGACAGCCTGTCACTGCCAGTCACCAGCCTTTTCCTGTTGGGTTGAAGGTCTGTGTCCACAGGGACCCGGTATGTGTCATACCCAGTCCTCGTTTTCAAGGGACATGTCATACCCTGTGCTCGTTTTTACCTGCATGGCTACCAGGTGGCACAGGACAGGTACTGACGACAGGAAGACCTGCCTCTCTGGATTAGGTACCGTACTGTAATCTCTCCCAGAGATGTGATGTGAGGGGCCTTAGGGACCGTACTGTAATCTCTCTCAGAGATGACCCATCCAGGTGATTTGCTTTTATTCATGCTTTCCAATGCCCTTGTGAGTTTCATTAAGAGAGATTTGGCCTCCCAGAGAGGTGGTTTCCTCCGGTGACAGAAGAGGAATTCTTCATTCTTGGCTTTGTGTTGATTTACAATCAGAGGTTTTCAGTTCTTTATAGAAGCGGAATAATCTACGATTGATTCATTTGGTTTCTGAGAGTGATTCCCCTGTTTCAAATTCAAACAGTTGCAGCATTTCAGCATTAGCTACATTTCAGCTAATTGACGATTACCATGGAGGTAATGGCTGAGCATTACACAATGGATGGCAAATTCTGCTCTCTGTCTTATCAATAAAGGAAGTTCTGTCTTGACTCTTGGAAAGAGTCATAGCTACTCGGTCTGAAAATAGTGTTTGTTTGAGAACGTTCTAACACACACAGTTAACATTTACAAATCTGATACCTTCTTTTAATTGTGATTCACTCACTCTCTCTCTCTGTCAATTCAATTCAATTCAATTCAATTTGCTTTATTGGCATGACGTAACAATGTACATATTGCCAAAGCTTACATTTGATATTTATAATATGAACATAATTAATAATCAAAATTGTCAATAGGACAACAGTAACAACAATAACCAAAATAACCACATTGAACAACAACAATAAGCATACAGTAGAAGACATGTGCAGGTTGATTGGTCTGTCAGACACTGTCCCTCATCTTATGGCAGGCAGCAATGTAGTGCGCTGCCAACCCACAGCTTTCTGCTTCCTCCCCCAACAGGATGGGTAGCTTATTCTCATCAGGGAGGTCTTTGAAACCTTGAATAAGGCTTTCAAGTCTCTCTCTCGCTCGCTCTCTGTCTCTGTCTCTGTCTCTGTCTCTGACAAGGGCAGAGAGATAGACTGACCTACGGATGGCGATGTAACATAGACAGCCATATGGCCGATAGGGTGATATACCATAGTAACGCCATACTACTGCCAGACAGCCTTAATCCATGGTCTAGTTAGTAATCCCAGACCTTTTTAAAAGCTATCTGCTTTATGATCTCAGACCAGCCTTGTTGTCCTGTCAGTCAGGATTAATACTCTCTTCAGACATAAAACCAGACATGGGTAGTGACGTGTGTGTGTGTGTGTGTGTGTGTGTGTGTGTGTGTGTGTGTGTTTGGTGTGTGTGTGTGTGTTTGTGTTTGGTGTGTGTGTGTGTGTGGTGTGTGTGTGGTGTTTGTGTGTGTGTTTGTGTGTTTGTGTGTGTGTTTGTATGTGTGTGTGTGTATGTGTGTGTGTGTGTGTGTGTGTGTGTTTGTATGTGTGTGTGTGTGTGTGTGTGTGTGTATGTGTGTGTGTGTGTGTGTGTGTGTGTGTGTGTGTGTGTGTGTGTGTGTGTGTGTGTGTGTGCGTGTGTGTAATATAATGCCTTTTAGCAGACACTACAGTAGAGCGTGCGTTGTCCGATCGCTTGTCTGCACTGATCGGTAATGTGGTCTTACCTGGCAGTTCACATCCCAGCACCTCCAGCCTCATTCCAATCCCAACAGGAGACCACCTCTCTGGGTAGATCCTGATGAACTGAGCCGGAATCTCCTCAAACCGCCGGATCTCTGGAGTGTCGTAGTGTGTGTTTCCCTCGAAGATCTGATCCAGAGACAATGACGAGAAGGTTTTATAGACGGAACAGAGATTTAGAGGAGGTGTGTGTGTGTGTGTGTGTGTGTGTGTGTGTGTGTGTGTGTGTGTGTGTGTGTGTGTGTGTGTGTGTGTGTGTGTGTGTGTGTGTGTGTGTGTGTGTGTGTGTGTGTGTGTGCGAGCATGTGTTTGCCATATCTTACTGTGGTTGGTGTGTGTGTGTTTTCCCCATACCTTAGGATGGTTGGTCTTGCTGTCCAGTATAAATGTCCAGTCCTTGCCCGTCAGGCTGTGAGACACACGGTACTTCCTGACGAAGGCCCTGTTCTCAGCTGAGGTACTCCCTTCCACACTCCTCGCCCCCTGGGTGATGACACCTCGCACCGTCTTAGGGACCCCCAAGTCCACCTGGATCAAAACAGAGCTTTTAAAATCACAACACACTTCACAGTGAGAGGACTAAAGCTAAGACAGACATAGTTTCTGGATAGGTCATGTTGCCTACCTGGAGCCACTCCTCCCCGGCCAGAGGCTGCGTTGGGCTGGGGAACCATCCTGACCTGCTGGCTACCAGCCTGGCCGTCCCCATGGAGCCGTGGATATCCCTCACGGAGGATGCTGTGATCTGGGAGTCAGGCAGCAGGCCGGACAGCATCCCCTGCATCTCCGAACATGGAGCGTCTGGAAGGGAGAATTATTCATTAAAATACATCTACGGCCGGTGAGGGAGGTTAGGGGAGGGAGGTTAGGGGAGGGAAGGGAGGTTAGGGGAGGGGAGGTTAGGGGAGGGGAGGTTAGGGGGGAGGTGAGGGGAGGTTAGGGGGGAGGGGAGGTTAGGGGAGAGGGGAGGTTAGGGGGGAGGTTAGGGGAGAGGGGAGGGGAGGTTAGGGGGGAGGGGAGGTTGACGAAGACTGACGTTGACATTTCAAGGCTAGTGAGATCAATGATTCATGTTGTTATGTCACAGCAGTTGGCTTCAACAGTAAATAATGAATCAACAAACACAAGCCACTCTTTGACCGTGTCCCAAATACATCCCTTTTCCCTATATAGCACACTACATTTGACCAGGGTCTTAAAAACAGTGGGCACCTAAAGCACCTCCCACAAACAATCCTTTACTAGTGCTCAGGGAATACATCTCTTTTCCCTCCATAAAGGATTGATTGTAGTGTAGGTCTCTGACACAGGGAGGAAAGGAATGGAGGAGAGAGCGCGAGAGAGCGACAACTCAGAGAGAGAGAGAGAGAGAGAGACAACTGAGGGATAGATAGAGAGAGAGAGAGAGAGAGAGAGAGAGAGAGAGAGAGAGAGAGAGAGAGAGAGAGAGAGAGAGAGAGAGAGAGAGAGAGAGAGAGAGAGAGAGAGAGAGACAACTGAGGGATAGATAGAGAGAGAGAGAGAGAGAGAGAGAGAGAGAGAGAGAGAGAGAGAGACAACTGAGGGATAGATAGAGAGAGAGAGAGAGAGAGAGAGAGAGAGAGAGAGAGAGAGAGAGAGAGAGAGAGAGAGAGAGACAGAGAGAGAGAGAGAGAGAGAGAGAGAGAGAGAGAGAGAGAGAGAGAGAGAGAGAGAGAGAGAGAGAGAGAGAGAGAGAGAGAGAGAGAGAGAGATGGTTCTGAGTCTACGCCTTCACTATGGTGAATCACTAAAACAATACAGAAACAACAGAAAGAAATCAGCTCAATGCTATTGAAGAATCCATAGAATCTAACCACTTCTGGGAAAATTGGAAAACACTAAACAAACAACACGAAAACAGAGATGTCTGGGTAAACCACTTCTCCAATCTTTTTGGCTCTATAACAAA
>CM059785.1:3212500-3222500 GCA_030435695.1 Brachymystax lenok tsinlingensis
ATCCTGGGACTATAACCCACTGGTTATCCTGGGACTATAACCTAATGGTTATCCTGGGACTATAAGCCACTGGTTATCCTGGGACTATAACCCACTGGTTATCCTGGGACTATAAGCCACTGGTTATCCTGGGACTATAAGCCACTGGTTATCCTGGGACTATAAGCCACTGGTTATCCTGGGACTATACGCCACTGGTTATCCTGGGACTATAACCCACTGGTTATCCTGGGACTATAAGCCACTGGTTATCCTGGGACTTTAACCCACTGGTTATCCTGGGACTATAAGCCACTGGTTATCCTGGGACTTTAACCCACTGGTTATCCTGGGACTATAACCCACTGGTTATCCTGGGACTATAACCCACTGGTTATCCTGGGACTATAAGCCACTGGTTATCCTGGGACTATAACCCACTGGTTATCCTGGGACTATAAGCCACTGGTTATCCTGGGACTATAAGCCACTGGTTATCCTGGGACTATAAGCCACTTGTTATCCTGGGACTATAAGCCACTGGTTATCCTGGGACTATAAGCCACTGGTTATCCTGGGACTATAAACCACTGGTTATCCTGGGACTCTAACCCACTGGTTATCCTGGGACTATAACCTAATGGTTATCCTGGGACTCTAACCCACTGGTTATCCTGGGACTATAACCTAATGGTTATCCTGGGACTATAACCTAATGGTTATCCTGGGACTATAACCCACTGGTTATCCTGGGACTATAACCTAATGGTTATCCTGGGACTCTAACCCACTGGTTATCCTGGGACTATAACCTAATGGTTATCCTGGGACTCTAACCCAATGGTAAATATTATTACTGGTGGTAGTGATATAGGTCTGGGGACGTGTCAGAAATAGTTCCGCTATTTTCACAGGGACAATTATGAGTGCAATAACTGGGTTGGGTTTTGATTGTAGGTGTGACGAGGACTTGGCTATTCACTGGCCAATCAATGCGCTTGATGGCTTTTAATACTGCATGCCGTTGTCGCAGGTTTTGCAGGTATTTTCTTTGTCATCAACTCCAATACGGCTGGGCTTCTCTTCCTAGTCCATTGTGGATTGATAGTTTATTAAATAGCTACTGACCCTGGAACTGACCCTGTATATAGCTACTGACCCTGGAACTGACCCTGTATATAGCTACTGACCCTGGAACTGACCCTGTATATAGCTACTGACCCTGGAACTGTCCCTGTATATAGCTACTGACCCTGGAACTGTCCCTGTATATAGCTATTGACCCTGTATATAGCTACTGATCCTGGAACTGACCCTGTATATAACTACTGACCCTGTATATAGATACTGACCCTGTATATAGCTACTGACCCTGTATATAGATACTGACCCTGTATATAGCTACTGACCCTGCAACTGTCCCTGTATATAGCTACTGACCCTGGAAAAGACCCTGTATATAGCTACTGACCCTGTATATAGCTACTGACCCTGGAACTGTCCCTGTATATAACTACTGACCCTGTATATAGCTACTGACCCTGGAACTGACCCTGTATATAGCTACTGACCCTGTATATAGTTACTGACCCTGGAACTGTCCCTGTATATAACTACTGTCCCTGTATATAGCTACTGACCCTGCAACTGTCCCTGTATATAGCTACTGACCCTGGAACTGACCCTGTATATAGCTACTGACCCTGTATATAGCTACTGACCCTGGAACTGTCCCTGTATATAACTACTGACCCTGTATATAGCTACTGACCCTGGAACTGACCCTGTATATAGCTACTGACCCTGTATATAGCTACTGACCCTGGAACTGTCCCTGTATATAACTACTGTCCCTGTATATAGCTACTGACCCTGTATATAGCTACTGACCCTGGAACTGTCCCTGTATATAGCTACTGACCCTGTATATAGCTACTGACCCTGGAACTGACCCTGTATATAGCTACTGACCCTGTATATAGATACTGACCCTGGAACTGACCCTGTATATAGCTACTGACCCTGGAACTGTCCCTGTATATAGCTACTGACCCTGTATATAGCTACTGACCCTGGAACTGACCCTGTATATAGCTACTGACCCTGTATATAGATACTGACCCTGGAACTGACCCTGTATATAGCTACTGACCCTGGAACTGTCCCTGTATATAGCTACTGACCCTGTATATAGCTACTGACCCTGGAACTGTCCCTGTATATAACTACTGACCCTGTATATAGCTACTGACCCTGGAACTGTCCCTGTATATAACTACTGTCCCTGTATATAGCTACTGACCCTGTATATAGCTACTGACCCTGGAACTGTCCCTGTATATAGCTACTGACCCTGGAACTGACCCTGTATATAGCTACTGACCCTGTATATAGATACTGACCCTGGAACTGACCCTGTATATAGCTACTGACCCTGGAACTGTCCCTGTATATAGCTATTGACCCTGGAACTGTCCCTGTATATACAGTGGGGAGACAAGTATTTGATACACTGCCGATTTTGCAGGTTTTCCTACTTACAAAGCATGTAGAGGTCTGTCATTTTTATCATAGGTACACAACTGTGAGAGAAAAATCACATTGTATGATTTTTAAATAATTAATTTGCATTTTATTGCATGACATAAGTATTTGATCACCTACCAACCAGTAAGAATTCCGGCTCTCACAGACCTGTTAGTTTTTCTTTAAGAAGCCCTCCTGTTCTCCACTCATTACCTGTATTAACTGCACCAGTTTGAACTCGTTACCTGTATAAAAGACCCCTGTCCACACACTCAATCAAACAGACTCCAACCTCTCCACAATGGCCAAGACCAGAGAGCTGTGTAAGGACATCAGGGATAAAATTGTAGACCTGCACAAGGCTGGGATGGGCTACAGGACAATAGGCAAGCAGCTTGGTGAGAAGGCAACAACTGTTGGCACAATTATTAGAAAATGGAAGAAGTTCAAGATGACGGTCAATCTCCCTTGGTCTGGGGCACCATGCAAGATCTCACCTAGCGGGGCATCAATGATCATGAGGAAGGTGAGGGATCAGCCCAGAACTACACGGCAGGACCTGGTCAATGACCTGAAGAGAGCTGGGACCACAGTCTCAAAGAAAACCATTAGTAACACACTACGCCATCATGGATTAAAATCCTGCAGCGCACGCAAGGTCCCCCTGCTCAAGCCAGCGCATGTCCAGACCCGTCTGAAGTTTGCCAATGACCATCTGGATTATCCAGAGGAGGAATGGGAGAAGGTCATGTGGTCTGATGAGACAAAATTAGAGCTTTTTGGTCTAAACTCCACTCGCCGTGTTTGGAGAAAGAAGAAGGATGAGTACAACCCCAAGAACACCATCCCAACCGTGAAGCATGGAGGTGGAAACATAATTCTTTGGGGATGCTTTTCTGCAAAGGGGACAGGACGACTGCACCGTATTGAGGGGAGGATGGATGGGGCCATGTATCGCGAGATCTTGGCCAGCAACCTCCTTCCCTCAGTAAGAGCATTGAAGATGGGTCGTGGCTGGGTCTTCCAGCATGACATTGACCTAAAACACACAGCCAGGGCAACTAAGGAGTGGCTCCGTTAAGAAGCATCTCAAGGTCCTGGAGTGGCCTAGCCAGTCTCCAGACCTGAACCCAATAGAAAATCTTTGGAGGGAGCTTAAAGTCCGTATTGCCCAGCGACAGCCCCGAAACCTGAAGGATCTGGAGAAGGTCTGTATGGAGGAGTGGGCCAAAATCCCTGCTGCAGTGTGTGCAAACCTGGTCAAGAACTACATGAAACGTACAATCTCTGTAATTGCAAACAAAGGTTTCTGTACCAAATATTAAGTTCTGCTTTTCTGATGTATCAAATACTTATGTCATGCAATAAAATGCAAATTAATTACTTAAAAATCATACAATGTGATTTTCTGGATTTTTGTTTTAGATTCCGTCACTCACAGTTGAAGTGTACCAATGATAAAAATTACAGACTTCTACATGCTTTGTAAGTGGGAAAACCTGCAAAATCGTCAGTGTATCAAATACTTGTTCTCCCCACTGTAGCTACTGTAAATCCCGTGTTTGGAGTGTTGACAGATGACATTGTTGAAATTGGCTTCAACAATTATAGACATGTCCATACGCAGCGCTCTCCTGCTTAAATAAAAATACTAGGCTCCTGTAAATGGTATACTAGGGCCCATGTGTGAGGCACCTTCTCAATAAGCCTACCTTTTATAAGACTGAATCGTTTGAATATTTTGACGAACACATCGAGAATATTTCAAGGACAGCTTTTTTTTCCATCTTTCATAAAACTGCTAAAAATGAGAAACTTTTTGTCCAAAAAATGATGCATAAAAGCTATTCCATGCTTTTGTCACTTCTAGGTTAGACTACTGCAATGCTCTACTCTCCGGCTGCCCTGATAAAGCACTAAATAAATTCCAGTTAGTGCTAAACACGGCTGCTAGAATCTTGACTAGAACCAAAAACATTTGATCATATTACTCCAGTACTACTCCTCTCTACACTGGCTTCCTGTTAAGGCTAGGGCTGATTTCAAAGTTTTACTGCTAACCTACAAGGTAATACATGTGCTTGCTCCTACCTATCTCTCCAATTTCTCCTGATTTATTTAACAGTTAAGAACAAATTCTTATTTACAATGACAGCCTAGAAACAGTGGGTTCGATCTAGCAACCTTTAGGTTACTGGCCCAACGCTCTAACCACTAGGCTACCTGCCGCCCCTACATACAGTGGGGAAAAAAAGTATTTAGTCAGCCACCAATTGTGCAAGTTCTCTCACTTAAAAAGATGAGAGAGGCCTGTAATTTTCATCATAGGTACACTTCAACTATGACAGACAAAATGAGGAAAAAAAATCCAGAAAATCACATTGTAGGATTTTTTATGAATTTATTTGCAAATGATGGTGGAAAATAAGTATTTGGTCAATAACAAAAGTTTATCTCAATACTTTGTTATATACCCTTTGTTGGCAATGACAGAGGTCAAACGTTTTCTGTAAGTCTTCACAAGGTTTTCACACACTGTTGCTGGTATTTTGGCCCATTCCTCCATGCAGATCTCCTCTAGAGCAGTGATGTTTTGGGGCTGTCGCTGGGCAACACGGACTTTCAACTCCCTCCAAAGATTTTCTATGGGGTTGAGATCTGGAGACTGGCTAGGCCACTCCAGGACCTTGAAATGCTTACGAAGCCACTCCTTAGATTGCCGGGCGGTGTGTTTGGGATCATTGTCATGCTGAAAGACCCAGCCACGTTTCATCTTCAATGCCCTTGCTGATGGAAGGAGGTTTTCACTCAAAATCTCACGATACATGGCCCCATTCATTCTTTCCTTTACACGGATCAGTTGTCCTGGTCCCTTTGCAGAAAAACAGCCCCAAAGCATGATGTTTCCACCCCATGCTTCACAGTAGGTATGATGTTCTTTGGATGCAACTCAGCATTCTTTGTCCTCCAAAACGACGAGTTGAGTTTTTACCAAAAAGTTCTATTTTGGTTTCATCTGACATTCTCCCAATCCTCATCTGGATCATCCAAATGCTCTCTAGCAAACTTTAGACTTGCCTGAACATGTACTGGCTTAAGCAGGGGGACACGCCTGGCACTGCAGGATTTGAGTCCTGGCGGCGTAGTGTGTTACTGATGGTAGGCTTTGTTACTTTGGTCCCAGCTCTCTGCAGGTCATTCACTAGGTCCCCGTGTGGTTCTGGGATTTTTGCTCACCGTTCTTGTGATCATTTTGACCCCACGGGTGAGATCTTGCGTGGAGCCCCAGATCAAGGAAGATTATCAGTGGTCTTGTATGTCTTCCATTTCCTAATAATTGCTCCCACAGTTCATTTCTTCAAACCAAGCTGCTTACCTATTGCAGATTCAGTCTTCCCAACCTGGTGCAGGTCTACAATTTGGTTTCTGGTGTCCTTTGACAGCTCTTTGGTCTTGGCCATAGTGGAGTTTGGAGTGTGACTGTTTGAGGTTGTGGACAGGTGTCTTTTATACTGATAACAAGTTCAAACAGGTGCCATTAATACAGGCAATGAGTGGAGGACAGAGGAACCTCTTAAAGAAGAAGTTACAGGTCTGTGAGAGCCAGAAATCTTGCTTGTTTGTATGTGACCAAATACTTATTTTCCACCATAATTTGCAAATAAATTCATAAAAAATCCTAAATGTGATTTTCTGGATTTTTTTTTCCTCATTTCGTCTGTCATAGTTGAAGTGTACCTATGATGAAAATTACAGGCCTCTCTCATCTTTTTAAGTGAGAGAACTTGCACAATTGGTGGCTGACTAAATACTTTTTTTCCCCACTGTACGTACACTACGGTCACAAGACGCAGGCCTCCTTATTGTCCCTAAAATTTCTAAGCAAACAGCAGGAGGCTTTCTCCTATAGAGCTCCATTTTTATGGAATGGTCTGCCTATCCATGTAAGAGACTAATCTCTTCAGTAGGTCCTATGATTGAGTCTGGCCCAGGGGTGCGAAAGTGAACGGCAAAGCACTGGAGGCTGTCTCTGCCTGGCCGGTTCCCCTCTCTCCACTGGGATTCTCTACCTCTAACCCTATTACGGGGGCTGAGTCGTTCTTCCATGCCGTCCCTAGGAGGGGTGCGTCGCTTGAGTGGCTTGAGTCACTGATGTGATCTTCCTGTCCGGTTTTGCGCCCCCCTCGGGCTCGTGCGGTGGAGGAGATCTTCATGGGCTATACTCAGCCTTGTCTCAGGGTAGTAAGTTGGTGGTCTGTTGATATCCCTCTAGTGATGTGGGGGCTGTGCTTTGGCAAAGTGGGTGGGGTTATATCCTGTCTGTTTGGCCCTGTCTGGGGGTATCGTCGGACGGGGCCACAGAGTCCCCCGACCCACCCCTGTCTCAGTCTCCAGTATCTATGCTGAAATAGTCTATGTGCCTGGGGGCTAGGGTCAGTCTGTATATCTGGTGTATTTAAGCACGCTCCCTCTAATTCTCTCTCCCTCCCTCCCTCCTTGAATATCTTAAAGAACAATCTGGCCTTAAC
Source organism: Brachymystax lenok tsinlingensis (assembly GCA_030435695.1). Taxonomy (NCBI): domain Eukaryota; kingdom Metazoa; phylum Chordata; class Actinopteri; order Salmoniformes; family Salmonidae; genus Brachymystax; species Brachymystax lenok. The sequence continues at coordinate 3,219,535 of CM059785.1, forward strand.
TTCTTCAGTGTAGGGTCTATTTTTCTCAATTTCCGCCTGACTGATGTGCCCAAAGTAAACTGCCTGTTACTCAGGCCCAGAAGCCAGGATATGCATATAATTGGTACCTTTGGATAGAAAACACTTTGAAGTTTGTAGAAATGTTTTTCCTAGCCACCGTGCTTCTACACCTGCATTGCTTTCTGTTTGGGGTTTTAGGCTGGGTTTCTGTACAGCACTCTGTGACATCTGCTGATTTAAGAAGGGCTTAATAAAACATTTGATTGATTGATTGATTGATTGAATTATGTTTGGAGGAGCGTGTCTTTGGTAACCGGACAAGAGGCGAACTTTGGTAATGGGGATGGATACAAATTGTATTGGTCACATACACAAATTTAGCAGATGTTATTGTGGTAGTAACGAAATGCAAAAGCATGTCGGCAAAAGCCTCAGTAATAGACCATTTAGAAACGTTTCTGGATTGGCTACTTGGCCGCTTGGCATGGCCAGGATAAGGAAGACTCCAGTAGCCTACAAATCAATGTCATAACCAACCCCGTCGCCTCTAAGACCAGCTTTTGGTTGGTTTGAAATATCCCCAAAATAGAGCCCTTGGTAAGCCTTCAGAAATAGAGCCCTTGGTAAGCCTTCAGAAATAGAGCCCTTGGTAAGCCTTCAGAAATAGAGCCCTTGGTAAGCCTTCAGAAATAGAGCCCTTGGTAAGCCTTCAGAAATAGAGCCCTTGGTAAGCCTTCAGAAATAGAGCCCTTTGTAAGCCTTCAGAAATAGAGCCCTTGGTAAGCCTTCAGAAATAGAGCCCTTGGTAAGCCTTCAGAAATAGAGCCCTTGGTAAGCCTTCAGAGGCCACAAAAAAAGCTTGCATAGAGTTTCTACCTTGTTACACCGACTGTAAAAGACACAGCTAGGAGATAGAGGGCAGAAAAGAGAAGAAGATCTGAGACCATGACCACCACTACACAGGTACAACAGATCCATCCAGGTATTCTCAGTGTAAGAGCCTGAGAGGCCTATGGTCCTATTGGACAGTGAGTGATTACCCTAAGGCCTCTGGGTAATGTAGTAATCACAGGCAGAGAGGGAGTCCCAGGAGGATAGCTGCAAGAACATTTTTCAGCCCTAATCGTCAGGGAAGAGTAGGAGGAGAGGAAAGAGAGAAGAGACGGAAAGAGAGGGGAGAAGGGAACAGAGAGGGAGAATCTGGGGAAGGCCAGAGGCATATTACAGTTATTTTTTTATAGAGGATTATGGGGAATAGCTGAGAGGCATTCTTCTCTTCTTATGTCACAGTCAGCACTTATTCCATTTCCTTCTTTACTTCCCCCCAAACGCTGGGTCGGTGCCTGGGGTATCAGACTGGAACAGAATGATTCCTCCTAACTGACTGGTGCCTGGGGTATCAGACTGGAACAGAATGATTCCCACTAACTGGCTGGTGCCTGGGGTATCAGACTGGAACAGAATGATTCCCACTAACTGGCTGGTGCCTGGGATATCAGACTGGAACAGAAGCAGCCGTTTTGTTAGCTAAGCACTGAAGACATGTCTGTGTCCCAAATGGCACCACTCTGGTCAAAACAATTACACTATATAGGGAATAGCATGCCAATTGGATGCATCCCATGACAGGAAAGACACCTACAGGTGCAGGAGGGATATTCATAGGAAATACGGTTCAGAACCTCTGAAGGTATAATGACGGGGCTGGAGGGACCTTGACTGGTTGAAACAAAATGACTGCCCAGTTGACACAAAATGACTGCCCAGTTGACACAAAATGACTGCCCAGTTGACACAAAATGATTGCCCAGTTGACACAAAATGATTGCCCAGTTGACACAAAATGACTGCCCAGTTGACACAAAATGATTGCCCAGTTGACACAAAATTATTGCCCAGTTGACACAAAATGATTGCCCAGTTGACACAAAATGATTGCCCAGTTGACACAAAATGATTGCCCAGTTGACACAAAATGACTGCCCTGTTGACACAAAATGACTGCCCAGTTGACACAAAATGATTGCCCAGTTGACACAAAATTATTGCCCAGTTGACACAAAATGACTGCCCAGTTGACACAAATTGACTGCCCAGTGGACACAAAATGATTGCCCAGTTGACACAAAATGATTGCCCAGTTGACACAAAATGATTGCCCAGTTGACACAAAATGACTGCCCAGTTGACACAAAATGACTGCCCAGTTGACACAAAATGATTGCCCAGTTGACACAAAATGATTGCCCATGACTATTGTACAACCTCTTATTCTTTAAAAGTGCCTTCCTCACCATCTTAAATAAGCATGCCCCATTCAAGAAATTTAGAACCAGGAATAGATATAGCCCTTGGTTCTCTCCAGACCTGACTGCCCTTGACCAGCGCAAAAACATCCTGTGGCGTTCTGCATTAGCATCGAACAACACCCGTGATATGCAACTTTTCAGGGAAGTCAGGAACCAATATACGCTGGCAGTTAGGAAAGCCAAGGCTAGCTTTTTCAAGCAGAAATTTGCCTCCTGTAACACAAACTCCAAAAAGTTCTGGGACACTGTTAAGTCCATGGAGAATAAGAGCACCTCCTCCCAACTGCCCACTGCACTGAGGATAGGAAATACTGTCACCACCGATAAACCCACAATAATTGAGAATTTCAATAAGCATTTTTCTATGGCTGGCCATGCTTTCCACCTGGCTACCCCTACCCGGTCAACAGCCCTGCACCCCCTCAGCAACTCGCCAAAGCCTCCCCACTTCTCCTTCTCCCAAATCCAGTCAGCTGATGTTCTAAAGAGCTGCGAAATCTGGACCCCTACAAATCAGCCGGGCTAGACAATCTGGACCCTTTCTTTTTAAAATTATCTGCCGAAATTGTTGCAACCCCTATTACTAGCCTGTTTAACCTCTCTTTCGTGACGTCTGAGATTCCCAAAGACTGAAAGCAGCTGCGGTCATCCCCTCTT
>CM059785.1:3227500-3255000 GCA_030435695.1 Brachymystax lenok tsinlingensis
ATGGGCTGAGGGCAACAGGGTGGCCGGGTGAGTTGGGACCGCGCTCTTCACTGACAGGATGTTGGCGCTCCCTGTATAAATCTCCCATAGAAAAGCGTATTGCTGAGCTACAGTGGAGGATTATTCACAGGGCTATCAGTACGAGCAGATACGTGACACACCTTGATGCATCAGTGTGGGGGGTCTGTTCTGTTCTGTGGGGTGTCTGTTCTGTGGGGAGGGTGTCTGTTCTGTGGGGAGGGGTGTCTGTTCTGTGGGGAGGGGGTGTCTGTTCTGTGGGGAGGAGGTGTCTGTGGGGAGGGGGTGTCTGTTCTGTGGGGAGGAGGTGTCTGTGGGGAGTGGGTGTCTGTTCTGTGGGGAGGAGGAGACAGTGTGGTATCTGTTTTTTACTTGTTCCAGGCTGGTCGGGGTGTTTTCTGTCCTGGCTGGGTGGTGTACAGGTCAAGGCTTGGGGCTAACTGTGGACCTGTACATTGGAGGGCCTAGATATAGTGTAGACAATACGCTTAGGGACTGTCTACTAAATGACCTGTTGGGGAAGGCAAAAATATAAATGTGGAAGACTAGGAAACATGAGATGCACGTGGCGGGGGTTTAGCTTGCTCCAGTGTCAGCCGAGCCACACCAGCCCCACAGTCAGCCTGCTCCAGTGTCAGCCGAGCTGGTGTGGCTCGGCTGACACTGGAGCAGGCTGACTGTTGGGCTGGTGTGGCTCGGCTGACACTGGAGCAGGCTGACTGTGGGGCTGGTGAACTTTGTAGAGGTTAACGTACATCCCATATGTTTCCATACTACACAGCTTTAATGACATTATTAAATATGTTACAAATCTAACAAATCAATATACTGGCTAAGTTTCCAGAACCTGCCTGTCACATGGACAGATGTAAGGAGAAGAGGTGTGTGAGTGAGAGAGAGAGAGAGAGAGAGAGAGAGAGAGAGAGAGAGAGAGAGAGAGAGAGAGAGAGAAGACAGAGAAGACAGAGAGAGAGAGAGAGAGAGAGAGAGAGAGAGAGAGAGAGAGAGAGAGAGAGAGAGAGAGAGAGAGAGAGAGAGAGAGAGAGAGAGAGAGAGAGAGAGAGAGAAAGCCTGGTTAATAAGACATCTACTAACAGCCTGTAAAAAGCTGTATTAGACCAACGAACAGTCGTTCCCTTTGGCTGTCACTCTGTTCTCTGTTTCTCCACCCTGTGTGAACAGAGACCTCCAAACCTCTTTACATTTTGTTACAAAATGACATTTGTAAAAACGGCCCTGTCTCCGTTCTGATGGCTTTCTCAGATGGCTTTCTCAGATGGCTTTCTCAGACGGCTTTCTCAGATGGCTTTCTCAGATGGCTTTCTTGAGAAAAACGGAACAAAGCTTAGCGAAGAAGGAGAGAGGGACAGGAAGATCAGGGAAGAAGAGAGGAGGAGGAGAGGGAGGAGGAGGAGAGGAGGAGGAGGAGAGGAGGAGGAGAGGAGGAGGAGGAGAGGAAGATGAGGAGAGGAAGAGGAGGAGGAGAGGAGGAGGAGGAGGAGGAGAGGAGGAGGAGAGGAGGAGGAGAGGAAGATGAGGAGGAGAGGAGGAGGAGGAGAGGAGGAGAGGAGGAGGAGAGGAGGAGAGGAGGAGAGGAAGAGGAGGAGGAGAGGAGGAGGTGATTGTGATGGTGGTGGTGGTGGTGTTGATGGGGGTGTTGATGGGGGTGGTTCCACTACAACATGACTCAGTTGTTGTTTCTGTTTTCCACAAAGGCTTTCCCCAATCTCCTCCCAAAGTAAACAGCTCTAAGCAGGATTTCCAGGGTTTGGGTGGAGATCAGAATAGCTGGGATGTGACACCATCCACCACCAACCAGTGATGTATAGAGATAACGGCTCTGTCTCTGATCACTGTCCCTTTACACCCTATAAATGTCTTCACAGCTTCTTCCAAATCTACTCAATCACCCAAACTCAAAGATCTCTTCATAGACAGCCCTCCTGACCCTCTCTCTCTCATGTCTTTTTCCAACATGTCAGACTTTGGTCCTGTCAGACATGTTGTTTCACCCCCTAATACCACGGGACACTGATTGTCCCCTTCTTCACAGCTTCCAATATCTTCTAAATCTACTCAATCGCTCAAACTTAAACTCAAAGGCTCTCATATCTTTTCCCACATCTACCCTTATTGGTCACTGTACACTTCACTTATAAATGTATTTTCTTCAAAGACACAGTGTCCTAACCCAATTTACTCAACCACAAAACCAACCTCTCAAACTCAAAGACACAAAACCAAACCTCTCAAACTCAAAGACACAAAACCAACCTCTCAAACTCAAAGACACAAAACCAACCTCTCAAACTCAAAGACACAAAACCAACCTCTCAAACTCAAAGACACAAAACCAACCTCTCAAACTCAAAGACACAAAACAAACCTCTCAAACTCAAAGACACAAAACCAACCTCTCAAACTCAAAGACACAAAACCAACCTCTCAAACTCAAAGACACAAAACCAACCTCTCAAACTCAAAGACACAAAACCAACCTCTGAAACTCAAAGGCACAAAACCAACCTCTCAAACTCAAAGACACAAATCCAACCTCTCAAACTCAAAGACACAAAACCAACCTCTCAAACTCAAAGGCACAAAACCAACCTCTCAAACTCAAAGACACAAAACCAACCTCTCAAACTCAAAGACACAAAACCAACCTCTCAAACTCAAAGACACAAAACCAACCTCTCAAACTCAAAGACACAAAACCAACCTCTCAAACTCAAAGACACAAAACCAACCTCTCAAACTCAAAGACACAAAACCAACCTCTCAAACTCAAAGGCACAAAACCAACCTCTCAAACTCAAAGACATCTTTTCCCACATGTCTGACTTTTTCTTTCTCATCATCATAAAACAAAGGTCCTATCTAGAACCTAAAAGGGTTATTCGGCTGTCCCCATAGGAGAACCCCTTGAAGAACCCTTTCTGGTTCCAAGTAGAACCCTTTACACTTCACACAGAGGTTTCTACATGGAACCCAAAGGAGTTCTCTCTGGAACCAAAAAGGGTCTCCTTTCTCATGGCGACAGCAGAAGACCCCATTTGGAACCTATTCTTCTAAGGGTGTAGAGGCTTGTGGGTCAGTGGGGACATCAAGGGAGACGTCCAGTTTCTCCCTGTAACTTGGGAGGAAGCGAAGGAAACTGATCTGAAGGAAACTGATCTGAAGGAAACTGATCTGAAGGAAACTGATCTGAAGGAAACTGATCTGAAGGAAACTGAGGGCTTGTCAAAGCAGGAAGTGGAGTATATTACAGCCTGAGCTATCCCATTGGCCTCTCGCTGTGTGTGATGGAGGCGCCATCTACAACCGCAGGACAAACACGTGTAACCACTAACGGGGGGCGGAGGGGGGAGACGGGGGGAGATAAAAATGGGGATGGAAAAAGCAGCAGGCAGGCTGATCCAATCCTGACCTTCCCTCCCTCTCCTCCCCTCCCTCTCTCCCTCCCTCTCCCTCCCTCCCTCCCTCCCTCCCTCCCTCCCTCCCTCCCTCCCTCCCTCTCCTCCCAGCCTCCCTCCCCACCCACCTCCCTCTCTCCCTCTCCCTCCCCACCTCTCTCTCCCTGCCTCCCAGCCTCATCTCCCTCCCTCCCTCCCTCTCTCCCAGCCTCATCTCCCTCCCTCCCTCCCCACCTCCCTCTCCCTCCCCACCTCTCTCTCCCTGCCTCCCTCCCTCCTCTCTCCCTCCTCTCCTCCACTAATAGCTCTATGACCACTGTAGCTTCATAGCCCCACAGACTGCGGTGTTGACGTGTAAAGGTGCGTGTGTGCATGTGTCTGTGTGCAGGTGTGTGCAGGTGTGTGCGTGTGTGTGTGTGTGCAGGTGTGTGCAGGTGTGTGTGTGTGTGTGTGTCTGTGTGCAGGTGTGTGTGTGTGTGTGTGTGTGTGTGTGTGTGTGTGTGTGTGTGTGTGTGTGTGTGTGTGTGTGTGTGTGCAGGTGTGTGCAGGTGTGTGTGTGCAGGTGTGTGCAGGTGTGTGTGTGTGTGTGCAGGTGTGTGTGTGTGTGTGTGCAGGTGTGTGTGTGTGCATGCAGGTGCGTGTGTGTGTGCAAAGCCTGTCAGCACAGGTAACAGTGACAGATCATACAGCGGGATGATGAATGGCAAAGAGAAGAGCATTTGTTCTGGCAGGTAACCTTGCCTCTGCCCCATAAGTCCCAGCATGTCTATGTATGTGTGTATAGATACTATAGATGCCAAAACATCCTTGTCTCCTACCTATGGTTATTGCCGTGTGTGTGTCTGTCTGTGTGTGTGTGTGTGTGACACCGAGGCTGACACAGAGGCTCAAATCCAGGACCTCTACCTAACTAGCACATGTGACCGCCCTCCTTAAGCGTCGTACCAGTCGGCGCCATGTGAAAAGCTACTAGCTATTCACTGGTGCAAGCAGGATCCTTCAGGCTGAAGAGAAACACACATCTCCATGTGCTGCACTCGTGTATCCTACCTTGTGGTTCTTGTCGTATCGGTAGACCATCCAGTCCTCTCCGTTGGTGCTGACCTCCAGCTTAAAGGTGGTGACGTAGTAGGACTTCTGGGTCTCCTTGGAGACCGCTCCCTGGGTAGAGATACCTGTCAACACCTTCAGGACATGGAGATCCACCTGGAGGGAGGGAGAAAGAGATATATATAGAGATAGAGAGAAAGAGACAGAGAGAGAGAGAGAGAGAGAGAGAGAGAGAGAGAGAGAGAGAGAGAGAGAGAGAGAGAGAGAGAGAGAGCGAGACAGAGACAGAGACAGATAGATAGATAGATAGATAACATTTAATCAGCATGAGTGTGAATTCATATGCATATTCCAAAATACACCACTATAGATAACCAGGTCTTCCTCATAACCCAGAGGGAGAGATGGAGAAAGAACATCATCAAGATCATTTGAGTCCATCAGTCTAGATCTGAGATTGCTCTCCTCTCGCCTCTATCTATCTATCTCTCTCTCTCTCTCTCTCTCTCTCTCTCTCTCTCTAGTACTGCAGCGATCGATAGTAATGACCCTGGTGCTCATTCTAATTTCCCTTCACACAATACCAATGATCACCTTCCTATTTCATCTCCATTCTGCTCTGCTACGTGGCTGGACTAGGAATACTACCAGGGTCTATATCAGCCAGGAGACACACACACACACACACACACCAGAAGTTTAATCTGCAACTCTCTCAGCCTCCCAAGCCCAGTCCTCTGGGAGCTGCTCTCAGCTCTGCTCTCTGAATCCCTGATCTCTGGCTACGTCACAAATGGCACCCTAGTCCCTATATAGTGCACTGCAGAGTCCTGGTCTAAAGTAGTGCACTATACAGGGAATAGGGTTCTATAGGGCTCTGGTCTGAAGTAGTGCACTATATAGGGAATAGGGTTCTATAGGGCTCTGGTCTGAAGTAGTGCACTATATAGGGAATAGGGTTCTATAGGGCTCTGGTCTGAAGTAGTGCACTATATAGGGAATAGGGTGCCATAGGGCTCTGGTCTGAAGTAGTGCACTATATAGGGAATAGGGTTCTATAGGGCTCTGGTCTGAAGTAGTGCACTATATAGGGAATAGGGTGCCATAGGGCCCTGGTCTAAAGTAGTGCACTATATAGGGAATAGGGTTCTATAGGGCTCTGGTCTGAAGTAGTGCACTATATAGGGAATAGGGTGCTATAGGGCTCTGGTCTAAAGTAGTGCACTATATAGGGAATAGGGTTCTATAGGGCTCTGGTCTGAAGTAGTGCACTATATAGGGAATAGGGTGCCATTATTGGTGTATTCAGTTCCCCATTAGCTGTTGCCAAAGCAGCAGCTATTCTTCCTGGGGTCCACACTGATACTGTACTCTGATAGACAGGGACAGTCACACAAATTAAACATACACGATATATTTATTTATTTATTTCACCTTTATTTAACCAGGTAGGCTAGTTGAGAACAAGTTCTCATTTACAACTGGGACCTGGCCAAGATAAAGCAAAGCAGTGAGACCAAAACAACAACACAGAGTTACACATGGAATAAACAAACGTACAGTCAGTAAAACAATAGAAAAATATATATACAGTGTGTGAGGAGGTAAGGCAATAAATAGGCCAATAGTAGTGAAGTAATTACAATTTAGGAAATGAACACTGAAGTTGGATGGGCTACTTAAAGAAACAATACAATTAAAGAACCATGTGTGTATAGATTGTATGCATGCGTTAGAGTGTGATACAGTGTGTTAGAGTGTGATACAGTGTGTTAGAGTGTGTTAGAGTGTGATACAGTGTGTTAGAGTGTGTTAGAGTGTGATACAGTGTGTTAGAGTGTGTTAGAGTGTGATACAGTGTGTTAGAGTGTGTTAGAGTGTGATACAGAGTGTTAGATTGTGATACAGTGTGTTAGAGTGTGTTAGAGTGTGATACAGAGTGTTAGATTGTGATACAGTGTGTTAGAGTGTGTTAGAGTGTGATACAGAGTGTTAGATTGTGATACAGTGTGTTAGAGTGTGTTAGAGTGTGATACAGAGTGTTAGATTGTGATACAGTGTGTTAGAGTGTGTTAGAGTGTGATACAGTGTGATACAGAGTGTGATACAGTGTGTTAGAGTGTGATACAGTGTGTTAGAGTGTGTTAGAGTGTGATACAGTGTGTTAGAGTGTGTTAGAGTGTGATACAGAGTGTTAGATTGTGATACAGTGTGTTAGAGTGTGTTAGAGTGTGATACAGAGTGTTAGATTGTGATACAGTGTGTTAGAGTGTGTTAGAGTGTGATACAGTGTGTTAGAGTGTGATACAGTGTGTTAGAGTGTGTTAGAGTGTGATACAGTGTGATACAGAGTGTGATACAGTGTGTTAGAGTGTGATAGAGTGTGATACAGTGTGTTAGAGTGTGCTAGAGTGTGATAGAGTGTGATACAGTGTGTTAGAGTGTGATAGAGTGTGTTAGAGTGTGATACAGAGTGTGATAGAGAGTGTTAGAGTGTGATACAGTGTGTTAGAGTGTGTTAGAGTGTGATAGAGTGTGTTAGAGTGTGATACAGAGTGTTAGAGTGTGATACAGTGTGTTAGAGTGTGATAGAGTGTGATAGAGTGTGATACAGTGTGTTAGAGTGTGATATAGTGTGATACAGTGTGTTAGAGTGTGATATAGTGTGATACAGTGTGTTAGAGTGTGTTAGAGTGTGATACAGTGTGTTAGAGTGTGATACAGTGTGTTAGAGTGTGATACAGTGTGTTAGAGTGTGTTAGAGTGTGTTAGAGTGTGATAGAGTGTGTTAGAGTGTGTTAGAGTGTGATAGAGTGTGTTAGAGTGTGTTAGAGTGTGTTAGAGTGTGTTAGAGTGTGATACAGTGTGTTAGAGTGTGATAGAGTGTGATACAGTGTGTTAGAGTGTGATACAGAGTGTGATAGAGTGTGATAGAGTGTGTTAGAGTGTGATAGAGTGTGTTAGAGTGTGTTAGAGTGTGATAGAGTGTGATACAGTGTGTTAGAGTGTGATACAGTGTGATACAGTGTGTTAGAGTGTGTTAGAGTGTGTTAGAGTGTGATAGAGTGTGATACAGTGTGTTAGAGTGTGATACAGAGTGTGATAGAGTGTGATAGAGTGTGTTAGTGTGTGATAGAGTGTGTTAGAGTGTGTTAGAGTGTGATAGAGTGTGTTAGAGTGTGTTAGAGTGTGATACAGTGTGATACAGTGTGTTAGAGTGTGTTAGAGTGTGATAGAGTGTGATACAGTGTGTTAGAGTGTGATACAGTGTGATACAGTGTGTTAGAGTGTGTTAGAGTGTGATAGAGTGTGTTAGAGTGTGTTAGAGTGTGATAGAGTGTGTTAGAGTGTGATAGAGTGTGTTAGAGTGTGTTAGAGTGTGATACAGTGTGTTAGAGAGTGATAGAGTGTGTTAGAGTGTGATAGAGTGTGATACAGTGTGTTAGAGTGTGTTAGACTGTGATACAGTGTGATACAGTGTGTTAGAGTGTGATAGATATACCAGTCTGTGCTATCGAAAGTCCTGTAGCTTAGTCCAATTGTTGGTGGGGCATGGTATTATTGTTACTTTGGAAATTTTGAGTAAACTACGTTGTGTTGCTCATCTCTGCTCTCCTGCGTCTTTTTCACCAGCTACACCCGGCGCCTGACACCTTGGTCAGCCACGACGTTGTCGTAACATAGAATATTACCGTTTTTTACAGGTCCAGTTGATAGGATAGTCTCGAACGAAGCTCGTCCAGTTCGGTCTCTAGTTACTATGTTCGCCATCAGAACGGAGAGTAGAAGCGGTTTATTTGCACGTCAATGTTGTCTAGTCAGGATGGCGGCTCGTCTGCCTCTTTTGCGCCATAGCAACTGAGGCTAACTGCATTGTGGGATCCACATTAAACAGGAAGGCTAGTAAGGAATCGTTTTTTTTTTCAAGAAAAAAAAACATTTTGCCAGAAACTTCAAAAAATGACAAAACGTAGCTCTTTTTTCGTTCTTACATTCAGCATGCGTCGCACTCCCATGATGCATTTGGAACGCAGAGAATCTCTGCTCGCCAACACAGGGATGTAATACAAAACAGAAGGGGTCGAAAACTGCAGCGTCTGTTATCTGTCAGAGAGACACTAGTGCACTACTTTAAACCAGAGCCCCTATGGGCCGTAGCACCCTATTCCCTACATAGTGCACTACTTTAGACCAGGACACATAGAGACTATATACAGTAGGTCAATAAGGTGCAATTTGCAATACAGGCTGTGCCTCTGCCTAGAGGCCAGCAGGGAGACAGGCAGGTAGACACTAAATCAATGTCTAGAGGACTGCTGCTAACTGTTGATTACCCAGGAAGGACCCTCATCAATCAAGTGGCAGTTACTGTCAGAGGAGAGAAGAGAAGAAGAGTGGAGAGGAGAGGAGAGGAGGGGAGAGGAGAGGAGAGGAGAGGAGAGGAGAGGAGAGGAGAGGAGACTCACTCGCATCATCAGGTGACAGAGCAGGACAGAGAGAGAATGTGTGTGTTCAAATGGCCCCCTATGCCATATATAGTGTACTATATGGTACCCTATTCCCTATATAGTGTACTATATGGTACCCTATTCCCTATATAGTGTACTATATGGTACCCTATTCCCTATATAGTGTACTATATGGTACCCTATTCCTTATATAGTGTATTATATGGTACCCTATTCCCTATATAGTGTACTATATGGTACCCTATTCCCTATATAGTGTACTATATGGTACCCTATTCCCTATATAGTGTATTATATGGCACCCTATTCCCTATATAGTGTACTATATGGTACCCTATTCCCTATATAGTGTATTATATGGCACCCTATTCCCTATATAGTGTACTATATGGTACCCTATTCCCTATATAGTGTATTATATGGCACCCTATTCCCTATATAGTGTACTATATGGCACCCTATTCCCTATATAGTGTATTATATGGCACCCTATTCCCTATATAGTGTACTATATGGTACCCTATTCCCTATATAGTGTACTATATGGTACCCTATTCCCTATATAGTGTACTATATGTATATGGCACCCTATTCCCTATATAGTGTACTATATGCATATGTCACCCTATTCTCTATATAGTGTATTATATGGCACCCTATTCACTATACAGTCTGTATGTCTGTCCATCTGTCAGTCTGTCTCTCTGTCTGTCTGTCTGGCTGTCTGGCTGTCTGTCCATCTGTCCGTCTGTCTCTCTGGGTGTATGTCTCTCTGGCTGTCTGTCTCTTTCTCTGTCTGTATGTCTGTGTGTTTCTCTGACTGTCTGTCTGTCTCTCTCTGTCTGTCCATCTGTCTGTCCATCTGTCTGTCCATCTGTCTGTCCATCTGTCTGTATGTCTATCCATCTGTCAGACTGTCTGTCTCTCTCTCTGTCTGTCTGTTTCTCTGTCTTTTTTTTGTCTGTTTGTTTGTTTGTTTGTTTGTCTGTCTGTCTGTCTGTGTGTCTGTGTGTCTGTGTGTCTGTTTCTCTGTCTGTCTGCAGCAGTAGGATAATGACTCAGTCAGAAGTGGCTGTTCCAGGCTTCCTTCACAGTAGACCTGAAGAGGACTCTCTCTCTCTCTCTTTCCCCTCTACTTTCCCCACTAAATCTCTTATACTGACATCTCCATGGATGCACACACACGTGGCTCTTGAGCCAACACACACAGCTTTGCAGAAACACACATGCCCAGGAGCACGCGTCGCACAGTCACGAGAGTCCTTTTCAGAGGCTCTAGGGTTACGTCCCAAACGGCACCCTACTCTCTACATAGTGGCCCTATTCCCCTAAGGCACTTGTCAAAAAGCAGTGCACTATGCAGGGAACAGGGTGTCATTTAGGACAGGGCATAAGATGTATGCTGGCGAGGCATGCTGGCATTTATGACAGCTGTTTGTCAAGATGGGCTGTGTCTAAGGCAGGGAGGAAGGTAGCTAGTGGGGGCCAGTGGGAGCACGCAGGGCCCCCACTGCTAGGTGTTATAACACAGGAAAACAGCTGGGACCTCTGCAGGAACGCAGGGACTGCAGAACACTGCCACAGGGTCTGCTACACAGCACTACAGAGTGCCACAAACTATACGGGGAGATAAAAGGTCCACATAACAGACTGTCACACTGGCCACTATACTGAGAGAGAGAGAGAGAGAGAGAGAGAGAGAGAGAGAGAGAGAGAGAGAGAGAGAGAGAGAGAGAGAGAGAGAGAGAGAGAGAGAGAGAGAGAGAGAGAGAGAGAGACTGCCAAAGACTGTCACACTGGCCACTATACTGAGAGAGAGACTGCCAAAGACTGTCACACTGGCCACTATACAGAGAGATAGAGAGACTGCCACAGACTGTCACACTGGCCACTATACTGAGAGAGAGAGAGACTGCCACTCTGCACTTGTCACTATATTGAGAGAGAGACTGCCAGAGACCGTCACAGAATGTCACTCTGCACTTGTCACTATATTGATAGTGTTGTTTATTATGGACAGACTTCTCCCCATCTTAGCTACTGTTGTATCAATACTTTTTGACCTTGACAATTTACAATCCAAGTCCAAGTAATTTAGTCAGCTCAACCTGCTCAATTTCGACATTATTTATTACAATATTTAGTTGAGGTTTAGGGTTTAGTGAGTGTTTTGTCCCAAATACAATGCTTTTTGTTTTTGAAATATTTAGGACAAACTTATTCCTTGCCAACCACTAACTGCTGCTCTTTGTTGAGTGTTGCAGTCATGTCAGTAGCTGTAGTAGCTGACGTGTATAGTGTTGAGTCACATACATAGACACACTGGCTTTACTCAAAGCCAGTGGTATGTCGTTAGTAAAGATTGAAAAAAAGTAAGGGGCCTAGACAGCTGCCCTGGGGAATTCCTGATACTACCTGGATTATGTTGGAGAGGCTTCCATTAAAGAACAACCGTCTGTGTTCTGTTAGACAGGTAACTCTTTATCCACATTATAGCAGGGGGGTGTAAAGCCATAACAGATATGTTTTTTTCCATCAGCAGACTATGATCGATAATGTAAAAACAGACTGTGATCGATAATGTAAAAACAGACTGTGATCGATAATGTAAAAACAGACTATGATCGATAATGTAAAAAGCCGCACTGAAGTCTAACAAGACAGGTCCTACTTTTTATCATCAATTTCTCTCAGACAATCATCAGTCATTTGTGTAAGTGCTGTGCTTGTTGAATGTCTTTCCCTATAAGTGTGCTTAAAGTCTGTTGTCAATTTGTTTACTGTAAAATAGCATTGTGTCTGGTAAAACACAATTTTTACCAAAGGTTTACTAAGGGTTGGTAACAGGCTGATTGGTCGGCTATTTGAGGCAGTAAAGGGTGCTTTATTATTCTTGGGTAGGTGAATGACTTATGCTTCCCTCCAAGCCTGAGGTATAATCGTCAGCAATTTTACATTCAAGTTCTCAGACCCCGGTGGCTTGTTACTGTTGAAGAACAACAATTATTGTTTCACTTCTTCCACACTCACTTTACAGAATTCAAAATCACAATGCTTGTTTTTCATCATTTAGTCAGTTATACTTGGATGTGTAGTGTCAGCGTTTGTTGCTGGCATGTCATGCCTAAGTTTGCTAATCTTGCCAATGAAAAAATTATTCATTCTTCATCACCAACTTCTTACGGAACAGTGTCCCGATTGCACGAAATTCAAAATACAAAAATCTAAATATGAAACATTCATGAAAATACAAGTGTCATACATCATTCTTTAGCTCAGAATCTTGGTAATCGAACCGCTTTGTCCGATATACAATAGTCTTTACGGCAAAAGCGTAGCATTTGATTATCTGAGGACAGCACCCCACATACTTCCTGCATATAAATATATTTCAAACCAGCACAGGCGTCACAAAAATCTAAAATAGTGATAAAATAAATCACTTAACTTTGAAGATCTTCCTCTGTTTGCAATCCCAAGGGTCCCAGCTACACAATAAATGGTTGTTTTGTTTGATAAAGTCCCTCTTTATATCCCAAAAAACTCTGTTTGGTTGGTGCGTTTTGTTCAGTAATCCACCCGTTCAACTCGTTCAACATACAGACAAAAGAATCCAAAACGTTACCGATAAACTTCGTCCAAACAAGTCAAACAACGTTTCTAATCAATCCTCAGGTGCCCTTAAACGTAAATAAACGAATGTAGTATGTTCAGTACCGGAGATAAATAACAAAGAGCGCGTGCCACAGGACTACAGACCCAAGGAGGAACCAATGATAATCTACAGCTACTTATTCATTTTTCAAAGAACAAGCCTGAAACCTTGTCTAGAGACTGTTGACATCCAGTGGAAGCCATAGGTACTGCAATCTGGGAGCTATTCTTTTCATTGTGCAATAGGCAACCATACCAATTGCATGGGAACTCAAAAAAGCAATTTTTCCGGATGGATTTTCCTCTGGTTTTCACCTGCCATATCAGTTCTGTTATACTCACAGACATTGTTTTAACAGTTTTAGAAACGTCAAAGTGTTTTCTATCAAATACCACTAATTATATGCATATCCTAGCTTCTGGCCCTGCCTCATCCCTCTCAACCGTACAATTGTTCAATTCCTCATCAATCTACAGGGGATTTAACAGTCTTTACAGTCAGTGTCTTAATGGGTGCGTCCTTATTAGTAACTGGTATTTCATAAAAGTGCAGCGTCTGGTTGCTCCTCCTCATTACACACCACAGACCAGCAAATATTATTTACATCATCAACATAGGAATCACTACCAAACGTATTGTACAACCTGTTGTACACTATATTAGACCCGGCCTTTGGAACTTTGGTTTGAGAAAAGGGGGGGAGGAAGAGAAGGAGAAAAGGAGGAAGAATGCAGGATGGAGAGAGCGAGAGGAAAGGCCCAAATAGGAGGCTCAGCTGGGAGTAGCACTCCGATAAAGGTAGCGACAATTGGTGCTTCTGAAATGGCACCCAATGTCCCTCCTGTCGCTATCCGCTATCTCTGCTATAGGAACCCTGGCAGCGTGCCTCAAGCTTTGGAGCTCTTCCTGTACGACCTGGCCTTAAACTAGGACCTTCCTGTCTTGGCAGAGAGAAGGCCACCACGATTTAGAGAGAAGAGAAGGCCACCACGATTTAGAGACCTGTCTGTAACTGTCACTGTGTGTGAGTGTGTGTGTGTGTGTCTGTGTGTGTGTGCGTGGATGTGTGTGTGTGTGTGTGCATGTGTGTGTGTGCGTGTGTGTGTGCGTGTGTGTGTGTGCGTACCTGTGTGTGAGTGTGTGAACGAGTGTGTGTCCTCAGAGTCCTCTCATGGTTGTGATACGCTTCTTGTAACCCAGAGAGCAACATGCCTGGGAGATGGCCTACAGATGGCCTACAGATGGCCTACAGATGGTCTATAGATGGCCTACAGATGGCCTACAGATGGTCTATAGATGGCCTACAGATGGCCTACAGATGGCCTACATATGGCCTACAGATGGTCTATAGATGGTCTACAGATGGCCTACAGATGGCCTACAGATGGTCTATAGATGGCCTACAGATGGCCTACAGATGGCCTACAGACAGTCTACAGATGGCCTGTAGATGGCCTACAGATGGTCTATAGATGGTCTACAGATGGCCTACAGATGGCCTATAATCGGTCTACAGATGGCAAACAGAATGAGATTCCATTTCTGTCCACACAGAACCGTGGCATTTTAACACAGTTGCTAAACACGGAGTCTCACCTGAATGAACTCCTTGTTGCTGTCGTCGTTGGGCGTCCATGCGTTGTTGCCGTTGTTAAGGCGGGCCTGCCGTGGCAACCACGTGTTGTCATAGAAGGAAGAGGAGGCAGTGATCTGGTCGTCAGAGATCTTCCCCGACTCCAGGCCTAACGCGTTACTGCAATGGAAGGCTGGGGGAGGAGAGAGGTGGACCAATCAATCCACCAATCAATTAACCAATCAATCAATGACAGGTGGACCAATCAATCAACACATCAATTAACCAATCAACCAATGAGAGGTGGGCCAATCAATCAACCAATCAATTCATCAATCAATCAATGACAGGTGGACCAATCAATCAACAAATAAATTAACCAATCAACCAATGAGAGGTGGACCAATCAATCAACAAATAAATTAACCAATCAACCAATGAGAGGTGGACCAATCAATCAACCAATAAATTAACCAATCAACCAATGAGAGATGGACCAATCAATCAACCAATCAATTCATCAATCAATAAATGACAGAACTGAAGAGAGAAGGATCAATAACCAAACACAAACACACTTCTAGTTTATGTGAACAATGGGGACGTCAGAAAAAAAACCGGGGGACACCTTTCTGGGGGTTCGAGATAAACCCTGATATACACACACACACACACACACACACACACACACACACACACACACACACACACACACACACACACACACACACACACACACACACAGACACACAGACACAGACACACACAGCAGTACTTACTGTCGCTGACTTCTTTGTGTGTCATGTTGTAGCGAGCAGAGAAGCCGTCTTTGGCCACAGCCATGTCTGTGTGGAAGGACAGAGACAGGATACCTGTAGATGACGTCATCTCAGGAGGGATCTTAGTTCCACAGTAACGTCCTATCAGAGGCCCCACTGCAAACACATACACAAACAGGAGACCACCATTAGAAACATGACATACCATACCATAACATAGCATAGCATAACATATCATAAACTGACATTGCATACCATATCATATCATACCATAACATATCATACCATAACATACCATAACATACCATAACATAGCATAACATATCATATTATACCATAACATAACATACCATAACATAGCATAGCATAACATAACATAGCATAGTGTAACATAACATAACATAACATAGCATAGCATAGCATAGCATAGCGTAACATAACATAACATAACATAACATAGCATAGCGTAACATAACATAGCATAGCATAACATAGCATAGCATAACATAACATAACATAGCATAGCATAGCATAACATATCATACCATAGCATAGCATAACATAACATAACATAACATAGCATAACATAGCATAGCATAACATATCATAACATATCATAACATAGCATAACATAGCATAACATATCATAACATAACATAGCATAACTTAGCATACCATAACATGACATAGCATAACATAACATAGCATAACATAGCATAACATAGCATAACATAACATAGCATAACATAGCATAACATATCATAACATAGCATAACATAACATAACATAGCATAGCGTAACATAACATAACATAGCATAGCATAGCGTAATATAACATAACATAGCATAGCGTAACATAACATAACATAGCATAGCATAACATAGTATAACATAGCATAGCATACAATAGCATAACATAACATAGCATAACATAACATAGCATAGCATAACATATCATAACATAGCATAGCATAGCATAACATAACATAGCATAACATAGCATAGCATAGCATAACATATCATAACATAACAAATCATAACATAACATAACATAGCATAACATATCATAACATAACATATCATAACATAGCATAGCATAACATAACATAACATAACATAGCATAACATAGCATAACATAGCATAACATATAATAACATAGCATTACATAACATAACATAGCGTAGCGTAACATAACATAACATAACATAGCATAGCGTACCATAACATAACATAGCATAGCGTAACATAACATAACACACAAACCAGCATTAGTAGCCTTTGCCCTAACGTTTGCACCCACATAATGTCCAACAAGGTTACTGAACCTGAAGAATTCTCAACCAGCCAAGTTATGAACAGATCAACAACACTTAGCTAGAGCAGAACAACACTTAGCTAGATCAGAACAACAACACTTAGCTAGATCAGAACACCAACACTTAGCTAGGCCAGAACAACAACACTTAGCTAGATCAGAACAACAACACTTAGCTAGGCCAGAACAACAACACTTAGCTAGATCAGAACAACAACACTTAGCTAGGGCAGAACAACAACACTTAGCTAGATCAGAACATCAACACTTAGCTAGATCAGAACAACAACACTTAGCTAGAGCAGAACAACAACACTTAGCTAGGGAAGAACAACAACACTTAGCTAGAGCAGAACAACAACACTTAGCAAGGGCAGAACAACAACACTTAGCTAGGGCAGAACAACAACACTTAGCTACGGCAGAACAACAACACTTAGCTAGAGCAGAACAACAACACTTAGCTAGGGCAGAACAACAACACTTAGCTAGAGCAGAACAACAACGCTTAGCAAGGGCAGAACAACAACACTTAGCTAGGGCAGAACAACAACACTTAGCTACGGCAGAACAACAACACTTAGCTAGAGCAGAACAACAACACTTAGCTAGGGCAGAACATCAACACTTAGCTAGGGCAGAACAACAATGCTTACCTAGAGCAGAACAACAACACTTAGCTAGGGCAGAACAACAGCACTTAGCTAGAGCAGAACAACAACACTTAGCTACGGCAGAACAACAACACTTAGCTAGGGCAGAACAACAACACTTAGCTAGAGCAGAACAACAACACTTAGCTAGAGCAGAACAACAACACTTAGCTAGATCAGAACAACAACACTTAGCTAGAGCAGAACAACAACGCTTAGCTGGGGCAGAACAACAACGCTTAGCTAGAGCAGAACAACAACACTTAGCTACGGCAGAACAACAACACTTAGCTAGGGCAGAACAACAACACTTAGCTAGATCAGAACAACAACACTTAGCTACGGCAGAACAACAACACTTAGCTAGAGCAGAACAACAACACTTAGCTAGAGCAGAACAACAACACTTAGCTACGGCAGAACATCAACACTTAGCTAGAGCAGAACAACAACACTTAGCTAGGGCAGAACAACAACGCTTAGCTAGGGCAGAACAAAAACACTTAGCTAGGGCAGAACAACAACACTTAGCTAGAGCAGAACTTCAACACTTAGCTAGAGCAGAACAACAACACTTAGCTAGATCAGAACAACAACACTTAGCTAGAGCAGAACAACAACGCTTAGCTAGGGCAGAACAACAACACTTAGCTAGAGCAGAACAACAACACTTAGCTAGAGCAGAACAACACTTAGCTACGGCAGAACATCAACACTTAGCTAGAGCAGAACAACAACACTTAGCTAGATCAGAACAACAACACTTAGCTAGAGCAGAACAACAACGCTTAGCTAGGGCAGAACAACAACACTTAGCTAGAGCAGAACAACAACACTTAGTTAGAGCAGAACAACAACACTTAGCTACGGCAGAAAATCAACACTTAGCTAGAGCAGAACAACAACACTTAGCTAGAGCAGAACAACAACACTTAGCTAGGGCAGAACAACAACGCTTAGCTAGAGCAGAACAACAACGCTTAGCTAGGGCAGAACAAAAACACTTAGCTAGGGCAGAACAACAACACTTAGCTAGAGCAGAACATCAACACTTAGCTAGATCAGAACATCAACACTTAGCTAGATCAGAACAACAACACTTAGCTAGAGCAGAACAACAACACTTAGCTAGGGAAGAACAACAACACTTAGCTAGAGCAGAACAACAACACTTAGCTAGAGCAGAACAACATCACTTAGCTAGGGCAGAATAACAACACTTAGCTAGGGCAGAACAACAACACTTAGCTAGAGCAGAACAACAACGCTTAGCAAGGGCAGAATAACAACACTTAGCTAGGGCAGAACAACACTGGAAGTAAGAAGTTTGGCCTGTAATAAGATAAATCCTGTCTTTCTCAGCAAGCTATAGAGAGGTTCCACTGGGAAACAATGGATGTATCATCTCTATGTCTTTATTTCATCCGTCTATCTCTCTATCCCTGCATCTAATACCACATGAAAAGTCATTTGGGTTTAACGAGGGGTGAGGTGTTCTTACTCTCTCTCTCTCTCTCTCTCTCTCTGTGTTCTCTCGTTCTCTCCGTCCCACGTCTTCACTCCTCCATCTCTGGATTAGACACGCTTTCTTTCCCTCCGTTCCCTTGATCCTAAGTGATTCATCCCCCTCTCTTACTCTCTGCTAATTCTATTTTCTTCCACCTCTTAATTCCTGGACTTTGTGTGTCAACAGCTGAGTGATTTAGGATTCTGCGGTGGTAGGAGGGTGGGAGAGGGGGTAGGAGGGTGGGAGGTGGGGTGCAGCAGGGCGGTAGAAGGGCTATGAGCCGGGGTTTCTGGTACTAATGCATTCATCTTGTAGCTCTCTCTGTCTTTCTTTCTTTCTTTCTCGCTCTTTCTCACTCTCTCTTTCTCTCTCTGCCTCCCAGGCACAGAGGACAAGGTAAATGAGGAGAAGAAATCGATCAGAAATAATGATTTTTCCTTTTTTTTTGGAGTGGTTGGATATATGAAATAGGCCTCTTGAGCAAATAGGAGAAATAAGTATTTGTTGAACTGAATATTACCATATCGATACACAGGAACATTACCATATCGATACACAGGAACCTTACCATATCAATACACTGAAACCTTACCATATCAATACACATGAACATTACCATATCAATACACAGGAAGAAAGAACCAGTCTCTGCCCTGCCAGCCTCCACCCTCCACCTAGAAAGAACCAGTCTCTGCCCTGCCAGCCTCCACCCTCCACCTAGAAAGAACCAGTCTCTGCCCTGCCAGCCTCCACCCTCCACCTAGAAAGAACCAGTCTCTGCCTGCCAGCCTCCACCCTCCACCTAGAAAGAACCAGTCTCTGCCCTGCCAGCCTCCACCCTCCACCTAGAAAGAACCAGTCTCTGCCCTGCCAGCCTCCACCCTCCACCTAGAAAGAACCAGCCTCTGCCCTGCCAGCCTCCACCCTCCACCTAGAAAGAACCAGTCTCTGCCCTGCCAGCCTCCACCCTCCACCTAGAAAGAACCAGCCTCTGCCCTGCCAGCCTCCACCCTCCACCTAGAAAGAACCAGTCTCTGCCTGCCAGCCTCCACCCTCCACCTAGAAAGAAGCGTTGCCACTCCTCATGATGCTGTTGCAAAACAAAGTATAAATCACTCTGGTAATATATAGTTAGAAGTATAAATCACTCTGGTAATATGTAGTTAGAAGACCCATAAAGTCACTAGAGGAGCTGCCTTGAAGAGAGAGTACTGTATGTTATGTGTGCAGAAGACTTGTGTGTGTGTGTATTGTATTTTGTGTGTCCATAAGACTCACCCTGTGGCAGACCGTCCCAGACCTCCAACCAGTCGTACTTGCAGTCTCCCTCTCCCCCGGGCAGGGGATCGTTCTCCAGGTCAAAGGTCAGGAAGGTCAGGGTCACATCCATGGCCGGGGGCACGATGATAATAAAGGAGCACTCCAGGTTATGAGGGTATTTATCAGGGAACCCCGGAGACTCAATGATCCCATTCTGACTGGTGAAGTTCCGGGAGCAGTCTGAACCTGAATCACACAAATAACACAGGACATTCAATCACTGGTAGACACATGGATCGATCAGTCAGTCAGTCAGTCAGTCAATCAATCAAATTTATTTTTAAAGAACACTGACTTTTAGATGGTAGTGACCGGACTGCTTTTGGCTGCATTTTCAACAGTGGTTGTTGTTACTCAGTGTTAGATGATAGAAGACATGGCTGCACATCTTGGAAACATTTAAATAATTGTCTTTATCTCTCCTTTTGTAGGCTCTCTCTCTCTCTCTGTCTCTCTGTGTCTCTCTGTGTGTGTCTATGTCTGTCTCTGTCTCTCTGTCTCTCTGTCTCTCTGTCTCTCTCTTTCAACCTACAGTTGAAGTCAGAAGTTTACATACACTTCGGTTGGAGTCATTAAAACAATTTTTTCAACCACTCCACAAATTTCTTGTTAACAAACTATAGTTTTGGCAAGTCGGTTAGGACATCTACTTTGTGCATGACACAATAGAAGCTTCTGATGGGCTAATTGACATAATTTGAGTCAATTGGAGGTGTACCTGTGGATGTATTTCAAGGCCTACCTTCAAACTCAGTGCCTCTTTGCTTGACATCATGGGAAAATCAAAAGAAATCTGCCAAGACCTCAGTAAAAAATGTAGACCTACACAAGTTTGGTTCATCCTTGGGAGAAATTTCCAAACGCCTGAAGGTACCACGTTCATCTGTACAAACAATAGTACGAAAGTATAAACACCATGGGACCACGCAGCCATCATACCGCTCAGGAAGGAGACGCGTTCTGTCTCCTAGAGATGAATGTACTTTGGTGCGAAAAGTGCAAATCAATCCCAGAACAACAGCAAAGGACCTTGTGAAGATGCTGGAGGAAACGGGTACAAAAGTATCTATATCCACAGTAAAACAAGTCCTATATCGACATAACCTGAAAGGCCGCTCAGCAAGGAAGAAGCCACTGCTCCAAAACCGCCATAAAAAAGCCAGACTACAGTTTGCAACTGCATATGGGGACAAAGATCGTACTTTTTGGAGAAATGTCCTCTGGTCTGATGAAACAAAAATAGAACGGTTTGGCCATAATGACCATCGTTATGTTTGGAGGAAAAAGGGGGAGGCTTGCAAGCCGAGGAACACCATCCCAACCGTGAAGCATGGGGGTGGCAGCATCATGTTGTGGGGGTGCTTTGCTGCAGGAGGGACTGCTGCACTTCACAAAATAGATGGCACCATGAGGAAGGAAAATTATGTATATATATATTGAAACAACATCTCACAACATTAGTCAGGAAGTTAAAGCTTGGTCGCAAATGGGTCTTCCAAATGGACAATGACCCCAAGTATACTTCCAAAGTTGTGGCAAAATGGCTTCAGGAAAACAAAGTCAAGGTATTGGAGTGGCCATCACAAAGAAAATGTGCAGCCAGAACTGAAAAAGTGTGTTTGAGCAAGGAGGCCTACAAACCTGACTCAGTTACACCAGCTCTGTCAGGAGGAATGAGCCAAAATTCACCCAACTTATTGTGGGAAGCTTGTGGAAGGCTACCCGAAATGTTTGACCCAAGTTAAACAATTTAAAGGCAATGCTACCAAATACTAATTGAGTGTATGTAAACTTCTGACCCACCGGGAATGTGATGAAAGAAATAAAAGCTGAAATAAATCTTCTGGCATTTCACATTCTTAAAATGAAGTGGTGATCCTAACTGACCTAAGACAGGGAATTTCTACTAGGATTAAATGTCTACTAGGATTAAATGTATTTGGCTAAGGTGTATGTAAACTTCAGACTTCGACTGTACATGTTGTGAAATCTTGATCTACAAATGTTGTATATATTAATGTTGTATGTATTTATGTTGTATTTATTAATGTTGTATTTATTAATGTTGTATGTATTTATGTTGTATTTATTAATGTTGTATGTATTAATGTTGTATGTATTAATGTTGTATTTATTCATGTTGTATTTATTAATGTTGTATTTATTAATGTTGTATGTATTAATGTTGTATTTATTCATGTTGTATTTATTAATGTTGTATTTATTAATGTTGTATGTATTAATGTTGTATGTATTTATGTTGTATTTATTAATGTTGTATGTATTAATGTTGTATTTATTCATGTTGTATTTATTAATGTTGTATTTATTAATGTTGTATGTATTCATGTTGTATTTATTAATGTTGTATTTATTAATGTTGTATGTATTAATGTTGTATTTATTCATGTTGTATATATTAATGTTGTACTTATTCTTGTTGTATTTATTCATGTTGTATTTATTTATGTTGTATTTATTCATGTTGTATTTATTCATGTTGTATTTATTCATGTTGTATTTATTTATGTTGTATTTATTAATGTTGTATTTACTAATGTTGTATGTATTAATGTTGTATTTATTAATGTTGTATTTATTCATGTTGTATTTAATCTCATTGCTGTTTGCTGTCAATGCGTTTAGTTTGCTCAGTGATAGTACATGTTGTAAAGAGCTTTTAGAAGACAGAAACGAACAGAGCCACTAATAGCTATATTCACCAGTGTGTTGTCAGTCTGTTCAGTTCACTCAGAGATGCCCAGTAGTAGTTGGTCCTATGGGTCCCTTTAACCCTGTGCTCTGGTCATTAGTATAGTTAACTAGACAACACGGCCTTTGGTCCTAACGTCTACGTCAGAGAGAAAGAGACAGAGCAGGATCAGATCAATGGATGAGCTACCAGAGAATCCCCTCAGGCCACCAGCTTGTCTCCACAGTACTAAACACAGACAGGAGAGATGCTGCAGTCCCTAAGGACACAATGGTCTATTCATTAGACAACATGTAACAGGCATCTGTTTATTACAAGACAGAGAGACAGAGAGACAGAGAGAGAGTGACAGAGACAGAGAGAGAGAGACAGAGAGAGAGAGAGAGAGAGAGAGAGAGAGAGAGAGAGAGAGAGAGAGAGAGAGAGAGAGAGAGAGAGAGAGAGAGAGAGAGAGATCCTGTGGTGGAACTAAACGTAACAGGATGGTGATTTCCATCCCCCCACCTGTCTCCCTCATCCCCCCACCCTGTCTCCCTCATCCTCCCACCTGTCTCCCTCATCCCCCACCCTGTCTCCCTCATCCCCCACCCTGTCTCCCTCATCCCCCCACCCTGTCTCCCTCATCCCCCCACCCTGTCTCCCTCATCCCCCCACCCTGTCTCCCTCATCCCCCCACCTGTCTCCCTCATCCCCCCACCCTGTCTCCCTCATCCCCCACCCTGTCTCCCTCATCCCCACCACCCTGTCTCCCTCATCCCCCTGTCCCCCAGCCACTGGATCAATTGATGCAGTCGGGGAATAGGAATCAAATAGAAGTGGGTTTAACCCCCTTACAGACCGGCAATATGTCACTGGAAGGCCCAGTGCGCTCACACAGGCAGGCACCGTGTGGTGGGCTCTGGGGAGTGGCCCATGGCTCTCAGCTCTGTGAGTTAGACCTCTGGGTTAGACGGGCAGGTCTGGGCATGTCTTGGTGGGGGTCAGCTCTGCCTCACACCATCCCAGCCCCACCAGCACCAACTAAGCTTCTTATAGAAACAACCCTCGTCTCAGACCATGTTTTGTGGGTTCTTGATTTCAGACCGCTGCTAAAGAATGAGGAACAAAACACCTTACAAGCTCTGCTCATAAATGTTTGTTTGTGTGTATGTGTGTGTGTGTGTGTGTGTGTGTGTGTGTGTGTGTGTGTGTGTGTGTGTGTGTGTGTGTGTGTGTGTGTGTGTGTGTGTGTGTGTGTCAGTGTGTGAACCCTGCAGGGTCACACAGCTGGTGAGGTGGTATAAAAATAGAGTTAAGAGCTGCAGATTACTCTCTGGTTGTTCTTTGATCCACTGATATTTCTGGCCTCCCTCCCTGACCACCGTCCCTTCAGCCTGTCAACAACAGCCCCCCTCCTCCCTCTGTCTGTCTCTCTCTATCCCCCCAACTTTTGAGCCTCAAAACTTAAATAATAATCAGAAATTGTCCTGAATTTCGCATTATCAAAAAGCATGTCTATATCCTAATATGGACCTCAGTCAAGAGCAAAGCCACAGTATGTGCTGAAAAGACAATACTATACAGACCTACTGTCAGTGTTTCTCATCATATAGAGACAATACTATACAGACCTACTGTCAGTGTTTCTCATCATATAGAGACAATACTATACAGACCTACTGCCAGTGTTTCTCATCATATAGAGACAATACTATACAGACCTACTGTCATTGTTTCTCATCATATAGAGACAATACTATACAGACCTACTGTCAGTGTTTCTCATCATATAGAGACAATACTGTACAGACCTACTGTCAGTGTTTCTCATCATATAGAGACAATACTATACAGACCTACTGCCAGTGTTTCTCATCATATAGAGACAATACTATACAGACCTACTGTCAGTGTTTCTCATCATATAGAGACAATACTATACAGACCTACTGCCAGTGTTTCTCATCATATAGAGACAATACTATACAGAACACTGAGCCAATCACGGCACAACGCTCCGTATTTTCTGCAGGCTCAAAAACACCTGCACTTTAGAGCTGCCTTACTCAAGAAAACAGAGACACATAGAGAGAGAGAGAGACACATAGAGAGAGAGAGACACATAGAGAGAGAGAGAGAGAGAGACACATAGAGAGAGAGATCCTGTGGTGGAACTAAACGTAACAGGATGGTGATTTCCTGTCAGAGAGGAGAGGAGAGATTTGATGCAGCTGTCTGTTGATGATTCCGGGCAGACAGTGTCGACTCGAAATTCAGGGCAGGTGGGGCCCCACATTTTTGCATGTTATATTTTGGCATTAATACGTTTCACATATCAGTTTGCAAACAATGTAAAAAAAAATATATATATATATATCATTGAGTTAATAAAGCTCGCTCTCTTTTTTGTTATCTTGAGTAAGGCAGCTCCAAAGTGCAGGTGTTTCAGCCTAGCTCAGTGCTTTCTGTGGTGGTGGGGCGGGCCAGCAGAAAATCCGGAGCGTTGTGCCGTGATTGGCTCAGTGTTCTGTCACTCATCGGGACACTACATCACCGCCAAATTGAATGGTAGAGCTAGAAAATTCAAGCCCCTTGGTTGCTGCCATAGTGTTACATTAGACGTGCCCATCCAAGAAGGCTCAAGGTCATTGGCCACAGATAAAATGACGTCATTTCACGTTACATGTACAGTAGCTTTGATTGGACTGATCATGACAGCATCACACCTTCAAAGACTTAGATAGCAGTCATCACCATGAATCAAGTCGACAATCTACTGGCAAATCCTTTTTTAATCCTTGTCATATGAAGAGAAATAACGAAGAGGAAGTATAGATAAAACGCATCGGCCAGTGGACATAATAAACATTACACAACAAGACGGAAATCGCTAATTCAACAATGAGTGGTTTGGAAGGAATCAGTGGCTAACTGCAAGCGTTGCAAAGCAATCACTAGCCTGTTATTCAGTGGAGAGGCTGTGTGGTCCCAAATCTAAGATTATTAGGGGTCTCTTTTTCTAAACATTGAACATTGGCCATGCTGTCAATGAAGCATGATTTGTGCCGCATTCAAAACAACTGTTAACTCGGGAACTGCAAAATCTGACTTTAGTGAGTTCAAGACAACTGGGATCTCGGGATAAACGAGCTACGACTGGGAAAATACGCTTTTGCACTTTCATCCAACTCGGAATTGTAAATTCGGGAACTCTGGCCTCTTTCTACGACTTGAAGATCGCCTGACGTCATCACGATTCGAACCTTTAACTTTCTTCCGGGTTCCCAGATGTCTTGAAAGCACCATAAATCCAGAGAATGGCAAACTTTGATGACAAAGTTTGATAATAACATTTGCCCACGAAGGACCGCTGCGCCACCTTCCTGTTCAAGTGAGCACAGCACAACAAGGTGAGTCCAAAAATGTATTGTACGCTGCTGCATAAATTATGTAATATGCCAGGGAGATATGTATACTGTAGCTAAGAAAGTAATACTAAGTGTATGTTGTGTAGTAAGCTGTTAGTAGCCCATGTGCCTCACCCTAATAATTTGGTCAATTTTCACCTCTTAATTTCACCTACTGTTCTGACTTGGTGGTGCACAAGTAGCCTATAACCTGTTTTAGAGAAATGTAATCGGTAAATAGTGTAACAGCTTTCATTGTCTGCTTATAAGCCCCCTTTATTTATCAATACGGTTCTGACTTGGTGTACAGGGAGAACACTAAGAATGGCCAATGTTCTGAATTCTGTCTCATTTCAAAAGTGCTGAACAAATAGTTATATTGACTAAGTCCGTCCTGGCTCGTTCATTAACGTATTAATCGAAATTACGGATTGCCTCTTATCCGCTCGTCGTCCCCTTATGCCATAGTTTGTACATCTCAATTGTCAGTAGAAACCACATTTGTTTAAGCAAGTCAGCCATATCAGCTATGTTTTTTTTAAAGGCAGTAAATGAGGCTGAATGAACTGTTTCGCTGCCAGACAAGGCTCCGCTGATAGCCAGGTGTAGCAGTGGTAAGGTGTTGGGACTCTGCTGTTGGGACAGCTTTATGTAGGCCCTAACAGTTTGTGGGCACCGTTTGTCACCGTTATAGTGAAACTAATGTATTGCTTAGTGTTGTTGTGTTGTGGCTTTGCTGGCATGAATCCCACATTTTTTGTTTTTGCTAAATTCGCCACTGGTATTACCTAAGATCCTCTCTGATCTGTGAAAGGTGAGTGGCACTGCGGATGCCTCTTCCTCCATGTCCCTCTCTCTTTGTTTCTCTGCTTCTCTCTCCCTCCCTCCCTCCCTCCCTCCCTCCCTCCCTCCCTCCCTCCCTCCCTCCCTCCCTCCCTCTCCTTCATCCCTCACTCCCTCCCTCCCTCTCCTTCATCCCTCCCTCCCTCCCTCTCCTTCATCCCTCCCTCCCTCCCTCCCTCTCCTTCATCCCTCCCTCCCTCCCTCCCTCTCTCTCCTTCATCCCTCTTCCTCCACATAAGCACCCCACACACCATTATAAATAAACAATCCTCACACTGGATGTTATCTACCTCTCTCTCTCTCTCTCTCTCTCTCTCTCTCTCTCTCTCTCTCTCTCTCTCTCTCTCTCTCTCTCTCACTCTCATTCTCTCTCTCAATTTCATTCAATTCAATTTAAGGGCTTTATTGGAATGTGAAACATATGTTAAATTTGCCAAAGAAAGTGAAATAGAATATACGAAAGTGAAATAAACAATAAAAAATTAACAGTAAACATTAGACTCACAGAAGTTCCAAAAGAATAAAGACATTTCAAATGTCATATTATGTCTATTAACAGTGTTGTAACGATGTGCAAATAGTTAAAGTACAAAAGGGAAAATAAATAAATATAAATATGGGTTGTATTTACAATGGTGTTTGTTCTTCACTGGTTGCCCTTTTCTTGTGTCAACAGGTCACACATCTTGCTGCTGTGATGGCACACTGTGGTATTTCACCAAGTAGATATGGGAGTTTATCAAAATTGGGTTTGTTTTCAAATTCTTTGTGGGTCTGTATAATCTGAGGGAAACATGTGTCT
>CM059785.1:3260000-3282500 GCA_030435695.1 Brachymystax lenok tsinlingensis
GGTGTCATGTCTGTGATGCCTTTCTCTACGCGTCTATTGAAAGCAAAGTGTTTGCGTATCAACCCTGTATTGAAATAAATTAAATTTACTGAATGTACTGAGATAAACGTCACAATGACACTAACTTTTTCACATTGACTGAATGTACTTAAATAAATGTCAGCTACTGTGAAATTGTACCTTTATGCAAAAGTGTGCTAAGATGATGTTTTCAGGCTGCATTTAACCTGTCCCACAAAGCTACCATTTAACCTGTCCCACAAAGCTACCATTTAACCTGTCCTACATAGCTACCATTTAACCTGTCCCACAAAGCTACCATTTAACCTGTCCCACAAAGCTATCATTTAACCTGTTCCACAAAGCTACCATTTAACCTGTCCCACAAAGCTACCATTAAACCTGTCCTACATAGCTACCATTTAACCTGTCCCACAAAGCTACCATTTAACCTGTTCTACAAAGCTACCATTTAACCTGTTCTACATAGCTACCATTTAACCTGTCCCACAAAGCTACCATTTAACCTGTTCTACAAAGCTACCATTTAACCTGTTCTACATAGCTACCATTTAACCTGTCCCACAAAGCTACCATTTAACCTGTTCTACAAAGCTACCATTTAACCTGTTCTACATAGCTACCATTTAACCTGTCCCACAAAGCTACCATTTAACCTGTTCTACAAAGCTACCATTCAACCTGTCCCACAAAGCTAACATTTAACCTGTTCTACAAAGCTACCATCTAATCTGTCCCACGAAGCTACCATTAAACATGTCCTACATAGCTACCATTTAACCTGTCCCACAAAGCTACCATTTAACCTGTTCTACAAAGCTACCATTTAACCTGTTCTACATAGCTACCATTTAACCTGTCCCACAAAGCTACCATTTAACCTGTTCTACAAAGCTACCATTTAACCTGTTCTACATAGCTACCATTTAACCTGTCCCACAAAGCTACCATTTAACCTGTTCTACAAAGCTACCATTTAACCTGTTCTACATAGCTACCATTTAACCTGTCCCACAAAGCTACCATTAAACCTGTCCTACATAGCTACCATTTAACCTGTCCCACAAAGCTACCATTTAACCTGTTCTACAAAGCTACCATTTAACCTGTTCTACATAGCTACCATTTAACCTGTCCCACAAAGCTACCATTTAACCTGTTCTACAAAGCTACCATTCAACCTGTCCCACAAAGCTACCATTTAACCTGTCCCACAAAGCTACCATTTAACCTGTCCCACAAAGCTATCATTTAACCTGTTCCACAAAGCTACCATTTAACCTGTCCCACAAAGCTACCATTAAACCTGTCCTACATAGCTACCATTTAACCTGTCCCACAAAGCTACCATTTAACCTGTTCTACAAAGCTACCATTTAACCTGTTCTACATAGCTACCATTTAACCTGTCCCACAAAGCTACCATTTAACCTGTTCTACAAAGCTACCATTTAACCTGTTCTACATAGCTACCATTTAACCTGTCCCACAAAGCTACCATTTAACCTGTTCTACAAAGCTACCATTTAACCTGTTCTACATAGATACCATTTAACCTGTCCCACAAAGCTACCATTTAACCTGTTCTACAAAGCTACCATTCAACCTGTCCCACAAAGCTAACATTTAACCTGTTCTACAAAGCTACCATCTAATCTGTCCCACGAAGATACCATTGTAAACCCTACTTAATGTCTGAGAAAGTTTAGTAAAAAACCTTCACAACAGCTGAAAACAAGGATGTAATAAGTTTATTTCTTAGAGACTGTCAACACAAAATACATGTTCAATGTGATTTGTCCCAATTTACAGTATTTGTCTAGCTAGCTACAGTGCCTTGCAAAACCATTTATCCCCCTTGGTGTTTTTCTTATTTTGTTGCATTACAACCTGTAATTTAAATTGATTTTTATTTGGATTTCATGTAATGGGCATACACGAAATAGTCCAAATTGGTGAAGTGAAATTATTTAAAAAAATTAAAGTAAACAAACTGAAAAGTGGTGCGTGCGTATGTATTCACCCCCTTTGCCACGAATCCCCTAAATAAGATCTGGTGCAACCAATTACCTTCAGAAGTCACATCATTAGTTAAATAAAATCAAATCAAATCAAAATCAAATCAAATCAAATCAAATTTTATTTGTCACATACACATGGTTAGCAGATGTTAATGCGAGTGTAGCGAAATGCTTGTGCTTCTAGTTCCGACCATGCAGTAGTATCTAACAAGTAATCTAACAAATTCACAACAACTACCTTATACACACAAGAGTAAAGGAATGAATACGAGTATGTACATATAAATATATGGATGAGCGATGGCTGACCGGCATAGGCAAGATGCAGTAGATGGTATGGAGTACAGTATATACACATATATATGAGATGAGTAATGTAGGATATGTAAACATTATATAAATGGCATTGTTTAAAGTGGCTAGTGATACATTATTTCATCCAATTATAATTATTAAAGTGGCTAGAGATTTGGGTCGATGACCGACGGCATAGGCAAGATACAGTAGATGGTTTAGAGTACAGTGTATACATTTGATATGAGTATGTCGGATACGTAAACATTATATACAAAATTGTTTAAAGTGGCTAGTGATACATTTGTTACATCCAATTCCTATGTATAAAGTGGCTAGAGATTTAAGTCAGTATGTTGGCAGCAGCCACTCAATGTTAGTGATGGCTGTTTAACAGTCTGATGGCCTTGAGGTAGAAGCTGTTTTTCAGTCTCTCGGTCCCAGCTTTGATGCACCTGTACTGACCTCGCCTTCTGGATGATAGCGGGGTGAACAGGCAGTGGCTCGGGTGGTTGTTGTCCTTGATGATCTTTGGCCTTTCTGTGACATCGGGTGGTGTAGGTGTCCTGGAGGGCAGGTAGTTTAACCCCCGGTGATGCGTTGTGCAGTCCTCACTACCCTCTGGAGAGCCTTACGGTTGTGGGCGGAGCAGTTGCCGTACCAGGCGGTGATACAGCCCGACAGGATGCTCTCGATTGTGCATCTGTAAAAGTTTGTGAGTGATTTTGGTGACAAGCCAAATTTCTTCAGCCTCCTGAGGTTGAAGAGGCGCTGTTGCGCCTTCTTTACCACGCTGTCTGTGTGGGTGGACCAATTCAGTTTGTCCGTGATGTGTACGCCGAGGAACTTAAAACTTTCCACCTTCTCCACTACTGTCCCCTCGATGTGGATAGGGGGGTGCTCCCTCTCCTGTTTCCTGAAGTCCACGATCATCTCCTTTGTTTTGTTGACATTGAGTGAGAGGTTATTTTCCTGACACCACACTCCGAGGGCCCTCACCTCCTCTCTGTAGGCCGTCTCGTCGTTGTTGGTAATCAAGCCTACCACTGTAGTGTCGCCAGCAAACTTGATGATTGAGTTGGATGCGTGCTTGGCCACGCAGTCATGGGTAAACAGGGAGTACAGGAGAGGGCTGAGAACGCACCCTTGTGGGGCCCCAGTGTTGAGGATCAGCGGGGTGGAGATGTTGTTTCCTACCCTCACCACCTGGG
The DNA here is from genome assembly GCA_030435695.1 of Brachymystax lenok tsinlingensis. Lineage (NCBI taxonomy): Eukaryota > Metazoa > Chordata > Actinopteri > Salmoniformes > Salmonidae > Brachymystax > Brachymystax lenok. The sequence continues at coordinate 3,263,548 of CM059785.1, forward strand.
ACCGGCCCGTCAGGAAGTCCAGGACCCAGTTGCACAGGGCTGGAGTCGAGACCCAGGGTCTCGAGCTTAATGACGAGCTTGGAGGGAACTATGGTGTTAAATGCTGAGCTGTAGTCGATGAACAGCATTCTTACATAAGTATTCCTCTTGTCCAGATGGGTTAGGGCAGTATGCAGTGTGATTGCGATTGCGTCGTCTGTGGACCTATTGGGACGGTAAGCAAATTGGAGTGGGTCCAGGGTGTCTGGCAGGATGGAGGTGATATGATCCTTGACTAATCTCTCAAAGCACTTCATGATGACGGAAGTGAGTGCTACGGGGCGATAGTCATTTAGCTCAGTCACCTTAGCTTTCTTGGGAACAGGAACAATGGTGGCCCTCTTGAAGCATGTGGGAACAGCAGACTGGGATAGGGACTGATTGAATATGTCCGTAAACACACCAGCCAGCTGGTCTGCGCATGCTCTGAGGACACGGCCAGGGATGCCATCTGGGCCGGCAGCCTTGCGAGGGTTAACACATTTAAATGTTTTTCTCACATTGGCTGCGGTGAAGGTGAGCCCGCAGGTTTTGGTAGCGGGCCGTGTCGGTGGCACTGTATTGTCCTCAAAGCGAGCAAAGAAGTCCACCTGTGTGCAATCTAAGTGTCACATGATCTCAGTATATATACACCTGTTCTGAAAGGCCCCCGAGCCTGCAACACCACTAAGCAAGGGGCACCACCAAGCAAGCGACACCATGGAGACCAAGGAGCTCTCCAAACAGGTCAGGGACAAAGTTGTGGATAAGTACAGATCAGGGTTGGGTTATAAAAAAATATCAGAAACTTTGAACATCCCACGGAACACCATTAAATCCATTTTTAAAATCTTATAAGAACATGGCACCACAACAAACCTGCCAAGAGAGGGCCGCCCACCAAAACTCACGGACCAGGCAAGGAAGGCATTAATCAGAGAGGCAACAAAGAGACCAAAGATAACCCTGAAGGAGCTGAAAAGCTCCACAGCGGAGATTGGAGTATCTGTCCATAGGACCACTTTAAGCCGTACACTACACAGAGCTGGGCTTTACAGAAGAGTGGCCAGAAAAAAGCCATTGCTTAAAGAAGAAAATAAGCAAACCCATTTGGTGTTCGCCAAAAGGCATGTGGGAGACTCCCCAAACATATGGAAGAAGGTACTCTGGTCAGATGAGAATAAAATTTAGCTTATTGGCCATCAAGGAAAACGCTATGTCTGGCGCAAACCCAACACCTCTCATCACCCCGAGTACTTTTCAGTCCAAGTGTAGGCTTTATCTGTGTCCGGGAAACTGCTCCCAAGTGTATGTATAACCAATAGGTCTATTTACTGTCGCTATGCCTTTCTAACGGGTTTGATTTGTCCCAATGTATTTGTGTAGTTCAAAACTTGTTATGGCTAGGGTCTATTTTTCTCAATTTCCGCCTGACTGACGTGCCCAAAGTAAACTGCCTGTTGCTCAGGCCCTGAAGCCAGGATATGCATGTAATTGGTACCATTGGAGAGAAAACACTCTGAAGTTTGTAGAAATGTTCAAATAATGTAAGAGACTATAACACAATAGATATGGTAGGACAAAATCCAAATAAAAAAACAACGAGAATTCTTATTTTGAGAGCCCATGCTCTTCTATTAGAACGTATACGGAAAAGGTTAAATCCAGCTCCCAGTCTGCAATTCCTATGGATTCCACTGGAGGTCAGTAGTCTTTGTTCAAGGTTTCAGGCTTGTTTCTTCCCAAACTAGGAAGAATTCTGAGTTTTAACACTGGGACTCAGAGTTGGAAATCAGTCTGAGCACGCGTGATGAAGAGGACACGCACCTGTTAATATTGCTTTCCTATTGAACACACTTCTTTCTGTATGAAATATTATAGTTTAATTACATTTTAGGGCATCTGAGGTTTAAATAGAAACGTATTTTGACTTGTTTTAACAAAGTTCAGCGGTAGCTTTTTGGATTCCTTTCTCTGCATGTTGAACGAGTGGATAACTCAAATCGATGGCGCCAACTAAACTGACTTTTTGGGATATAAAGAAGGATTTGATCTATCAAAATGACACTACATGTTGTAGCTGGGACCCTTTGGATTGCAAACCAGAGGAATATTTTCAAAAAGTAAGAGAATATTTAATCGCTATTTGTGACTTTATGAAACCTGTGCTGGTGGAAAAATATTTTGATGTGGGGCGCCGTCCTCATACAATCGCATGGCATGCTTTCGCTGTAAAGCCTATCGTTAGATTAACAAGAACTTAAGCTTTTAACCGATATAAGACTCTTGTATGTACGTAAATGTTTAATATCCATAATTTTTATGATTATTTGTTTGAATTGTGCGCCATCCAATTTCACCGGGAATTGTCGACAGGTGTCCCCTAGCCGTCAGAAGTTAAATGTTTGTATCAACGTTGTGCTTTTATGCGTATTGGACTTACCAGTCTTGAAGATCTCGTAGCGCAGTGAAAAGCCAGCTCCCTGGTGAGCGTAGTCGGAGACAAACTTGATGTGGAGCACGGGGCCGGACGAGATGACGGCTGGAGGGGCGATGTTGCTGCAGTGTTTACCCAACAGGTCTGCATTCTCACTGTTCCCATCTCGAATCTCTATGAAGTCATATCTGGGAAGAAACATGGAGAAGAGAAACATGTTTGGTAGTCCAAGAAAACCAAGTAGAATACAGACAGAGGAAATATAGCTAAAGTTTAAAGTTTAAAGACTTTTGGTTCAACTGTTGATGCTTCCCAAATGACACACTAATCCCTATATAGTGCACTACATTTGATTACCCTATTCCCTATATAGCGCACTACATTTGATTACCCTATTCCCTATATAGCGCACTACGTTTGATCACCCTATTCCCTATATAGCGCACTACATTTGATCACCCTAATCCCTATATAGCGCACTACATTTGATCACCCTAATCCCTATATAGCGCACTACATTTGATCACCTTATTCCCTATATAGTGCAATACATTTGATTACCCTATTCCCTATATAGTGCAGTTCTTTTGATCCAGATTAGTGCACCACATAGGGAATAGATTCCCATTCAGATGTAGCCTGAAGTGTATAATTCCAGCTCTGGTGGAATACTGGTGGATTACTTCTGGATTACTGGTGGAATACTGCTGGATTACAGTTGGATTACTTCTGGATTACTGGTGGATTACTGCTGGAATACATCTGGATTACTGCTGGATTACTTCTGGATTACTTCTAGATTACTGGTGGATTACAAGTGGATTACTGCTGGATAACTGGTGGATTAGTAGTGGATTACTGCTGGATTACTGTTGGATTACTTCTGGATTACTGGTGGATTACTGCTGGATTAAATATGGATTACTGGTGGATTACTTCTGGATTACTTCTGGATTACTGGTGGATTACTGGTGGATTAAATCTGGATTACTGGTGGATTACATCTGGATTACTTCTAGATTACTGGTGGATTACTAGTGGATTACTGCTGAATTACTGGTGGATTACTTCTGGATTACTGCTGGATTACTGGTGGATTACTGCTGGATTACTGCTGGATTACTTCTGGATTACAGGTGGATTACTAGTGGATTACTGGTGTATTACTGGTGGATTACTTCTGGATTACTGGTGGAATGGTATACTACTGCATGGTCGGAACTAGAAGCACAAGCATTTCGCTACACTCGCATTAACATCTGCTAACCATGTGTATGTGACAAATAAAATTTGATTTGATTTGGATTACTGCTGGATTACTTCTGGATTACTTCTGGATTAAATATGGATTACTGGTGGATTACTTCTGGATTACTGGTGGATTACTGCTGGATTAAATATGGATTACTGGTGGATTACTTCTGGATTACTTCTGGATTACTGGTGGATTACTGGTGGATTAAATCTGGATTACTGGTGGATTACATCTGGATTACTTCTAGATTACTGGTGGATTACTAGTGGATTACTGCTGAATTACTGGTGGATTACTTCTGGATTACTGCTGGATTACTGCTGGATTACTGCTGGATTACTGCTGGATTACTTCTGGATTACAGGTGGATTACTAGTGGATTACTGGTGGATTACTGGTGGATTACTTCTGGATTACTGGTGGAATGGTATACTACTGCATGGTCGGAACTAGAAGCACAAGCATTTCGCTACACTCGCATTAACATCTGCTAACCATGTGTATGTGACGAATAAAATTTGATTTGATTTGGATTACTGCTGGATTACTTCTGGATTACTTCTGGATTAAATATGGATTACTGGTGGATTACTTCTGGATTACTTCTGGATTACTGGTGGATTACTGGTGGATTAAATCTGGATTACTGGTGGATTACTTCTGGATTACTTCTAGATTACTGGTGGATTACTAGTGGATTACTGCTGAATTACTGGTGGATTACTTCTGGATTACTGCTGGATTACTGGTGGATTACTGCTGGATTACTGCTGGATTACTGCTGGATTACTTCTGGATTACAGGTGGATTACTAGTGGATTACTGGTGGATTACTGGTGGATTACTTCTGGATTACTGGTGGAATGGTATACTACTGCATGAGTGGAACTAGAAGCACAAGCATTTAGCTACACTCGCATTAACATCTGCTAACCATGTGTATGTGACGAATAAAATTTGATTTGATTTGGATTACTGCTGGATTACTTCTGGATTACTTCTGGATTAAATATGGATTACTGGTGGATTACTTCTGGATTACTTCTGGATTACTGGTGGATTACTGGTGGATTACTGGTGGATTAAATCTGGATTACTGGTGGATTACTTCTGGATTACTTCTAGATTACTGGTGGATTACTAGTGGATTACTGCTGAATTACTGGTGGATTACTTCTGGATTACTGCTGGATTACTGGTGGATTACTGCTGGATTACTGCTGGATTACTGCTGGATTACTTCTGGATTACAGGTGGATTACTAGTGGATTACTGGTGGATTACTGGTGGATTACTTCTGGATTACTGGTGGAATGGTATACTACTGCATGGTCGGAACTAGAAGCACAAGCAATTTCGCTACACTCGCATTAACATCTGCTAACCATGTGTATGTGACGAATAAAATTTGATTTGATTTGGATTACTGCTGGATTACTTCTGGATTACTTCTGGATTAAATATGGATTACTGGTGGATTACTTCTGGATTACTTCTGGATTACTGGTGGATTACTGGTGGATTACTGGTGGATTAAATCTGGATTACTGGTGGATTACTTCTGGATTACTTCTAGATTACTGGTGGATTACTAGTGGATTACTGCTGAATTACTGGTGGATTACTTCTGGATTACTGCTGGATTACTGGTGGATTACTGCTGGATTACTGCTGGATTACTGCTGGATTACTGCTGGATTACTGCTGGATTACAGGTGGATTACTAGTGGATTACTGGTGGATTACTGGTGGATTACTTCTGGATTACTGGTGGAATGGTATACTACTGCATGAGTGAACTAGAAGCACAAGCATTTACTACACTCGCATTAACATCTGCTAACCATGTGTATGTGACAAATAAAATTTGATTTGATTTGGATTACTGCTGGATTACTTCTGGATTACTTCTGTATTACTGCTGGATTACTTCTGGATTACTGGTGGATTACTGGTGGATTACTGCTGGATTAAATCTGGATTACTGGTGGATTACTTCTGGATTACTTCTAGATTACTGGTGGATTACTAGTGGATTACTGCTGGATTACTGGTGGATTACTTCTGGATTACTGCTGGATTACTGGTGGATTACTGCTTGATTACTGCTGGATTACTGCTGGATTACTTCTGGATTACAGGTGGATTACTAGTGGATTACTGGTGGATTACTGGTGGATTACTTCTGGATTACTGGTGGTATGGTATACTACTGCATGGTCGGAACTAGAAGCACAAGCATTTCGCTACACTCGCATTAACATCTGCTAACCATGTGTATGTGACGAATAAAATTTGATTTGATTTGGATTACTGCTGGATTACTTCTGGATTACTTCTGGATTAAATATGGATTACTGGTGGATTACTTCTGGATTACTTCTGGATTACTGGTGGATTACTGGTGGATTAAATCTGGATTACTGGTGGATTACTTCTGGATTACTTCTAGATTACTGGTGGATTACTAGTGGATTACTGCTGAATTACTGGTGGATTACTTCTGGATTACTGCTGGATTACTGGTGGATTACTGGTGGATTACTGCTGGATTACTGCTGGATTACAGGTGGATTACTAGTGGATTACTGGTGGATTACTGGTGGATTACTTCTGGATTACTGGTGGAATGGTATACTACTGCATGGTCGGAACTAGAAGCACAAGCATTTCGCTACACTCGCATTAACATCTGCTAACCATGTGTATGTGACAAATAAAATTTGATTTGATTTGGATTACTGCTGGATTACTTCTGGATTACTTCTGTATTACTGCTGGATTACTTCTGGATTACTGGTGGATTACTGGTGGATTACTGCTGGATTAAATCTGGATTACTGGTGGATTACTTCTGGATTACTTCTAGATTACTGGTGGATTACTAGTGGATTACTGCTGGATTACTGGTGGATTACTTCTGGATTACTGCTGGATTACTGGTGGATTACTGCTTGATTACTGCTGGATTACTGCTGGATTACTTCTGGATTACAGGTGGATTACTAGTGGATTACTGGTGGATTACTGGTGGATTACTTCTGGATTACTGGTGGTATGGTATACTACTGCATGGTCGGAACTAGAAGCACAAGCATTTCGCTACACTCGCATTAACATCTGCTAACCATGTGTATGTGACGAATAAAATTTGATTTGATTTGGATTACTGCTGGATTACTTCTGGATTACTTCTGGATTACTGCTGGATTACTTCTGGATTAAAGGTGGATTACTGCGGTTTATGGAGATCTCTGGAGAGAGCTAGAGAGGGATCAGGCCTTCTGTTGAACTAGCTGTGTGTATTATTATATTACTATATTACTACATTACTATTTGACTACATTACTACATTACTATATCACTATATTACTACATTACTATATCACTATATTACAATATCACTATATTACTACATTACTATATTGCTGCACTACTACATTACTATATCACTATATTATTATATAACTATATTACTACATTCATATACTACTATATTACTACATTACTATATCACTATATTACTACATCACTATATTACTATATTACTATATCACCATATTACTACATTACTATATCACTATATTGCTATATCACTATATTACTACATTCATATACTACTATATTACTACATTCATATACTACTATATTACTACATTACTATATCACTATATTATTATATCACTATATTACTACATTCATATACTACTATATTACTACATTCATATACTACTATATTACTACATTACTATATCACTATATTACTACATCACTATATTGCTATATTACTATATCACTATATCACTATATTACTACATTACTATATCACTATATTATTATATCACTATATCACTATATTACCATATCACTATATTACTACATTCATATACTACTATATTACTACATTACTATATCACTATATTATTATATCACTATATTACTACATTCATATACTACTATATTACTACATTCATATACTACTATATTACTACATTACTATATCACTATATTACTACATCACTATATTGCTATATTACTATATCACTATATCACTATATTACTACATTACTATATCACTATATTATTATATCACTATATCACTATATTACCATATCACTATATTACTACATTCATATATTACTGCACTACTACATTACTATATCACTATATTACTTCATTCATATACTACTATATTACTACATTCATATACTACTACATTACTATATCGCTACATTGCTACATTGCTATATCGCTACATTGCTACATTACTATATCGCTATATCGCTACATCACTACATTGCTACATTGCTTTATCGCTACATTGCTACATTGCTATATCGCTACATCACTATATCGCTAAATTAAATAAAATACACATACACATACACATGGTTAGCAGATGTTAATGCGAGTGTAACGAAATGCTTGTGCTTCTAGTTCCGACCATGCAGTAGCATCTAATTCGACCTTGTAACATTCCGGTTCGACCTTGTAACCTTCAGGTTACAAGTCCAGCGTTCTAACCACTAGGCTACTTGCCGCCTCTGCTGTATTACTACATTACTATATTACTACATTACTATATGACTATATTACTATATTACTATATTGCTACATTACTACATTACCACATTACTATATTGCTATATTACTACATTACTATATGACTATATGACTATATTACTATATTGCTATATTACTACATGACTATATGACTATATTACTACATTACTACATTACTATATTACTATATTACTATATTGCTATATTACTACATGACTATATGACTATATTACTACATTACTACATTACTACATTACTATATGACTATATGACTACATTACTACATGACTATATGACTATATGACTATATTACTACATTACTATATGACTATATGACTATATGACTACATTACTACATTACTACATTATTATATGACTACATTACTACATTACTATATTACTATATTACTATATGACTACATGACTACATGACTATATGACTATATGACTATATTACTACATTACTACATTACTATATGACTATATTACTACATTACTATATTACTATATTACTATATTACTACATTACTACATTACTATATTACTATATGACTATATTACTACATTCCTATATTACTATATTTGTAGTAACCCAGTAGAAGCTGAAATACAGATAATGTATTAACTGTATCATGTTGACTGCTCTGTGCCCTGTTCACAGTGTTGTAGGGCTTAGAAAGGTGTTGTACTAGGGAGAACATTAACTGTTAACCCCGGCCAACAGCTCCACACCCCCCGCAGCTACTTGCCCAAGCCTCCCCAGCTTCTCCTTCACCCAAATCCAGATAGCAGATGTTCTGAAAGAGTTCAGTGTATAAAATCGGAGGGCCTGTTGTCCGGACCTCTGGAATTGACAGGGTTCAATTCTCAGGCCGACTCTTTTCTCTGTATATGTCAACGACGTCTCTCTTGCTGCGGATGATTCCCTGATCCACCTCTACGCAGACGACACCATTCTGTATACTTCTGGCCCTTCTTTGGACACTGTGTTAACTAACCTCCAAACAAGCCTCAATGCCATACAACTCTCCTTCCGTGGCCTCCAACTGCTCTTAAATGCAAGTAAAACTAAATGCTTGCTCTTCAACCGATCGCTGCCCGCACCTACCCGCCCGTCCAGCATCACTACTCTGGACGGTTCTGACTTAGAATATGTGGACAACTACAAATACCTAGGTGTCTGGCTAGACTGTAAACTCTCCTTCCAGACTCATATTAAACATCTCTAATCTAAAATTAAATCTAGAATTGGCTTCCATTTCGCAACAAAGCCTCCTTCACTCACGCCGCTAAACATACCCTTGTAAAACTGACCATCCTACCGATCCTCGACTTTGGCGATGTCATTTATAAAATAGCCTCCAACACTCTACTCAGCAAACTGGATGCAGTCTATCACAGTGCCATCCGTTTTGTCACCAAAGCCCCATATACTACACACCACTGCGACCTGTATGCTTTAGTCAGCTGGCCCTCGCTACATATTCCAGGTCATCTATAAGTCTTTGCTAGGTAAAGTTCCGCCTTATCTCAGCTCACTGGTCACCATAGCAACACCCACCCGTAGCACGCGCTCCAGCAGGTATATCTCACTGGTCACCCCCCAAAGCCAACACCCCCTTTGGTCGCCTTTCCTTCCAGTCCTCTGCTGCCAATGACTGGAACGAATGACTAGCTTTAAACACCAGTTATCTGAGCAGCTAACCGATCGCTGCAGCTGTGCACAGCCCATCTGTAAATAGCCCACCCAATCTACCTACCTCATCCCCATACTGTTTTTATTTACTTTCTGCTCTTTTGCACACCAGTATCTCTACTTGCACATCATCATCTGCTCTTTTATCACTCCAGTCTTAATCTGCTAAATTGTAATTTACTTCGCTACTATGGCCTATTTATTGCCTTACCTCCTCACGCCATTTGCACACACTGTATATAGACTTTCTTTTTTTTCTATTGTGTTATTGACTGTACGCTTGTTTACTCCAATGTGTAACTCTGTGTTGTTGTTTGTGTCGCACTGCTTTGCTTCATCTTGGCCAGGTAGCAGTTGTAAATGAGAACTTGTTCTCAACTGGCCTCCCTGGTTAAATAAAGGGGAACTGGCCTACCTGGTTAAATAAAGGGGAACTGAAATAAACAGGGGACATTCAGGGGAGGACAAGGTAAACAAGTCCCCTACACCAACTCACCTCCCTCATGTATTGTGTCAGCGACAGCGTGTGAGCTCACAACACCATGACAGAATGGTTGAGGGTTGTTCTAAAAGACTTTCTAGGGTTCTGTTCTTCCTTCTTCTTCCTATTCCTCTTCTAGCTTTAAAAAGGACATGTCAGTTACTGCTTTGGCCAGGATAAAGGTGCCAGTCCCGAGTTTCAGGCTGGAGCGTTTTGGTTTGTCTTTGTGTAGGGTTTGTTCTTTCTAGGTGTCGTATTTCTATGTTGGGTAATGGTTTCCCAATTAGAGGCAGCTGTGTGTCGTTGTCTCTAATTGGGAACCATATTAAACTAGTAGGTTTCACTCTGGGTTCGTATTATTGTATGTTCATAGCTGTGTTTGTCTGTTCAGTTATGTTCATCGTTCACGTTCTCCGTTCTTTGTTTTGTTCCGTCTTGTTCCGTGGATTTATTAAATCATGTATTCTGGCTACATCGCTGCGTCTTGGTCTGTCCCCTCAGTAGAGAATCGTGACAGAATAACCCGCAAGCGAAGACCAAGCAGCGGGAGTGCTGGACCAGGGAGGACCTCATCGGATCTCGCCTGTACGAGGAGTCCGTAAGGCTGCCCAAGAAGCTTTTGGGGAGAGCACACGAGGAGGTTGGCGGTTCAGGAGGGACTCCTGAGCCAACCCCTCGTGCTTTATGGAGAGGCGTTGGGGAGGCGTGCTTGAAGGGAGGCCGTGCTATGCAGTGTTGCGCACGGTTTCCCTATAGGGATTCAGAGGCGGTGCGAGTGATTCCCGCTCCACTCATCAGTCGAGGAAAATAAGTGTTCAGCCAGAAAGAGTGAATTGCCATCGCTGCGCACTAAGTCCCGATCGTCTCCTGGGACCGGATATCCTGCTCCAGCTCCGTGTGCGGTGTCTCGATGCGTGTCCGCAGGCCCAGTGCGAGAGATCCCAGCGCCACTCATTGGTCGGGCGAGGTCTGTGTGCTACCTGGGAGAGTGGTGCCAACTCTGCAGCCAGACCTCCAGTCGCCTTTTGCCCAGGTCCATGTTATCCTGTGGTCTTGCGGGCAGAATCTCGATGCGTATCCACAGCCCAGTCGAGAGATTCAGCTCCACTCACCCATGAGACCAGGGTTAGTGAGCTAGCTGGAAGGTATGGTGTCGGCTCTCCATATCAGATCCCGGTCGAGCGGAGGTTTCTGCGTCCAGTCCCGTTCCACGCTCCGAGATCCCTGTTCCACGTTCCAAGATCCCTGTTCCACGTTCCAAGATCCCTGTTCCACGTTCCAGATCCCTGTTCCACGTTCCAAGATCCCTGTTCAGCGTTCCAAGATCCCTGTTCGGCGTTCCAGATCCCTGTTCCACGTTCCGAGATCCCTGTTCCACGTTCGAGATCCTGTTCCGTTCGAGATCCCTGTTCGGCGTTCCGAGATCCCTGTTCCGCGTTCCAGATCCCTGTTCAGCGTTCCAAGATCCTGTTCAGCGTTCCAAGATCCCTGTTCCGTGTTCCAAGATCCCAGTCCGTGTAGTGGTGTCTACGCGTCCAGTCCCTGCTCCACGCGCAGCTCGTGCGCTCCGAGAGTCAACCGCGTCCTGCTCGGCCGCGCGCAGCTCCCGTGCGCTCCGAGTCAACCACGTCCTGCTCGGCCCAGCGCGCAGCTCGTGCGCTCCGAGAGTCAACACGTCCTGCTCCGGCTCCGGCGCGCAAGCTCCCGTGCGTTCAGAGAGTCAACACGTCTTGCTCGGCCCAGCGCGCAAGCTCCCGTGCTCGAGAGTCAACCGCGTCCTGTTCGGCTCTCCGGCGCTGCAAGCTCCCGTGCGCTCCGAGAGTCAGCACGTCCTGTTCGGCTCCGCGCGCAGCTCACGTGCGCTCCGAGTCAACGCGCGTCCTGTCCGGCTCCGGCGCACCAAGCTCCCGTGCGTTCAGAGAGTCCAGCACGTCCTGTCGGCTCCGGCGCACCAAGCTCCCGATGCGTTCAGAGAGTCCAACGTCCTGTCGACTCCGGCGCACCAAGCTCCCGATGCGTTCAGAGAGTCAGCTACGTCCTGTCCGGCTCTCCGGCGCACCAAGCTCCCGTGCGTTCAGAGAGTCAAGTCACGACCAGTTCCTGCTCCACGCACCAGAGTCCCAGTGAGCATCCAGGTCCAGTACTGCCAGTTCCTGCTCCACGCACCAGCGTCCCAGTGAGCATCCACAAGTCAATGCGACCAGTTCCTGCTCCCACGCGCAGAGTTCAGTGAGCATCACAAGTCCAGTACTGCCAGGTTCCTGCTCACGCACCAGAGTTCAGTGAGGCATCACAAGTCCAGTACTGCCAGTTCCTGCTCACGCACCAGAGTTCCAGTGAGCATCCACGAGGTCAGTGCGACCAGTTCCTGCTCACGCACCAGAGTCCCAGTGAGCATCACGAGGTCGAATGCGACCAGTTCCTGCTCCACGCACCAGAGTCCCAGTGAGCATCAGGTCCAGTACTGCCAGTTCCTGCTCCACGCGCAGGTTCCAGTGAGCATCACAAGTCCAGTACTGCCAGTTCCTGCTCCGCACCCAGAGTTCAGTGAGCATCACGAGGTCAGTGCGACCGGTTTCCTGCTCCGCGCGCAGAGTCCCAGTGAGCATCACAGGTCCGAGTGCGACCAGTTCCTGCTCCACGCACCAGAGTCCCAGTGAGCATCACGAGGTCAGTACTGCCAGTTCCTGCTCCACGCTGCCAGAGTCCCAGTGAGCATCACGAGTCCAGTACTGCCGTTCCTGCTCACGCACCAGCGTTCCAGTGAGCATCACGGGTCCAATGCGGCCAGTTCCAACTCACGCACCAGGTTCAGGAGAAGGCCCAGGGCCTCAGGTTCTGGATGTCAGACCAGCACGGCCAGCACCGGGCCTCCACCTGGGACAAAGCGACCCACCGAAGACCCCCACAGACTTTTGGCGCGTCCGAGTCAGCGCCTTTGGGGGGTGCTATGCGCCCAGTCGAGTTTCAGGCTGGGCGTTTTGGTTTTGTCTTTGTGTAGGGGTTTGTTCTTTCTAGGTGTCGTATTTCTATGTTGGGTAATGGTTCCCAATTAGAGGCAGCTGTGTGTCGTTGTCTCTAATTGGGAACCATATTAAACTAGTAGGTTTCACTCTGGGTTCGTGGGTTGTGTATGTTCATAGCTGTGTTTGTCTGTTCAGTTATGTTCATCATTCATTCGTTCTCCGTTCTTTGTTTTGTTCCGTCTTGTTCCGTGTTTATTAAATCATGTATTCTGGCTCACATCGCTGCGTCTTGGTCTGTCCCCTCAGTAGAGAATCGTGACAAAAGGTGTGACAGATTTTTTATTTGTCTTTCCTCTGATGTCTCTCTCTCTCTCTCTCTCTCTCTCTCTCTCTCTCTCTCTCTCTCTCTCTCGCTCTCTCTCTGTCTCTCTGTCTCTCTCTCTCGCTCTCTGTCTCTCTCTCTCTCTCTCTCTCTCTCTCTCTCTCTGTCTCTCTCTCTCGCTCTCTCTCTGTCTCTCTCTCTCTGTCTCTCTCTCGCTCTCTCTCTCTGTCTCTCTCTCACTCTCTCTCTGTCTCTCTCTCTCTCTCTCTCTCTCTCTCTCTCTCTCTCTCTCTCTCTCTCTCTCTCTCTCTCTCTCTCTCTCTCTGTAACAGACTAAACTGCTGTGGGGCACATAACTGGTGGCACTGTGTCAGGTAGAGGAGTGTGTGGGGGTGGAGGAGAGAACCTGACACTGCTCTCAGCTCCCCCTCTGACAGACACAGACAGGTGTCCTCCCTCCCCTATTCCCCCTTCCCCCTCTTCCTCCTCACCCCCTCCTCCACTCTGAGCCAGGCCTGTTTCCCAGCCTGATTCCTCTCTACTCAGTAGCCTACAGGCAGAGCTACAGGCAGGGAGAGAGAAAAGGCAAGGTAGAGGCAGAGGCAGGGAGAGAGACAAGGCAAGGTAGAGGCAGAGGCAGGGAGAGAGACAAGGCAAGGTAGAGGCAGAGGCAGGGAGAGAGACAAGGCAAGGTAGAGGCAGAGAGAGAGACAAGGCACGGTAGAGGCAGAGGCAGGGAGAGAGACAAGGCAAGGTAGAGGCAGAGGCAGGGAGAGAGACAAGGCAAGGTAGAGGCAGAGAGAGAGACAAGGCAAGGTAGAGGCAGAGGCAGGGAGAGAGACAAGGCAAGGTAGAGGCAGAGAGAGAGACAAGGCAAGGTAGAGGCAGAGACAGGGAGAGAGACAAGGCAAGGTAGAGGCAGGGAGAGAGACAAGGCAAGGTAGAGGTAGAGGCAGAGAGAGAGACAAGGCAAGGTAGAGGCAGAGGCAGAGGCAGAGAGAGAGACAAGGCAAGGTAGAGGCAGAGGCAGTGAGAGCGAAGGCATGGTAGAGGCAGAGAGAGAGACAAGGCAAGGTAGAGGCAGAGAGAGAGACAAGGCAAGGTAGAGGTAAAGAGAGAGAGACAAGGCAAGGTAGAGGCAGAGGCAGGGAGAGAGAAGGCTAGGTAGAGGCAGAGAGAGAGAGACAAGGCAAGGTAGAGGCAGAGACAGAGGAAGAGACAGGGAGAGAGACAAGGCAAGGTAGAGGCAGAGACAGGGAGAGAGACAAGGCAAGGTAGAGGCAGGGAGAGAGACAAGGCAAGGTAGAGGCAGGGAGAGAGACAAGGCAAAGTAGAGGCAGAGGCAGAGGCAGGGAGAGAGACAATGCAAGGTAGAGGCAGAGACAGGGAGAGAGACAAGGCAAGGTAGAGGCAGAGACAGGGAGAGAGACAAGGCAAGGTAGAGGCAGGGAGAGAGACAAGGCAAGGTAGAGGCAGAGACAGGGAGAGAGACAAGGCAAGGTAGAGGCAGAGAGAGACGAGGCAAGGTAGAGGCAGAGAGAGAGACAAGGCAAGGTAGAGGCAGAGACAGGGAGAGAGAAGGCAAGGTAGAGGCAGAGAGAGAGACAAGGCAAGGTAGAGGCAGAGACAGGGAGAGAGACAAGGCAAGGTAGAGGCAGAGAGAGGGAGAGAGAAGGCAAGGTAGAGGCAGAGAGAGAGACAAGGCAAGGTAGAGGCAGAGGCAGGGAGAGAGAAGGCAAGGTAGAGGCAGAGAGAGAGACAAGGCAAGGTAGAGGCAGAGACAGGGAGAGAGACAAGGCAAGGTAGAGGTAGAGAGAGAGACAAGGCAAGGTAGAGGAAGAGACAGGGAGAGAGACAAGGCAAGGTAGAGGCAGAGGCAGGGAGAGAGAAGGCAAGGTAGAGGCAGAGAGAGAGACAAGGCAAGGTAGAGGCAGAGACAGGGAGAGAGACAAGGCAAGGTAGAGGCAGAGACAGGGAGAGAGACAAGGCATGGTAGAGGTAGAGGCAGAGGCAGGGAGAGAGACAAGGCAAGGTAGAGGCAGAGGTAGAGGCAGGGAGAGAGACAAGGCAAGGTAGAGGCAGAGGCAGGGAGAGAGACAAGGCACGGTAGAGGCAGAGGCAGGGAGAGAGACAAGGCAGAGGTAGCGGCAGAGTAAGAGATAGCTCTATGAAGGCTTGCCTGCCTGAGTATATTTAGACAGGAGTACACCACCGGGCTTTTGAGGTTGTATCCTCTTGTTCTCTGGTCTCTGTATCTCGGTCGTGGACACAGATCTGACAGGGCTCCTCTGACATGATCACAACGTCTCTCTCTTTGTGGCTGGGAAGTCTTGCAGCAGCACTGAGGCAGCGAGAGATCTCTGACAACGTCCCAAATAGCACCCTATTCGCCATATATAGTGCACTACTTTTCAACGGAGCCCGTAGTGCACTGCATAGGGAATAGTGTGCCATTAGGGATGCAGGCTCTGTGTTGTTGGGTTTTTCACGCAGTCCAGGAGAACAGATGATTCTACCCACTCTCCAGTTAGTTCTGATATTAACCATGGTGACAATGACAGCCTTCTTCGCCTCCGAGCTGGCTGGGAGACATGCCGTGTGTGTGTGTCGCTCTCTATCTGGGACCGCTAGCTACCTACTGTCACATGCCTTCGATTCATTTCTTTCCAAATCTTTCTTTCCCCTTCTTGCCTCTTTTGACCTCACCCTTTCCCAGTCCCCTCCCACTCACGAGGCAATACGCTTGACCTCATCTTTACTAGAGGCTGTTCTCCTACTAATCTCACTGTAACCCCCCTCCAGGTCTCTGTTCTCCTACTAATCTCACTGCAACCCCCTCCAGGTCTCTGTTCTCCTACTAATCTCACTACAACCCCCCTCCAGGTCTCTGTTCTCCTACTAATCTCACTGCAACCCCTCCAGGTCTCTGTTCTCCTACTAATCTCACTGTAACCCTCCAGGTCTCTGTTCTCCTACTAATCTCACTACAACCCCCCTCCAGGTCTCTGTTCTCCTACTAATCTCACTGTTACCCCCTCCAGGTCTCTGTTCTCCTACTAATCTCACTGCAACCCCCTCCAGGTCTCTGTTCTCCTACTAATCTCACTACAACCCCCTCCAGGTCTCTGTTCTCCTACTAATCTCACTGTAACCCCCCTCCAGGTCTCTGTTCTCCTACTAATATCACTGTAACCCCTCCAGGTCTCTGTTCTCCTACTAATCTCACTGCCACCCCCCTCCAGGTCTCTGTTCTCCTACTAATCTCACTGCAACCCCCCTCCAGGTCTCTGTTCTCCTACTAATCTCACTGTAACCCCCTCCAGGTCTCTGTTCTCCTACTAATCTCACTGTAACCCCCTCCAGGTCTCTGTTCTCCTACTAATCTCACTACAACCCCCTCCAGGTCTCTGTTCTCCTACTAATCTCACTGTAACCCCTCCAGGTCTCTGTTCTCCTACTAATCTCACTGCAACCCCCTCCAGGTCTCTGTTCTCCTACTAATCTCACTGTAACCCCTCCAGGTCTCTGTTCTCCTACTAATCTCACTGTAACCCCTCCAGGTCTCTGTTCTCCTACTAATCTCACTGTAACCCCCCTCCAGGTCTCTGTTCTCCTACTAATCTCACTGTAACCCCCTCCAGGTCTCTGTTCTCCTACTAATCTCACTGTAACCCCCTCCAGGTCTCTGTTCTCCTACTAATCTCACTGTAACCCCCTCCAGGTCTCTGTTCTCCTACTAATCTCACTACAACCCCCTCCAGGTCTCTGTTCTCCTACTAATCTCACTGCAACCCCCCTCCAGGTCTCATGCTGATTGTAAACTGTAATTACATTGAGAAATATTTGGTAATTAGCTGTTGCTGTTGGCTGCTATGGTTTAGCATTGGGCTGGTAGTTGGCTGCTTTAGCTATGGTTCAGCATTGAGGTGGGAGTCCTTCATAGTATAGCCGTGATGTAGACCACATTGCTCTGGGTTGGAGGCTGAGGGATTTGACGAGAAAAGGCATTGAAGGTTCACACACAGTGGGACTAAGGTAGATTTGCACTTGGGAGATGTGGGACAACTATCTACCGTCATTTACAAGTAAATTAGTGTTCGGAGTCTGACAGGGCATTAAAACCCCATAGCTTTCTCAGATTCACTTTGTACCTGTTTGAAGATAACTGTAAACAGAGTGTGTGTGTGTGTGACTTCTCCCTCACCCAGACAACCAGTCTGCTGAGAAGCTCTGACGCTTGAAGGGTAGGGCAGGTATGAGAAATGTTCCCTTCTGAAAGAGTGAACGTGTGAAAGGAAATTAACACATATCGTGGGAGGGAACACATCTGTAGCACAGACTTTGCCCAGGTTGCGATAGACTACAGCCTCTCACAGGAATATGTTTTCTCTCACTGTCACACACACAGACACACACACACGAACGCACGCACACACACACACACAGCGTAAACAAGCCTAGTGCTCTACTAGTGTGTGACTTTACCGTGGGAGAAGGCAGAGCAGAAAGCCCCTAGGCTGACTCGGCACCACCCATATACCCCTTGGAAAACAGTTGTCTACAAAGAGAAACTCAATTAAATCAGGGCCAGGACAGTTGTTTACTAGCAGAAAGTAATTCAGTCCATTAAAACTTCTTAGGGAGCAGTGGGGCGCTACCGCCCCAGCCACGACAACATCCGGTAAAAATGCAGAGCGCCAAATTCAAAATTACACATGTGGTAATATAAAAACATGAATGAAAATGTTGCAAACTGTTCAAAAGCTTAGATACTTCTACCAGGACAGAGTATACCAGCTCTTCTAACAGGATGGAGTATACCAGCTCTTCTACCAGGATGGAGTATACCAGCTCTTCTAACAGGATGGAGTATACCAGCTCGTCTAACAGGATGGAGTATACCAGCTCTTCTACCAGGATGGAGTATACCAGCTCTTCTACCAGGATGGAGTATACCAGCTCTTCTAACAGGATGGAGTATACCAGCTCTTCTACCAGGATGGAGTATACCAGCTCTTCTAACAGGATGGAGTATACCAGCTCTTCTACCAGGATGGAGTATACCAGCTCTTCTACCAGGATGGAGTATACCAGCTCTTCTACCAGGATGGAGTATACCAGCTCTTCTAACAGGATGGAGTATACCAGCTCTTCTAACAGGATGGAGTATACCAGCTCTTCTACCAGGATGGAGTATACCAGCTCATCTACCAGG
>CM059785.1:3285000-3355000 GCA_030435695.1 Brachymystax lenok tsinlingensis
ACAGGGTGTTGTGTGTAGATATGGATACAGGGTGTTGTGTGTAGATATGGATACAGGGTGTTGTGTGTAGACATACTGCAGAATGTTCAACAGGAAGAATCATGCAACATGTAGTTAAATAACACAGTGTTGACAGAGACTGTACCACGAGAGGGCTACTGCTCTGCTACGATAGTAATCTGTGAGTTTTTGTGTGTGTGTGTGTGTGTGTGTGTGTCATCAGTCTGCTCCATAATCATAATCCTATCTGACATCGGACGGATAACAGACTAGAACCTGCAGTTCTTTAAGTATCTACATCGCTTAGCTGCCAGTCTAGCCGACTCAGAAACTCTCAGCCTCTCAGCCTCTCAGCCTCTCAGCCTCTCAGCCTCACAGCCTGTTAGCCTCTCAGCCTCTCAGCTTCACAGCCTGTTAGCCTCTCAGCCTCTCAGCTTCACAGCCTGTTAGCCTCTCAGCCTCTCAGCTTCACAGCCTGTTAGCCTCTCAGCCTCTCAGCTTCACAGCCTGTTAGCCTCTCAGCCTCTCAGCTTCACAGCCTGTTAGCCTCTCAGCCTCTCAGCCTCACAGCCTCTCAGCCTCTCAGCTTCACAGCCTGTTAGCCTCTCAGCCTCTCAGCCTCTCAGCTTCACAGCCTGTTAGCCTCTCAGCCTCTCAGCCTCTCAGCCTCTCAGCCTCTCAGCTTCACAGCCTGTTAGCCTCTCAGCCTCTCAGCTTCACAGCCTGTTAGCCTCTCAGCCTCTCAGCCTCTCAGCTTCACAGCCTGTTAGCCTCTCAGCCTCTCAGCTTCACAGCCTGTTAGCCTCTCAGCCTCTCAGCCTCTCAGCCTCTCAGCTTCACAGCCTGTTAGCCTCTCAGCCTCTCAGCTTCACAGCCTGTTAGCCTCTCAGCCTCTCAGCCTCTCAGCTTCACAGCCTGTTAGCCTCTCAGCCTCTCAGCTTCACAGCCTGTTAGCCTCTCAGCCTCTCAGCTTCACAGCCTGTTAGCCTCTCAGCCTCACAGCCTCACAGCCTCACAGCCAGAGGAGATATACAGAGATACTGTGTTACCTGTAGTTCTGTCCATCTCCTCCATCTCTTACATCTGTCCTGACCTCTCTCTTCTTTATGATTCCCTTCTTTGATGAGTGTTAAGTGGAAGATGTGTTGCATGGCACAGGATGAGACAAGATGTTCTGGTGACTGACATAAATACCTGACACAGTGACACTTATAAGGCAGAGGAGAGGAGGGCACAAACACTATGCCCGCGTCTCAAACGACACCGTGTTCCTTGTTCCCTATACACTACTTTAGACCAGTTCCCTATATAGTGCACTACTTTAGACCAGTTCCCTATACACTACTTTAGACCAGTTCCCTATACACTACTTTAGACCAGTTCCCTATACACTACTTTAGACCAGTTCCCTATACACTACTTTAGACCAGTTCCCTATACACTACTTTAGACCAGTTCCCTATACACTACTTTAGACCAGTTCCCTATACACTACTTTAGACCAGTTCCCTATACACTACTTTAGACCAGTTCCTATACACTACTTTAGACCAGTTCCCTATACACTACTTTAGACCAGTTCCTAGACCAGTTCCCTATACACTACTTTAGACCAGTTCCCTATACACTACTTTAGACCAGTTCCCTATACACTACTTTAGACCAGTTCCCTATACACTACTTTAGACCAGTTCCCTATACACTACTTTAAACCAGTTCCCTATACACTACTTTAAACCAGTTCCCTATACACTACTTTAAACCAGTTCCCTCTACACTACTTTAGACCAGTTCCCTATACACTACTTTAGACCAGTTCCCTATACACTACTTTAGACCAGTTCCCTATACACTACTTTAGACCAGTTCCCTATACACTACTTTAAACCAGTTCCCTATACACTACTTTAAACCAGTTCCCTATACACTACTTTAGACCAGTTCCCTATACACTACTTTAGACCAGTTCCCTATACACTACTTTAGACCAGTTCCCTATACACTACTTTAGACCAGTTCCCTATATAGTGCACTACTTTAGACCAGTTCCCTATACACTACTTTAGACCAGTTCCCTATATAGCGCACTACTTTAGACCAGTTCCCTATACACTACTTTAGACCAGTTCCCTATACACTACTTTAGACCAGTTCCCTATACACTACTTTAGACCAGTTCCCTATATAGTACACTACTTTAGACCAGTTCCCTATACACTACTTTAAACCAGTTCCCTATACACTACTTTAGACCAGTTCCCTATACACTACTTTAGACCAGTTCCCTATATAGCGCACTACTTTAGACCAGTTCCCTATACACTACTTTAGACCAGTTCCCTATACACTACTTTAGACCAGTTCCCTATACACTACTTTAGACCAGTTCCCTATATAGTACACTACTTTAGACCAGTTCCCTATACACTACTTTAGACCAGTTCCCTATACACTACTTGAGACCAGTTCCCTATATAGTGCACTACTTTAGAAAGGTTCCCTATATAGTGCACTACTTTAGACCAGTTCCCTATATAGCGCACTACTTTAAACCAGTTCCCTATACACTACTTGAGACCAGTTCCCTATATAGTGCACTACTTTAGAAAGGTTCCCTATATAGTGCACTACTTTAGACCAGTTCCCTATATAGCGCACTACTTTAGACCAGTTCCCTATACACTACTTTAGACCAGTTCCCTATACACTACTTTAGACCAGTTCCCTATACACTACTTTAAACCAGTTCCCTATACACTACTTTAGACCAGTTCCCTATACACTACTTTAGACCAGTTCCCTATACACTACTTTAGACCAGTTCCCTATACACTACTTTAAACCAGTTCCCTATACACTACTTTAGACCAGTTCCCTATACACTACTTTAGACCAGTTCCCTATATAGCGCACTACTTTAGACCAGTTCCCTATACACTACTTGAGACCAGTTCCCTATACACTACTTTAAACCAGTTCCCTATACACTACTTTAGACCAGTTCCCTATACACTACTTTAGACCAGTTCCCTATACACTACTTTAGACCAGTTCCCTATACACTACTTTAGACCAGTTCCCTATACACTACTTTAAACCAGTTCCCTATACACTACTTTAGACCAGTTCCCTATACACTACTTGAGACCAGTTCCATATATAGTGCACTACTTTAGACCAGTTCCCTATACACTACTTTAAACCAGTTCCCTATACACTACTTTAGACCAGTTCCCTATACACTACTTGAGACCAGTTCCCTATATAGTGCACTACTTTAGACCAGTTCCCTATATAGTGCACTACTTTAGACCAGTTCCCTATACACTACTTTAGACCAGTTCCCTATATAGCGCACTACATTAGACCAGAGACCATACTGTGTTGTCTCAGAGAGCTGAGATGAGGGTAGCAGTTGTGTTGTGTGCTGCCAGAGGCTGTGGAAAGAGAGCAGATACACACAGACACACAGACACACACACACCGTGTCTCGAAAGTCTCTCTCTGCAGTCATGAAGGAGTCATCTACTGTGCTTGACAATGGCATCCCTTTTTCAAACGCACCCTTCCTCATGACACTACTATAGACACACAATGACACCACTGTCATGAGGCTAGCCAGAAACTGACTATACAGCCCATTATAATGTCATGAGGCTAGCCAGGAACAAATCACACCATGACTGTATACTCCTAGCATTGACAAGATGACCACGTTCGTGAAGGGTTCGCTGCTTCGCCAATCCAAAGCCCTGGATTAACACTGAGGTACAGGGCTACTGCACACAGGGCTATCGCAGCCAACCCCGAGGCTACAGCTGAGGACAGGAACAAGTACAAGAAGTCCAGCGACAGCCTCCAGAGTCAGCAAAACAAGCAAAGGATATTATAGGAATAAGGTGGAATTAATAAACTACACAGGCTCCGACGCTCGCCGCATGTTGCATGGGGCTACAGTCTATTACGGATCACAAAGGAAGACCCAGCCGTGATCTGCCCAACGATGCTTCTCTACCAGACCAACTCAATGCATTTTATATATGCACACTTTGACAAAAACAACACTGAGCCGTGTACGAGGTCCCCCGCCGTCCCAGAGGACTTGGTGATCTCGCTCTCTGAGGCCGACGTTAGTAAGGTTTTTAATCAGGGTCAACACTCGTAAGGCCGGCGGGGTCGGACGGTATTCCAGAGCATGTTCACAGAGCATGCTCAGACCAACTCTACGGCTTCACGCCACAATGACTATCGTTTGTATCACACACGTCTGTAGTCATGAAGTGCTTTGCAAGGCTGGTTAGCGCTTTGCAAGGCTGGTTAGCGCTTTGAAAGGCTGGTTAGCGCTTTGAAAGGCTGGTTAGCGCTTTGAAAGGCTGGTTAGCGCTTTGCAAGGTCACATCGACGGGGCAACAGTGGAGCTGGTCGAGAGCTTCAAGTTCCTCTGTGTAAAAATCACTAAGGACTCGTCAGTCGTGAAGAAAACAGTTGTAGGCATGGCCCCCTCAGATCCTCAAAAAAGTTATACAGCTGCACCCATTGAGAGCGTCTTGACTTGGTATGGCAACTACACCGACCTACACCGCCCTGTAGCAACTACAACGCAGGGAGCTCGGCCCCAGCACCTCACTGAGGCCGAGCTCCCTGCCATCCAGGACCTCTATATCAAGCAGCGGGAAAAGGAGTCCCGCCACCCAAACCATAGACTGTTCTCCCTGCTACTGCACGGCAAGTCTGACAGCTTCTATCTCCAAACCATAGACTGTTCTCCCTGCTACTGCACGGCAAGTCTGACAGCTTCTATCTCCAAGCCATAACACTGCTAAATAGAAAACAGAATGGCTAACAAACTATCTGCGTTGTGGACACTCATACACACTCACTGTACTCACACTCACTACACACTCACTCATACTGACACTCTACACAAACAAACACACACATACACATTCATACTGACGCCACACACACTCACACACACACACACACACACACACACACACACTTATATACAATCATCACATACGCTGCTGCTACTCCATCTATCATATATCCTGATGCCTAGTAACTTACCCCTATACATATTACAGCATATTGGATGACTGTCATTCATATTCCATTCACCCAGTTCAATGTCACATCGATAGGTTGAGGCTACTACATGATACTATAATTGTTCCTATACTCATCATGAGGTTGATACAACCAAGCCTATGAATTAAAGTTTACAACGTAGGTGCACACAGGCCGAGAGACAAGTTGGAGGAATCAAGGTGACAGACACTGACACATTCAATACTGCCTTGCACACACTGGCCCGCATCTAGCTGATCTAGAGTGTGATCATTAGTCCAACAGTTGCAAATGAGAGTTTCTATTGGACAAATTAGGTCAGTTTGCTTCCGTTTAAGAAAAGTTTTTCAACATAATTGGCGGAATGAATACACCCCTGATCACACGCGAACACAGTTCACTTTCAAAGCAGCCACGTACAAACAGCATGATCACTTTGCTCGTTGTAATTCCTTCACGCATCTACGCACTCTCCTCCTCTCACCTCTTCCCTTCGCTTGTGGACTTCAGTGCAACAACATCATCAGCTGTCTGCGACCAGGCGAAAATAACTTTCCAAGCCAAACCTTCATATCATAACCGCTAACCGCTACACACAGCCTACATCGTTGTCACCGTATTAGCTAACGTCATAGCTAGACAACACAGCTACTAGAACTAACGCATTAGTAAACCCGCTACCTTCATGCTATTCAGTACAGTCAGCAAGCAGTTCAACAGTTACACCGGCGGGCCCCGGTGGCAATACATTAATAAAGCTTAACTTGACTTAGAATAATTCCAGTGTTGGATAGCCATAGCCAGCTAGCTAACATAGCATCTCTCTCTGTTTGAGCTGGGTGTTTGAGTAGGCTAAACTATCTAGCTGAATTCGCTAGCTAATTAAGTGAAAGGGGAACGTTTTTTTTTTTATTATGAAATCTCTCTTGCTTCTCCTTCATTTTTAAAGAAATGAATTTGTTGAAAAACTGTTCAACTATTGTATTTCTCTCTCTTTGAGTCAACTACTCAGTACATTTTATGCACTGCAGTGCTAGCTAGCTGTAGCTTATACTTCAGTACTAGATCATTAATTCTCTGATCCTTTCATTGGGTGAACAACATGTCAGTTCATGCTGCAAGAGCTCTGATAGGTTGGAAGACGTCCTCAGGAAGTTGTCATGATAACTGTGTAAGTCTATGGACGGAGGTGAGGACCATGAGCCTCCTAGTCAATGTACCCAGTAGAGGACAGAAGCTAGCTGTCCTCCGGCTACACCATGGTGCTACCCTACAGAGTGCTGTTGAGGCTACTGATGAAAAACAGTGTGCTTTAATCAATTATTTGGTGACGTGAATATATTTAGTACAGTTTTATCTAAAAAATGCTAACTTTTTTAATGTTTCACAATTTGTATTTATAAAGAATTCACAGAGGAGGATGGTCCTCCCGTTCCTCCTCTGAGGAGCCTCCACTGACCACTGTTTATCATATATCCTGATGCCTAGCCACCTTACCCCTATACATATCTAACCCTACTAATTCAGTATCCCTGCACATTGTAAATATGGTACTGGAACTGACCCTGTAACTGACCATGTAGATAGCTTACTTACTTCCTTGTGTTATTATTTATATGTCTCATGTGTTTTTTGTTGTACTTAACTTTTTATAAATGTTTTAATAGTACTACCGATATATCGATTATTTCATTATTGGGAACGAGCAAGGAAGAAAAGGCATTTCACTGTACTTGTGCAGGTGTCAATAAATCTGTGTTTCTATCACTCCTGTGATACTGACGAAGAGCAGCAGCTGCTGAAAGAGTAATGCTCTCATTCCAGAAGACTGTCAGGAAGCATCCTGACCCATAAATCTCTCTTTTAGAAAACATATCCTTGTATTATTGATGACTAATAAATGGAAGAAGGGCGGAGAGAGAGGCTGACAGGATATGACTGGGAATGTCTACGTCCCAAATGGCACCTTAGTCCCTATATAGTGCACTACTTTTGACCAGAGCCCAATGGCACCCTAGTCCCTTTATAGTGCACTACTTTTGACCAGAGCCCTATAGAACCCTAGTCCATATATAGTGCACTACTTTTGACCAGAGCCCAATAGCACCCTAGTCCCTATATATTGCACTACTTTTGACCAGAGCCCAATAGCACCCTAGTCCCTATATAGTGCACTACTTTTGACCAGAGCCCAATAGCACCCTAGTCCCTATATAGTGCACTACTTTTGACCAAAGCCCGATGGGCCTTAGGACGCCATTTGGGACACGACCACTATCTGTCTGCAAGGTTAGGCTTAACAAGGAGAGTCCCCTTCTTCTATCAGCCTGTAGACTAAACCCTGTCTCAGCTCTATACATGTATTTTGACTGTGTAAAATATTTTAAAGGAAGCCTCTACCGACAGTGTTATGAATGCATAGGACAATTTGGACTCATCAGACCAAAGGACAAAAAGCGCTTGATAGTTTTTGCGACTGCACTTAAAGAAACGTTCAAACTTCTTGAAATGTTCCGTATTGACTGACCTTCATGTCTTAAAGTAATGATGGACTGTTATTTCTCTTTGCTTATTTGAGCTGTTCTTGCCATGATATGGACTTGGTATTTTACCAAATAGGGCTATCTTCTGTATAGCCCCCTACCTTGTCACAACACAACTGATTGGCTCAAACACATTAAGAAGGAACGAAATTCCACAAATTAACTTTTAAGAAGGCACACCTGTTAATTGAAATGCATTCCAGGTGACTACCTCATGAAGCTGATTGACAGAATGCCAAGAGTGTGCAAAGCTGTCATCAAGGCAAAGGGGGGCTACTTTGAAGAATCTCAAATGTAAAATATATTTTGATTTGTTTAACACTTTTTTGGTTGCTACATGATTCCATATGTGTTATTTCACAGTTTTGATATCGTCACTATTATTCTACAATGTAGAAAATAGTTAAAAAAAAAGAAAAACCCTTGAATGACGAGGTGTGTCCAAACGATTGACTGGTTGTCTGTGTTTCCTTATACGTGTATATGCAGCTCAGTGCCCACTGATGCAATGGTATTCTATGTGAAGTATGGAGAGTTGGACATTGGTCAATCTCTTCCCAAAATAACGGACTGTCTGGAATCTGGCTGCACTTCTCTGTCTTACCAATAGAGGGTAGAAAAAAAACAGAACTGACGTCAGGCATATGGAATGGAAAGCTCCCAATACTCCACTGAATTCTGTTGATGTGGAATTTGATTACAGAGAGATGGGGAATATGGTGTGGGAGATTACAGAGAGATTGGGAATATGGTGTGGGAGATTACAGAGAGATGGGGAATATGGTGTGGGAGATTACAGAGAGATGGGGAATATGGTGTGGGAGATTACAGAGAGATGGGGAATATGGTGTGGGAGATTACAGAGAGATGGGGAATATGGTGTGGGAGATTACAGAGAGATTGGGAATATGGTGTGGGAGATTACAGAGAGATGGGGAATATGGTGTGGGAGATTACAGAGAGATGGGGAATATGGTGTGGGAGATTACAGAGAGATTGGGAATATGGTGTGGGAGATTACAGAGAGATTGGGAATATGGTGTGGGAGATTACAGAGAGATTGGGAATATGGTGTGGGAGATTACAGAGAGATGGGGAATATGGTGTGGGAGATTACAGAGAGATTGGGAATATGGTGTGGGAGATTACAGAGAGATGGGGAATATGGTGTGGGAGATTACAGAGAGATGGGGAATATGATGTGGGAGATTACAGAGAGATGGGGAATATGGTGTGGGAGATTACAGAGAGATGGGGAATATGGTGTGGGAGATTACAGAGAGATGGGGAATATGGTGTGGGAGATTACAGAGAGATGGGGAATATGGTGTGGGAGATTACAGAGAGATTGGGAATATGGTGTGGGAGATTACAGAGAGATGGGGAATATGGTGTGGGAGATTACAGAGAGATGGGGAATATGGTGTGGGAGATTACAGAGAGATGGGGAATATGGTGTGGGAGATTACAGAGAGATGGGGAATATGGTGTGGGAGATTACAGAGAGATGGGGAATATGGTGTGGGAGATTACAGAGAGATGGGGAATATGGTGTGGGAGATTACAGAGAGATGGGGAATATGGTGTGGGAGATTACAGAGAGATGGGGAATATGGTGTGGGAGATTACAGAGAGATGGGGAATATGGTGTGGGAGATTACAGAGAGATTGGGAATATGGTGTGGAGATTACAGAGAGATGGGGAATATGGTGTGGGAGATTACAGAGAGATGGGGAATATGGTGTGGGAGATTACAGAGAGATGGGGAATATGGTGTGGGAGATTACAGAGAGATTGGGAATATGGTGTGGGAGATTACAGAGAGATGGGGAATATGGTGTGGGAGATTACAGAGAGATGGGGAATATGGTGTGGGAGATTACAGAGAGATGGGGAATATGGTGTGGGAGATTACAGAGAGATGGGGAATATGGTGTGGAGAGATTACAGAGAGATGGGGAATATGGTGTGGGAGATTACAGAGAGATTGGGAATATGGTGTGGGAGATTACAGAGAGATGGGGAATATGGTGTGGGAGATTACAGAGAGATGGGGAATATGGTGTGGGAGATTACAGAGAGATTGGGAATATGGTGTGGGAGATTACAGAGAGATGGGGAATATGGTGTGGGAGATTACAGAGAGATGGGGAATATGGTGTGGGAGATTACAGAGAGATGGGGAATATGGTGTGGGAGATTACAGAGAGATTGGGAATATGGTGTGGGAGATTACAGAGAGATGGGGAATATGGTGTGGGAGATTACAGAGAGATGGGGAATATGGTGTGGGAGATTACAGAGAGATGGGGAATATGGTGTGGGAGATTACAGAGAGATGGGGAATATGGTGTGGGAGATTACAGAGAGATGGGGAATATGGTGTGGGAGATTACAGAGAGATTGGGAATATGGTGTGGGAGATTACAGAGAGATGGGGAATATGGTGTGGGAGATTACAGAGAGATGGGGAATATGGTGTGGGAGATTACAGAGAGATGGGGAATATGGTGTGGGAGATTACAGAGAGATGGGGAATATGGTGTGGGAGATTACAGAGAGATGGGGAATATGGTGTGGGAGATTACAGAGAGATGGGGAATATGGTGTGGGAGATTACAGAGAGATGGGGAATATGGTGTGGGAGATTACAGAGAGATTGGGAATATGGTGTGGGAGATTATAGAGAGATAACTCCAAGAGCTTGTTATGAGGGAATCTGAGCAAGAAACAGCAGGGTGTTGGAATGGAGTTGGATCACAGTACTAATCTCACTGTGGAGTTGGATCACAGTACTAATCTCACTGTGGAGTTGGATCACAGTACTAATCTCACTGTGGAGTTGGATCACAGTACTAATCTCACTGTGGAGTTGGATCACAGTACTAATCTCACTGTGGAGTTGGATCACAGTACTAATCTCACTGTGGAGTTGGATCACAGTACTAATCTCACTGTGGTGTTGGATCACAGTACTAATCTCACTGTGGAGTTGGATCACAGTACTAATCTCACTGTGGAGTTGGATCACAGTACTAATCTCACTGTGGAGTTGGATCACAGTACTAATCTCACTGTGGAGTTGGATCACAGTACTAATCTCACTGTGGAGTTGGATCACAGTACTAATCTCACTGTGGTGTTGGATCACAGTACTAATCTCACTGTGGAGTTGGATCACAGTACTAATCTCACTGTGGTGTTGGATATACACAGAACAGATCTCACTGTGGTGTTGGATACCTGGGGTGGGTAGCCTAGTGGTTAGAGCGTCGGGCTGGTAACCAAAAGGTTGCTAGATCGATTCCCAGAGCTGACAAGGTCAAAAACTGTCGTTCTGCCCCTGAACAAGGCAGTTAACTCACTGTTCCTAGGCCGTCATTGTCAATAACTGACTTGCCTAGTTAAATAAAATATATACACAGATCGCTCTGTGGTGTTGGATATACACAGAACAGATCTCCTTCTCTCTCATACCTGCAGTCTAGTTTCTCCAGTTCAAAGTGTGGGTTGAAGTTGAGGATGACACGTTGGGAGGGTTCTGGAGCGGTGACGACCCAACGACAGTTCTGATGAGGGGGATACTCCAGGGGGTACCCTGGGGTGGTGATGTACCCGGCGTTGCTGGCGTCAAAATGTCCACCACACGCCTCACCTACAGGACAGACAACACAGAGGTTTCAGTCAGAACATGGAGATAATAAACACCTTATCTAGTCTGGAGATAATAAACACCTTATCTAGTCTGGAGATAATAAACACCTTATCTAGTCTGGAGATAATAAACACCTCATCTAGTCTGGAGATAATAAACACCTCATCTAGTCTGGAGATAATAAACACCTCATCTAGTCTGGAGATAATAAACACCTCATCTAGTCTGGAGATAATAAACACCTTATCTAGTCTGGAGATAATAAACACCTTATCTAGTCTGGAGATAATAAACACCTTATCTAGTCTGGAGATAATAAACACCTTATCTAGTCTGGAGATAATAAACACCTCATCTAGTCTGGAGATAATAAACACCTTATCTAGTCTGGAGATAATAAACACCTCATCTAGTCTGGAGATAATAAACACCTCATCTAGTTTAGTCTTGGTTAAAATCTGGGTCTACAAATGTCTGTGGCAAGAGACTATACATCCTCATACCAAACTGCAGAGCCTCACAATGTCATACTTCCTGGACTCAGCTATTTGGAGCAGGAGAACAGCTTGAATATCACCATGACATCTACCACTGGTGAATGATCCTTCCTACCAAATCTATGGCGGCGCGTTAGGGTTAAACTGTCCACACTGTATTCTCACTGTTCCCGTAGCAGAACAATCAGTAAACCCGAGGACACATTAGGATCACAGTGGTGCGCTATCTGCCTGTCTGTTGACCAATAACCCTGCCTATCTGTAGTGGAACACTGAGACAGGAAGTGACGGACAGGCTGTCTCTGTGTTAGAGGTCAGGGGTCAGGTTAACGCTGTGAGTTAGATGGAGTGGCTCACAAAGCATCCATTCTGACACGACACACAAACACACTCACATAAATCCCCACACACACACACACACATACACATAGGAAGCTTAAAGACAGGGTGTTAATTTTCCTCTCCTCTCTGTGTATCATATGCACAATGAATAAGCCCTTCAGTTGCCAACCACAGTCACAATAGATATACCTTTCACACAGAATGACTTAACCAAAACAGCAGCCCAGACTGATTTAATGTGTTAGAGAGGCAGGAAGGAAGACAGGCATGTCATATGTAGACCATTAGACAACATGGTCTACAAGACAACAGTAGAGCAGAGCAGAATAGACTAGAGTAGAATAGACTAGAGTAGACTAGAGTAGAATAGACTAGAGTAGACTAGAGTAGAGTAGACTAGAGTAGAACAGAGTAGAGTAGACTAGAGTAGAACAGAGTAGAGTAGAATAGAGTAGAACAGAGTAGAATAGAATAGAGTAGAACAGAGTAGAGTAGACTAGAGTAGAATAGACTAGAGTAGAATAGAGTAGACTAGAGTAGAGTAGACTAGAGTAGAACAGAGTAGAGTAGAATAGAGTAGAACAGAGTAGAGTAGACTAGAGTAGAATAGACTAGAGTAGAATAGAGTAGAACAGAGTAGAGTAGACTAGAGTAGAACAGACTAGAGTAGACTAGAGTAGAATAGACTAGAGTAGACTAGAGTAGAATAGACTAGAGTAGACTAGAGTAGAACAGAGTAGAATAGAACAGAGTAGAATAGAGTAGAGTAGAATAGAGTAGAACAGAGTAGAGTAGACTAGAGTAGAACAGAGTAGAGTAGACTAGAGTAGAATAGACTAGAGTAGAATAGAGTAGACTAGAGTAGAGTAGACTAGAGTAGAACAGAGTAGAGTAGAATAGAGTAGAACAGAGTAGAGTAGACTAGAGTAGAATAGACTAGAGTAGAATAGAGTAGACTAGAGTAGAATAGACTAGAGTAGAATAGAATAGAGTAGCCTAGATTAGAATAGAATAGACTAGAGTAGACTAGAGTAGAGTAGACTAGACTAGAGTAGAGTAGAGTAGAGTAGAGTAGAGTACAGTACAGTAGAGTACAGTACATTAGAGTAGAGTACAGTACATTAGAGTAGAGGAGAGTAGAGTACAATACAGTAGAGTAGAGTACAGTACATTAGAGTAGAGGAGAGTAGAGTACAGTTCAGTAGAGTAGAGTATAATACAGTAGAGTAGAGTGCAGTAGAGTTCAGTAGAGTAGAGTAGAGTACATTAGAGTAGAGGAGAGTAGAGTAGAATACAGTAGAGTAGAGTAGAGTAGAGTTCAGTACAGTAGAGTAGAGGAGAGTAGAGTAGAGTACATTAGAGTAGAGTACAGTACATTAGAGTAGAGTAGAGTAGAGTACAGTACAGTAGAGTAGAGTAGAGTACAGTACAGTAGAGTAGAGTACAGTACATTAGAGTAGAGGAGAGTAGAGTACAGTACAGTACAGTAGAGTACAGTACATTAGAGTAGAGGAGAGTAGAGTACAATACAGTAGAGTAGAGTATAGTACAGTAGAGTATAATACAGTAGAGTAGAGTACAGTACATTAGAGTAGAGTAGAGTAGAGTACATTAGAGTAGAGTAGAGTATAGTACAGTAGAGTAGAGTACAGTACATTAGAGTAGAGTAGAGTAGAGTTCAGTACAGTAGAGTAGAGGAGAGTAGAGTACAGTACAGTACAGTAGAGTACAGTTCAGTACAGTAGAGTAGAGTAGAGTACATTAGAGTAGAGTAGAGTACAGTAGAGTACAGTAGAGGAGAGTAGAGTAGAGTAGAGTAGAGGAGAGTAAAGTACAATACAGTAGAGTAGAGTACAATACAGTAGAGTAGAGTATAGTACAGTAGAGTATAATACAGTAGAGTACAGTACATTAGAGTAGAGTAGAGTACATTAGAGTAGAGTAGAGTATAGTACAGTAGAGTAGAGTACAGTACATTAGAGTAGAGGAGAGTAGAGTACATTAGAGTAGAGTAGAGTACAGTAGAGTAGAGTAGAGGAGAGTAGAGTACAATACAGTAGAGTAGAGTACAGTGTTTTATATGTACAACCTATGTTGACTGCAGCACAGCCAAGTGTTGTAACAGAATGGAAGATACAACAAACACACACACACACACACACACACACGTTGTAGTTGGTGTCTCTCCAGCCCCATGGTAGTGTCCCAGCAGGAGGTTCTGGAAGGCCTTCAAACAGACACGTTTGATTGACAGTTTGAGGTCTGCTTGTGTGGCTGGCTTTCACACACACACACGCACACACGCACACACTGTGGCTGGCTTCCACCACAATATCTGTGAACCATTACATCTCAACATCGGCTCTATGCCAGACAGTTCCTCTCTCCTGGAACACAGTGAACCTTGTGGGTCATATCCCCTTCACTCTTCACCACTGTTACGTCTCCTGCACACTAGAAAGGAACACTAGAACACTAGATTACTGGAACACTAGTTCTAGAACACTACAACACTCCTAGAACACTAGATTACTGGAACACTAGTTCTAGAACACTACAACACTCCTAGAACACCAGATTACTGGAACACTAGTTCTAGAACACTACAACACTCCTAGAACACTAGATTACTGGAACACTAGTTCTAGAACACTACAACACTCCTAGAACACCAGATTACTGGAACACTAGTTCTAGTACACTACAACACTCCTAGAACACCAGATTACTGGAACACTAGTTCTAGAACACTACAACACTCCTAGAACACTAGAACCCAGGTTCAACACAGACCTGGTGTCGTTCAAACTGTCTGCCTGCACACTGCATGGCTTAATGCCCACTGCTGTGAATGGCCCCTGCCTGTCCTTTTCAATGTGTCACATATTGAAAAGGAACAATAACAACTAGATGCCTCAACTGTAATAGACTTTGAAGTGTTGACATTTCCACAGCTATTATATCTTAAAAGACATGTTTTATGTACTGTGGTCTCTTTTCCGCTGCTCTTCGAAACTTATTCACTACCAAATATAGGTCCACAGTACGCCAACAAACACACACACAGACGTGCCCGTACACAAGCACACGTTTCAGGTATATTAATCCATCAAAAATGACTTTTGAGGGTGGGGAACAGGGTGGGGGTGGGGAACAGGGTGGGGTACAGGGTGAGGTACAGGGTGGGGCACAGGGTGGAGAAAGAGACAGGCAGACAGGGAGCCTAGTGGAGAGAGAGACAGACAGGGAGCCAAGTGGAGAGAGAGACAGACAGGGAGGGAGCCTAGTGGAGAGAGAGACAGACAGACTGGGAGCCAAGTGGAGAGAAAGACAGACAGGGAGCCTAGTGGAGAGAGAGACAGACAGGGAGCTTAGTGGAGAGAGAGACAGACTGGGAGCCTAGTGGAGAGAGAGACAGACAGGGAGCATAGTGGAGAGAGAGACAGACAGGGAGCATAGTGGAGAGAGAGACAGACAGGGAGCTTAGTGAAGAGAGAGACAGACAGACAGGGAGACAGGGAGCCCTGGTGAGGGGTGAACAGAGGTGTGTTCCTGTCTCCTGTAGACAGACACATCATCAACAGCAGCATCAGGCCCTACGAAGCCCTCGGAGACTCTCCTACCCGCCAACTGTTTTCTAAACCTCCCGCCTCCCCTACCCTCCATCCGTTATCTGAGCCTCCTGTCCGCCCGCCTGCTATCAGTCGTGATGTTGTCAGAAACAAACCGTTTCCTCTCCTTTCTTCCTCCACTAGCTATCCTATTGCATGTTTGTGGTTTCAGTGCATGATCACACCACAACACGTCCCTCCATAAATAATTGTAAACGGGTGCTAAGCGTCCACACAAACACACACACACACACACACTAAATAAGAGTAAACAGTGCTAAGCATCCACACACACACACACACACACTAAATAAGAGTAAACGGGTGCTAAGCAGCCAAGTGGGGAATGAGAATACGGATGATTTATTTATCTTCACTCTCTCTCTCTCTCTCTGGCATGTTCTGAATCTGATAACTCTGTTTCACCGATTCAGCACTTTCTGCCTGCCTCGCCGGATTAAACTAGCTCTTGTTTGTTGGCCTGAATTGCAAATACTGTATCTGACCTTGTTTGGAAAGAGTTAGAGATGAATTTCCCTAAAAGTTTCCTGGGGAGTCTGTTCCCTTCCCAAAGAGCCTAAGATACATATTGTAAAGGAGGTGTGAAAACAATGAACGATGAACTCGTTCGGTGATCCCATTTCATAATTCATACATGAGTCGTCTTTTCAGATAGATTAAAGAGGATGATTTTATGTTTTTTTAATGAGCACGGCCTTATCTCTGGTAAAGCATATTGGATGACTGTCATTCATATTCCATTCACCCAGTTCAATGTCACATCGATAGGTTGAGGCTACTACACAATACTATAATTGTTCCTATACCCATCATGAGGTTGATACAACCAAGCCTATGAATTAAAGTTTACAACGTAGGTGCACACAGGCCGAGAGACAAATTGGAGGAATCAAGGTGACAGACACTGACACATTCAATACTGCCTTGCACACACTGGCCCGTATCTAGCTGATCTAGAGTGTAATCATTAGTCCAACAGTTGCAAATTAGAGTTTCTATTGGACATATTCAGGTAGGGCTCTGTTTGCAACACAACACAACACACACACCATAACACACACAACAACACACACAACACAGATAACATACACACAACACAACACACACACAACACAACACACACACAACACGACACACACATCCAGTAACACACACACACACACCAAAACACACACACAATGTAAAACACACACAACACAACACACACACACCATAACACACACACATACCATAACACACACACAACACACACACACAACACAACACACACACATTCACAACACAACACACACACACACATACCATAACACACACACACAACACACACTCAACACACACACAACATAACACACATACCATAACACACACACACAACACACACACAACACAACACACAGACATTCACAACAAAACACACACAACACAACACACACATACCATAACACACACAACTTAGTAAACACACAACACAACACACACACAACACAACACACACACATTCACAACAAAACACACACAACACAATACACACATACCATAACACACACAACTTAGTACACACACACACAACACAACACACACACAACACAACACACACATGCCATAACACACAAACAACACACACAGAACGTAACACACATACCATAACACACACACAACACAACACACACACAACACAACACACACATGCCATAACACACAAACAACACACACAGAACGTAACACACATACCATAACACACACACAACACAACACACACACACCACAACACACACACAACACAACACAGACATACGTTAAGGTGGGGGTCCTAGACTCAACACTGGAAACACACAACACGATTAGAGAACCTCCTAGACTCAACACTGGAAACACACAACATGATTAGAGAACATCCTAGACTCAACACCGGGAAACACACAACATGATTAGAGAACATCCTAGACTCAACACCGGGAAACACACAACACGATTAGAGAACCTCCTAGACTCAATCCGGGGAAACACACAACACGATTAGAGAACCTCGTAGACTCAACACCGGAAACACACAACACGATTAGGACGGTCAAACCCCGATTTGGTGATTTCTGGTGTATCATCAAAATAAATAAATCTGAGCATGTTTTTGGACTCATTCAATAGTTTGTACCTGATTAAGTACGATTCCATTGAAAATGAATGTTGACAGTTAAATGTATAATACTCAAAGTTGAAAATGATGCTGTCGCTGATTCCTGCTGACAAGACATTTTGATGAATAGTCCAATGCTAAAACACAGCTTTAACGGGTCCAAATCAATAACCAATATACAGAAACAGTTTGGGATATATTGAAAGCCTAAAAAATAAAATGTACTATCTACACACATGCAACAATAGTAATCAGATTACTGGTATAAAAAAAAAACAAGAAACACCAAAAACCCTGTTGTTTTGACAAGTGGCAATAAATCACTGATATTGATTAGGGGGGGGGAATCTGGTTGTATGCGCTGTTGAAACTATAACAACAACAACAACAACAAACAAATACATTGAAACAGGAGATTTTTTTTACCTGCAGTCAGCTTCATTTTCAAAGTATTGGATTTTGGTACATGGGGTCACCAAAACAGATAAGAGAAACACGACACTGTTTTGTCAATCACTCAATATGGATTATAACGTTAAAATTCAGTTGTGCAAGGGGTGGAGAGATGAGGTTGCACGTCCTGTTAAAACTAAGACAGCTTCAAAACCACACGGAATCTGGGAATAATGTGTACATCACTGGTTAGAGGACAATTTGTAGAAGACAGCCAGCTACATTTTGAAGTGTTGCATTTTGATTCAAGTGGGTCGCCAACGCAGTAAAGTGTTAATTACTCATATCGCTCATAATCAACAGATTGTGGGCAAAACTGTTTGGGTTGTGTGCTCGATTTCAATGTACATTATACAAAGGCAACACTGAAACTTGGAATAACCCATGCATGGTTGGTTAGATGAGAACTTGTAGAATAGTTATTTTGGAAGAGGCGGATGTTGATTTCGGGAGGCTGTCATCACAGAAAGGGAAATAAAACATGTTTTCTGTCAGCTAACTTCAACGAATCGCAACCCACCGTAGGACATCAACAGTTACAACGGTTGTCTGCTACATTTAGTGATCGTTTGACTGTCAAATCAGCGTATTCGCGTGTGGCCAGCGGATTTTATAGATATTATTTGTGCCGTTTGAGAAAGAAAATTATTAATACCTTTAGAATCCCTTTAGAATCCCTTTAGAATCCCTTTAGAATCCCTTTAAAATCCATTTAGAATCCCTTTAGAACCCCTTTAGAATCCCTTCAGAATCCATTTAGAATCCCTTTAGAACCCCTTTAGAACCCCTTTAGAATCCATTTAGAACCCCTTTAGAATCCCTTTAGAACACCTTTAGAATCCATTTAGAATCCATTTAGAACCCCTTTAGAATCCTTTTAGAATCTATTTAGAATCCCTTTAGAATCCATTTAGAATCCCTTTATAATCCATTTAGAATCGATTTAGAACCCCTTTAGAATCCCTTTAGAATCCCTTTATAATCCATTTAGAATCCATTTAGAACCCCTTTAGAATCCCTTTAGAATCCCTTTAGAATTCCTTTAGAATCCCTTTAGAATCCCTTTAGAATCCATTTAGAATCCATTTAGATCCTTTAGAATCCCTTTAGAATCTATTTAGAATCCCTTTAGAATCCCTTTAGAATCCATTTACAACCCCTTTAGAATCCCTTTAGAATCCATTTAGAATCCATTTAGAATCCTTTTAGAATCCCTTTAGAACCCCTTTAGAATCCCTTTAGAATCCCTTTAGAACCCCTTTAGAATCCCTTCAGAATCCATTTAGAATCCCTTTAGAACCCCTTTAGAATCCATTTAGAACCCCTTTAGAATCCCTTTAGAATCCCTTTAGAACCCCTTTAGAATCCATTTAGAATCCCGTTAGAATCCCTTTAGAATCCCTTTAGAACCCCTTCAGAATCCCTCCAGAATCCAATTAGAATCCCTTTAGAATCCCTTTAGAACCCCTTTAGAACCCCTTTAGAATCCCTTTAGAATCCATTTAGAATCCATTTAGAACCCCTAGAATCCCTTTAGAATCCCTTTATAATCCATTTAGAATCCATTTAGAACCCCTTTAGAATCCCTTTATAATCCATTTAGAATCCATTTAGAACCCCTTTAGAATCCCTTTAGAATCCCTTTAGAATTCCTTTAGAATCCCTTTAGAATCCTTTTAGAATCCATTTAGAATCCATTTAGATCCCCTTTAGAATCCCTTTAGAATCTATTTAGAATCCCTTTAGAATCCCTTTAGAATCCATTTACAACCCCTTTAGAATCCCTTTAGAATCCATTTAGAATCCATTTAGAATCCTTTTAGAATCCCTTTAGAAACCATTTAGAACCCCTTTAGAATCCCTTTAGAATCCATTTAGAATCCCTTTAGAACCCCTTTAGAATCCCTTCAGAATCCATTTAGAATCCCTTTAGAACCCCTTTAGAACCCCTTTAGAATCCATTTAGAACCCCTTTAGAATCCCTTTAGAACCCCTTTAGAATCCATTTAGAATCCATTTAGAACCCCTTTAGAATCCCTTTAGAATCTCTTTAGAATCCCTTTAGAATCCATTTAGAATCCCTTTATAATCCATTTAGAATCGATTTAGAACCCCTTTAGAATCCCTTTAGAATCCCTTTATAATCCATTTAGAATCCATTTAGAACCCCTTTAGAATCCCTTTAGAATCCCTTTAGAATTCCTTTAGAATCCCTTTAGAATCCCTTTAGAATCCATTTAGAATCCATTTAGATCCCCTTTAGAATCCCTTTAGAATCTATTTAGAATCCCTTTAGAATCCCTTTAGAATCCATTTACAACCCCTTTAGAATCCCTTTAGAATCCATTTAGAATCCATTTAGAATCCTTTTAGAATCCCTTTAGAACCCCTTTAGAATCCCTTTAGAATCCCTTTAGAACCCCTTTAGAATCCCTTCAGAATCCATTTAGAATCCCTTTAGAACCCCTTTAGAATCCATTTAGAACCCCTTTAGAATCCCTTTAGAATCCCTTTAGAACCCCTTTAGAATCCATTTAGAATCCCGTTAGAATCCCTTTAGAATCCCTTTAGAACCCCTTCAGAATCCCTCCAGAATCCAATTAGAATCCCTTTAGAATCCCTTTAGAACCCCTTTAGAACCCCTTTAGAATCCATTTAGAATCCCGTTAGAATCCCTTTAGAATCCCTTTAGAATCCCTTCAGAATCCAATTAGAATCCCTTTAGAATCCCTTTAGAACCCCTTTAGAACCCCTTTAGAATCCCTTTAGAATCTGACGTACCTGTATTTGAATTCCTGCGACAGACTCAGTAGAACATATGGAGAGAACTGTTCAAGGAAAGAAAACTATGTAAATACATATTCTGCTCCTTTTCTGCACCAATTGGTAGATTTAAAAATCCTCTAATGTTATTATTTAGGGTTAGGAAAGTATTGATGAATAATATAGAAACAGGTTTGGAGAGCCTTTACACACTAAATATAGTGGTAAATAAAGAATACAGTGTTTTGATTCATCCTGACAGTTGCCATATTCAAGTTCAATCCATTAAATATTGGAAGGTGAGAAAAGTGTACAATAGGGGTTGACCAGTAGTCCTATGAATCTACCCTAATTCCACTCACTGATCATGGAGCTGTGATGACAACGGTCCAGTCGCTGTGAACCCGGGCACCAGGCTCCAGGTTTAAACTGCCTTCCATAATGATTTCAAATAGGCTACAGGTCCCAAAGGATTGCACAACATGTTATATGTTAACCTGTTATGATCCACTATTGCTAGCGATCCTCAGGAACAACCACACCAACGCGACAGAGGAAAGAATGGGCAACTAACGATCGAACGGAATGATGATTGTGGCTAATATTGAACACGATACAAATGATTAAAAAAAATAGAGTGAAAGGTATAGGCATAGAATTAAAACAATCTAGAAATCCTGAATAAACTCAGTAAGTTTGGCTCTATACGTGGCGACAGAAGCCTATAGCTTGGGTTTCCAAATGTCATCCCTGCAAGTTATAAGGCCAGCATTTCATGAACTTCACCGCGGAAAAGGTGATATGTTGATATGATTCAGTTTGCTGCCATATAACTGGTTTCACATTTGTCTCTAGCGATCGTAAAATAGATCGGAAACAATTGGCATTTATAATTACAATTACATTATTCCCTTAAAAATACACGTTTTTTTAAAGACCTAGCTCTTATCAAGTAGCTCTTAACAATAGCTCTTATCAATAGCTCTTATCAATAGCTCTTATCAGTAGCTCTTATCAATAGCTCTTATTAATAGCTCTTATCAATAGCTCTTATCAGTAGCTCTTATCAGTAGCTCTTATCAATAGCTCTTATCAATAGCTCTTATCAATAGCTCTTATCAGTAGCTCTTATCAATAGCTCTTATCAGTAGCTCTTATCAGTAGCTCTTATCAAGTAGATTTTATCAATAGCTCTTATCAGTAGCTCTTATCGATAGCTCTTATCGATAGCTCTTATCAATAGCTCTTATCAGTAGCTCTTATCAATAGCTCTTATCAGTAGCTCTTATCAGTAGCTCTTATCAATAGCTCTTATCAATAGCTCTTATCAATAGCTCTTATCAAGTAGTAAATGACAGTGCATGGAGAATGGCGTCATTTATATCAGAAGAAATTAGATGTTTTTCTACTTGTAACCAACAGGTTGCTTCACCTTATTCATCGTTTCATCCAGGTCAGAATATGGTGTATCTGTAGACACACCTCCACCACACCTTCATTAATACAGTGTATCTGTAGACACACCTCCACCACACCTTCATTAATACAGTGTATCTGTAGACACACCTCCACCACACCTTCATTAATACAGTGTATCTGTAGACACACCTCCACCACCACACCTTCATTAATACAGTGTATCTGTAGACACGCCTCCACCACACCTTCATTAATACAGTGTATCTGTAGACACACCTCCACCACACCTTCATTAATACAGTGTATCTGTAGACACACCTCCACCACACCTTCATTAATACAGTGTATCTGTAGACACACCTCCACCACACCTTCATTAACATGGTGTATCTGTAGACACACCTCCACCACACCTTCATTAATACAGTGTATCTGTAGACACACCTCCACCACACCTTCATTAATACAGTGTATCTGTAGACACACCTCCACCACACCTTCATTAATACAGTGTATCTGTAGACACACCTCCACCACACCTTCATTAATACAGTGTATCTGTAGACACACCTCCACCACACCTTCATTAATACAGTGTATCTGTAGACACACCTCCACCACACCTTCATTAATACAGTGTATCTGTAGACACACCTCCACCACACCTTCATTAATACAGTGTATCTGTAGACACGCCTCCATCACACCTTCATTAATACAGTGTATCTGTAGACACGCCTCCACCACACCTTCATTAATACAGTGTATCTGTAGACACACCTCCACCACACCTTCATTAATACAGTGTATCTGTAGACACACCTCCACCACACCTTCATTAATACAGTGTATCTGTAGACACACCTCCACCACACCTTCATTAATACAGTGTATCTGTAGACACACCTCCACCACACCTTCATTAATACAGTGTATCTGTAGACACACCTCCACCACCACACCTTCATTAATACAGTGTATCTGTAGACACACCTCCACCACACCTTCATTAATACAGTGTATCTGTAGACACACCTCCACCACACCTTCATTTCTTTGATCTCCACCCGAAACGAATAGCAGGTTAATAGCATGCTATTTCTCATGCTTCAGTTCAAGATCAAAGAGGAAAGTGCGCACAAAAAAGGAATTCCGTTCCATTTCCGTTCCATTTCCCATTCCATTTCCCCTTTCCATTTCCAGTTCCATTTCCCCTTTCCATTTCCTGTTCCATTTCCCTTTTCCATTTCCAGTTCCATTTCCCCTTTCCATTTCCAGTTCCATTTCCCCTTTCCATTTCCAATTCCATTTCCCGTTCCATTTCCCTTTTCCATTTCCCGTTCCATTTCCCCCACAGTGAAGCAGTTGCAGCAGCCCATTACTTCAACTGCCTTATCATGGTGTGTAGTCGGGCTACACAGAACTAGGACCAAATCTAATGCCATTTTATATACATTTTATACCACTGTGTACAAGCGAGAGGAGAAAATCTCTTGTAATGGAATTGAGACGAGACATCTCCTGATGCAAAGTGTAAATACAAACAAAATAAGTTATTGAGGGAGGATAAATCCATGACCAAAACAACAACATAATTATCCTCTCAAACTGTTGCTTCACGTGAAGCAGTCTACACACACACACACACACACACACACACAGAAAACACACACACATGGGCGCGTTCCCGTGGTGCAGCTGTTAACTGCTAGCAAATCAACAGAAAGAGAAACAGCAGCAGATTTAAGCAGGTGGCTTGTGTTTCACTACAGTCACTAACTTGGACCAGAAAACACAACAGAAACATACCAAGCCGCTAGTTGTTGCTGCCAGGCGAGCCAAAGGAGAAAGGACTGGATTATACTGCAGTAGAAAACACTGGCTGGATGGAAACTGCTGTCTGTAATTTTGTAATTGACTAACAGTAGCCAACAATTGTTTATTTATCCATATGATGAGCTAGCCTGGTTAAACCAGCCAGACTGAACACCTCTTTCTCTCTTTCTCTCTTTCTCTCTTTCACTCTCTCTCACTCTCTCTCTCTCTCTCTCTCTCTCTCTCTCTCTCTCTCTCTCTCTCTCTCTCTCTCTCTGTCTCTCTCTCTCTCTCTGTCTCTCTCTCTCTCTCTCTCTCTCTCTCTCTCTCTCTCTCTCTCTCTCTCCTCCCTCTATCTCTCTCTCTCTCTCTCTCTCTCTCTCTCTCTCTCTCTCTCTCTCTCTCTCTCTCTCTCTCTCTCTCTCTCTCTCTCTCTCTCTCTCTCTCTCTCTCTCTCTCTCTCTCTCTCTCTCTCTCTCTCTCTCTCTCTCTCTCTCTCTCTCTCTCTCTCTCTCTCTCTCTCTCTCTCTCTCTCTCTCTCTCTCTCTCTCTCTCTCTCTCTCTCTCTCTCTCTCTCTCTCTCTCTCTCTCTCTCTCTCTCTCTCTCTCTCTCTCTCTCTCTCTCTCTCTCTCTCTCTCTCTCTCTCTCTCTCTCTCTCTCTCTCTCTCTCTCTCTCTCTCTCTCTCTCTCTCTCTCTCTCTCTCTCTCTCTCTCTCTCTCTCTCTCTCTCTCTCTCTCTCTCTCTCTCTCTCTCTCTCTCTCTCTCTCTCTCTCTCTCTCTCTCTCTCTCTCTCTCTCTCTCTCTCTCTCTCTCTCTCTCTCTCTCTCTCTCTCT
Source organism: Brachymystax lenok tsinlingensis (assembly GCA_030435695.1). Taxonomy (NCBI): domain Eukaryota; kingdom Metazoa; phylum Chordata; class Actinopteri; order Salmoniformes; family Salmonidae; genus Brachymystax; species Brachymystax lenok. The sequence goes on from CM059785.1 coordinate 3,310,161, forward strand.
CTCTCTCTCTCTCTCTCTCTCTCTCTCTCTCTCTCTCTCTCTCTCTCTCTCTCTCTCTCTCTCTCTCTCTCTCTCTCTCTCTCATTCTCTCTCTCTATTTTGCTCTCTCTCTCTCTCTCTCTCTCTCCCTCTCTGTCTCCTTCTCTCTCCTCCCTCTCTATCCCTATTTCTCTATCGCTCATGCTATCTCACTATCTCCCTCTCTCTCTCACACACACAGTGTTCAGTCTGGTTACATTAGGCTAGCTCTTCATATGGGTATAAATCAAGTAAGGAGAGCAGTACTAGGACTACCAGGCTACCAGGCTAAGCTACTGTTTTTCTCCCTCCAGGAAAAGCTTCTGATATCTGGTTAGTTCAAAGACTTTCATCGTGGAGATAAGATAATACCTTATCATCTGTGACATGGGGTAACTTATAGTAGTATGAACATTTCAAGACCACATAACACCCCTGCTTTATGCTCATTCAAAAATAACAATGGATTGTAAGGATGAAGATATGAGGCGTTGCGCTATTAGCCTACTATGTTATTACTAAGGTTTAATTATTTATAAGGTGTGTCTAATCGCAAAATTGTAAGATAATGCTTTCAATTACTGTGTCATTATCGATATAACTTTGTGTTATTTCCATGTTAGTACTAGTCCACCATCTATATATTTGGGGTTTTTTTAACGCCAAAAAAAAAACATACCTTTGAAATATGTTTGAGATGAAATTGAAAACCACATGCCATTCGATTTTGAATAGATGGAATCCGTGAAATCCAATAGACAAGAAAAACAAACTTACGTTTTCCCTCACAGACGTGCAGCATGATAATGTTTGTTCCTCCCTTGAGGCTACAGGTCCCTGTCTTGGATATCTAATCTGTCACAAACTGCCCCAGCCTCTACAGCCCTGCTCTCAAGAACAACATTTAAACATGAGGTCAAGCCATTTCAAAGGGCCAAAACGAGAACCGGTTACAAGGGACGACTGCATCCACCCGACTTTTCAAAACGAATCCTCAGCCTAATCGAAGGATGTTTTTCGCCCTGTAGGCTACGTCGTGTGCACTCGCTGATACAAATCAGGTTTTTTTTTATTTGCTAAACAAATAAAACTGTAATTTGACAGCAATCAATGGAAACACTCACTGCCTACGCATTTTAGTCACAAGCTATATGGATTGTTAGGAGGTAAAATTGACTCATGCGGGGTAATACTGTAGCAAGATTTTAAATGATTGTGACAAATAAAATATAAATCATGCCAAAAATGGAAATATGAAACCTTTCAGGTTCCACTAAACACATGGAAATGAATTAATCACAAAATATAAACACAAATCATTACACCAAGACAGTCTAATTAAATCCAAAAACATAATCCACTTATAGAATCAAAGGTTAATCTGACGATATCTGAGAATATATTGGATTTTAATTACAAAATTCTAACGAAGATTTTAGACTCGTCTCATGTCCAGTTAAACCGCTGACTGTTCAGTTCTTATCATTTCAACAGACGCCCCGATGACAAGAGGAGAACAGGAGTTGGGGTTTTTAGGGCGTCATTTAGCGCTGGCGGTTAAGAGCGTACGGCCAGTAACCGTAAACGACTACTGGTTTGAGTCCCCGAGCCGACAGGGTGAAAAACCGGTCGATGTCCCCTTGAGCAAGGCTCTTGACCCTACTCGCTCATGTAAATCGCTCTGATCAAGAGCGACTGCTAAATGACATACATGTTTTAAAATACACTAAAGTACACTAAAACGGTTTAAATGTAATCTCAATTAATGAAATATTTGATGAATTAGTAGGATATTTAGGCTGTAATTGTACGTTCCGTATTTTTTTAATTTTTTTTTTATCGTAAGATTTTGTGTGTAAAATGAAAGATACAACGACGGCCCCGAGAACTAATGGGCTCACGGTGACGCCTGCGGCACGAGGAAAAGCCTCCGTTAAAAAGAGCCCGGTTGACAGTCCCAGCGTTTAAAACACACAGAACGGATTGTTCGGCTGTCACTATCCCGCTCGTTGAATATGTGACTGTCTGTGAGGGAATAAAAACATCTCAATGTGTTAACACGGAGATTTCGACTTGATAGTCTAATCTGGAACATGTGCTGACAGCCCGAAAGAGGCTTCAATCCATATCCAAATAGCCTAACATCGTGAGGGCTAGACGAGGGTTGCTCCACAATTTACAGGGAAACACGTCGTTATCTTCTTCTTTTCCTAAGGCTTTAAGTATAACATAATTCTGGAGCCTATTCTATGGCAGTTTTAGTCATGTTTCAAATCACACGTTTTGTGTGTAAACATTTAACATGTTTTTGTTGTTGTAGTAGGGCGGCAAAAGACACAAAACTTACCTTCTTCACCGATAACTATTCGTGGTAAACAACCCGCCAGTAAACATCCCCAGAGCCACGTTAATATATCCATGTTTCTAGGTGAAGTTTCACCCTCGCCGATCCCGGAGAGAAGTCTTCCCCGTACACTTCCAAACTGTTTTCCCCGCTTACGCGTAACACGCGTCTCCACCGGGAAGAGGTCTGTGCTTGGTGTTCAAACACAACGGCGATGTCGATTCCCACCCGTTTATAACAGTTATTTTGTTTCTTCTTAAAAAACCCAATTCTATTTTGCCCCGTTATTTCAATTCAATAATTTGTAAGATTCAAAAACCATTCTGTCCACTGCGGCGTTCAGAATCAAGACAAAAAAATAAAACATCAATTTCATCCAGAAAATCTTCTATTACAAAATAAATAATGGACCTGTTAAAATATAAAAAAATGATGTGTATGAATTAATTCAGAAGTCCGTAGCGGTTTTTAGTCCACGGAATTGATGCTTTCGCCAGCTGATATCTGAAGAGAGATGGTTTGGTTTTCTCCAAACCAGTGAGAAGATATTTATTTTGTATTTCCTTTGACTTTCTCCCTTCCGGCGCATTTACTTGTCAAAAAAATAAATAAAAAAACTCCACAAAAACTAAAAGAAACACAATCTAAACGAAATAGTCCAATTGTCCAAGGCGCGTACGTCAACAAAAAAGAAAGATATTTCAAAGAATGCGAACCAAAAACGGTCCGTATTGCCTTTATTACCCAGTGTTCTAGTATCTATCAGTAACACTCCGCTCTGTCTCTCTCTCTCTCTCTCTCTCTCTCTGTCTCTCTCTCTCTCTCTCCGCTGTCCAGGCACACAGCTCCTTCCCTCTGCTCTAACTCGGAGTATTCTGGCTTGAGTTTGAAGGCTCCAGTCTCCCAGCAGCGAGAGCGGCAGGCAGGCAGGCAGGCAGGCAGCATGTGTATGTAATAACGTTAGAACGGAGCAGCTATCACATTACAGTCAGCACCTCGACCCGCCTCCCCAACAGCCGCTGATTAAAGAGGACCACTCACTGTTGCAGTTTTCTTTCTGTCATTTAGTTATAAAAAGATGACAAGGAACTGGAAATAAAATAGAAGACTGTGTGTGCGCGCACACAGCCTCACGCCTCATGGTCGTGAAATACCCATGTTGTTGGCTCATGCAGTAACCACCGGTTAGTGGGTTAAAGAAGGCCTAGTATTTCTGGAGATCGGTGGACAAGACACGTATGCTTAGATATGAAACTCCCTATTCTTAGAAAAGAGGAATAAGCATTATACATACAGTCCGTTAGCCACCACCATCATAGGATTACCAAATTGTTGTTACACAAAAATAAGGGGAAGTATGAAGATAGAACGATGTCAGCAAAAAGAAACGTGATACACAGAAGGCATTTATAATAAATTATGAGTTAGAAAGTCATTCAAAGTCAATAGTGTCCACCCCCAAAAAAATATATAATTCATTTTAGGGCACAAACCATGTTATTTCATTGAAATACAGTAGTACTGTACTGTGAAAAATGCTGATATTGTGTTACTGCAGTAGAGATAGCTTGGCATGCCAGCCCAGGCAGTGGAGTGGTAATGTGTGGCTGCGATGGTATAAACGCACCATCCGCTTGACAGCATGCCATGTACCGTAGCGTAACAAGGGCACAGGGGTTGATAGACTCTAAAGAATCAGAATATAAGGTGGGAAAAAACAGAAGGGCTACACAAAAAAAACCTGTAATGGAAAAGACAGAAAGATAGACTTAAGGTGACAATCAAAACCTCATCTCCTCTATAAGGCTATAAGACACTTACGTGTACATACGTCTCACACAGGAGGAGTCAGGACACATGGAACGTAAAAACCAGACGAGATGAGAAACTGTCTCAATTCGACATAAGAGTGAGAAAGCTGAGAAAGAGGGAAATCCGTTTGGGAGTTGTAGGATGGGATAAAAGTCCCTCGCGGCCACACTGAACACATCAAAGCTTCTTCTCTGCATCCATCTAGTTAAAAAACAAAACCAGCCCTTCCCAGGGCCTACCCGCTACTCGCTCCATAACGTACCCACCCTGGACCCACCCAGGCCCGCCCCGTTCGGGTCTCCAACCCACCACACCACCAGCGCTAACTACAGACATGGACTCTTGGTGGAGGCTTTATAATGACACAGCTATACTCTGCAGCAGCCAGCTCACTAGATACACTTCTTCTCAGAATCAGACATCTGGTCCAAAGTAGTGCAATATATAGGGAATAGGGCCTCTGGTCCAAAGTAGTGCACTATATAGGGAATAGGGTGCCTTTTAAGGGGAGAACACATTAGCTGAGGTTTTCAAATCAAATCAAATTTTATACCCCAAATACAACAGGTGTAGACCTTATCGTGAAGTGCTTACTTCCAAGCCCTTAATTAACCAACAATGCACTTTTAAGAAAATAGAGATAAGAAAATATTTACTGCATAAACTAAAGTTTAAAAAAAGTTACGCTAGAAAAACAAAAAGAAAAGAAAAAGCTGGCAGCCCCTACCTCCACCTTCTACTACAGACCCCCAGGCTGGCAGCCCCTACCTCCACCTTCTACTACAGACCCCCAGGCTGGCAGCCCCTACCTCCACCTTCTACTACAGACCCCCAGGCTGGCAGCCCCTACCTCCACCTTCTACTACAGACCCCCAGGCTGGCAGCCCCTACCTCCACCTTCTACTACAGACCCCAGGCTGGCAGCCCTACCTCCACCTTCTACTACAGACCCCCAGGCTGGCAGCCCCTACCTCCACCTTCTACTACAGACCCCCAGGCTGGCAGCCCCTACCTCCACCTTCTACTACAGACCCCCAGGCTGGCAGCCCCTACCTCCACCTACTGCTAAAGACCCCCAGGCTGGCAGCCCCTACCTCCACCTACTGCTAAAGACCCCCAGGCTGGCAGCCCCTACCTCCACCTACTGCTAAAGACCCCAAGGCTGGCAGCCCCTACCTCCACGTACTGCTACAGACCCCCAGGCTGGCAGCCCCTACCTCCACCTTCTGCTACAGACCCCCAGGCTAGCAGGCCCTACCTCCAGTTACTGCTACGGAAAGTTCTGGAGGTATTGCACAGATAAACACTCAGATCCAATTACCTGGGCTAAGCAGGGGGTGGTGCTCCCTACTGGACATGTCTCTGGAGCTCTGCTGTTGGCAGGCTGTGGGCGGTGGGGTCCTGAGCTCATTGCCTCCTTGTCAAGGCTCCCAGATTGTATCCCAGGACTCCCTGGAAAACAGTGGAAAGCGTTACACAGTGGACTATCCTTAGCTAAATAAATGGCATGAGTGAAAATGGCAATGCTCTCTGGAGGAAAACCTTGTCCTGGTATGGGTCTGTGTGGAGTTAAATGGTGGTGAGGAAAGGCACTGCCCAGGAGATAGCTAGTGATAGCTAGTGGCGATAGCTAGTGATAGCTAGTGATAGCTAGTGATAGCTAGGGATAGCTAGTGATAGCTAGTGGCGATAGCTAGTGATAGCTAGTGATAGCTAGGGATAGCTAGGGATAGCTAGTGATAGCTAGTGGCGATAGCTAGTGATAGCTAGTGATAGCTAGTGGCGATAGCTAGTGATAGCTAGGGATAGCTAGTGGAGATAGCTAGTGATAGCTAGTGGTAGGTAGCGTAGGTAGCTAGTGATAGCTAGGGGTAGGTAGTGCTGATAGCTGGTGCCTATATCTGTGGCCAGGGACACACATTGACACACAGTTACACTCTGAGCTGTTATCTGTGTTGAAATGGGAGACTAGCAGATAGATTAGCAAATAGATAGATTTGCAGATAGATAGATTAGTAGATAGATTGATTAGCAGATAGATACATTAGCAGATAGATAGATTAGCAGATAGATAGATTAGCATATATATACATTAGCAGATAGATACATTAGCAGATAGATACATTAGCAGATAGATAGATTAGCAGATAGATGGATTAGCAGATAGATTAGCAGATAGATTGTCAGATGGATTAGCAGATGGATTAGCAGATGGATTAGCAGATGGATTAGCAGATAGATTAGCAGATAGATTGTCAGATGGATTAGCAGATAGATTAGCAGATAGAGATTGCTCTTTCTCTCTCTCAGGCCTCAAATGAGAGAGAGAATAGAATGAAAGAAGTCAGTCACATTTTCCCATGACATGAGTCTAAATTGTAAAGACGCCCCCTCCCCACCCCTCCTGATCCTTCCCCACCCCTCCTGATCCTTCCCCACCCCTCCTGATCCTCCCCCACCCCTCCTGTTCCTTCCCCACCCCTCCTGATCCTTCCCCACCCCTCTTGATCCTTCCCCACCCCTCCTGATCCTCCCCCACCCCTCCTGATCCTTCCATACCCCTCCTGATCCTTCCCTACCCCTCCTGATCCTTCCCTACCCCTCCTGATCCTTCCCCACCCCTCCTGATCCTTCCCCACCCCTCCTTATCCTTCCCCACCCTTCCTGATCCTTCCCCACCCCTCCTGATCCTTCCCCACCCCTCTTGATCCTTCCCTACCCCTCCTGATCCTTCCCTACCCCTCCTGATCCTTCCCCACCACCCCTGATCCTTCCCCACCCCTCCTGATCCTTCCCCACCCCTCCTGATCCTTCCCCACCCCTCCTGATCCTTCCCTACCCCTCCTGATCCTTCCCTACCCCTCCTGATCCTTCCCTACCCCCTGATCCTTCCCCACCCCCTCCTGATCCTTCCCCACCCTCCTGATCCTTCCCCACCCCTCCTGATCCTTCCCTACCCCTCCTGATCCTTCCCCACCCCTCCTGATCCTTCCCTACCCCCTGATCCTTCCCCACCCCTCCTGATCCTTCCCCACCCTCCTGATCCTTCCCTACCCCTCCTGATCCTTCCCCACCCTCCTGATCCTTCCCCACCCCTCCTGATCCTTACTGACCCATCCTTCCTGATCCTTGACACAACTGTGGGAAGCATTGGAGTCAACATGGGCCAGCATCCCTGTGGAATGCTTTCGACACCTTGTAGAGTCCATGTACTGACGAATTGAGGCTGTTCTCAATATTAGGGAAGTGTTCTTAATGTTTTGTACACTCACAGTATACAGTACACAAACACACACACACACACACACACACACACACACACACACACACACACACACACACACACACACACACGTTAGCTTATTCCCGCAGGCCTCATCAATAAGCCATACTGACCTCTCCTCACAGGAAGAAACAGTAAATTAGTATGTCAACGGCACATGAGGCTGTTTTGACACTCTAATTTAGTAGGCTTTCTCCATGGATAGATGGCTTTCTCCCAGCAAGAGAAATTCAAATGTCGTGTGTGTGTGTGTGTGTGTGTGTGTGTGTGTGTGTGTGTGTGTGTGTGTGTGTGTGTGTGTGTGTGTGTGTGTGTGTGTGTGTGTGTGTGTGTGTGTGTGTGTGTGTGTGTGTGTGTGTGTGTGTGTGTGTGTGTGTGTGTGTGTGTGTGTGTGTGTGTGTGTGTGTGTGTGTGTGTCTGTGTCTGTGTGTATGTGTGTGTGTGTGTGTATGTATTTATGTGTGTGTGTGTGTGTGTATGTGTGTGTATGTGTGTGTGTGTGTGTGTGTGTGTGTGTGTGTGTGTGTGTGTGTGTGTGTGTGTGTGTGTCTGTGTGTGTGTGTGTGTGTGTGTGTGTGTGTCTGTGTGTGTGTGTGTGTGTGTGTGTGTGTGTGTGTGTGTGTGTGTGTGTGTGTGTGTGTGTGTGTGTGTGTCTGTGTGTCCTATCCCTCCCTTTTTTTTCCCCCACATCTAAAAAACGCGCAAGAGTTGTTTTCGTTAAGTCCACCCACCACCCACATTAGTACATCTGGTACCGTCCTCTAATCCGCCTGTCCATAGAGGCTCAGCCTCCGAACAGCATTTAACGTTCTGGAGTTTGACGCTGAGATGCAGCCCGCTTCTGTTATCCTGGAGGACTTCCCATAACCTTTATTACCTAGCACTCTGTGGATCCCTGAGTCCTGTTGTCCCCACTGCCAGTGTTTGTAATTATCATGACAAATATTATCATTACGGACATTATCGTTACTCACGACAACAACAACACAACCAGTGCCCGGAGGTTTCCATGAGACAATTGTGCTGTAAAATGTCTGAGCGCTGTGGATTTCACATTATCTTGCCTATTAACTCAGTTCTCCTAAGGTCTCCCTCCTCCTCCTCATAGTTAGAGCGTTGTAGAGCTTCTAGTGTACGTGCGCAGCTTTTAGCCCTGTTCTCTGTCAGAGCAATTCACCTCTGGGCCATAAGGGGGCAGGTGTCTGCCAGGAATACCTGAGTCACAATGAAACTTGACAAAAAAAAAAGGAAAACCAGGGAAAACACATAAAAACTGAACAGAAAGTCCATGCTGAAGGGATACGGGTTGAAGAGACGTGGTGTCAGAAGACAGCATTGCAATGTGTTTCACTGTAGACTCTTGTACCTCTGCACATTGATCTGGTACTCCCTGTATACAGCTCCACATTGATCTGGTACTCCCTGTATACAGCTCCACATTGATCTGGTACTCCCTGTATATAGCTCCACATTGATCTGGTACTCCCTGTATATAGCTCCACATTGATCTGGTACTGGAACTCCCTGTATATAGCTCCACATTGATCTGGTACTGGTAGTCCCTGTATATAGCTCCACATTGATCTGGTACTGGTAGTCCCTGTATATAGCTCCACATTGATCTGGTACTGGTAGTCCCTGTATATAGCTCCACTTTGATCTGGTACTGGTACTCCATGTATATAGCTCCACATTGATCTGCTACTCCCTGTATATAGCTCCACATTGATCTGGTACTCCCTGTATATAGCTCCACATTGATCTGGTACTGGTACTCTCTGTATATAGCTCCACATTGATCTGGTACTCCCTGTATATAGCTCCAAATTGATCTGGTACTGGTACTCCCTGTATATAGCTCCACATTGATCTGGTACTGGTAGTCCCTGTATATAGCTCCACATTGATCTGGTACTGGTAGTCCCTGTATATAGCTCCACATTGATCTGGTACTGGTACTCCATGTATAAAGCTCCACATTGATCTGGTACTCCCTGTATATAGCTCCACATTGATCTGGTACTCCCTGTATATAGCTCCACATTGATCTGGTACTGGTACTCTCTGTATATAGCTCCACATTGATCTGGTACTCAAATTTCCTGTATATAGCTCCACATTGATCTGGTACTTCTTGTATATAGCTTCACATTGATCTGGTACTTCCTGTATATAGCTCCACATTGATCTGGTACTTCCTGTATACAGCTTCACATTGATATGTTACTTCCTGTATACGGCTTCACATTGATCTGTTACTTCCTGTATATAGCTCCACATTCATCTGGTACTTCCTGTATATAGCTTCACATTGATCTGTTACTTCCTGTATATAGCTCCACATTGATCTGTTACTTCCTGTATACAGCTCCACATTCATCTGGTACTTCCTGTATATAGCTTCACATTGATCTGTTACTTCCTGTATATAGCTTCACATTGATCTGTTACTTCCTGTATATAGCTCCACATTGATCTGTTACTTCCTGTATACTATTTCATTATTATTGTTAAACTCTGCATTGTTGGGAAGGGCTAGTGAGCAAGCATTTGACGGTAAAGGCTAGTCGTTGGAGAAATAAATAAATGTATTCTCTGAGAATGTAGACTATTCATACTGAAATGTTTTATCTGCCCAAGAAAGGATAAAGATGGAAAAATAGACGTTTAATTGTTTGGTTCCAAACGTCTCTCCAGCATCTTGTTTTTTCCTCTGCTTGTGATGTGAACAGCCTTTGTTACAGCCAGAAGATGTATTGTTCGTTCCTCAAACCACTGTAGCTGCCTCTAGCTACTATTATCACCAACCTCTAACACGGCTACAGGTATATCAGCCGTTAACATTGTGCCTCTAGCTACTGTTATCACCAACCGCTAACACGGCTACAGGTTTATCAGCCGTTAACATTGTGCCTCTAGCTACTGTTATCACCAACCGCTAACACGGCTACAGGTTTATCAGCCGTTAACATGCTGCCTCTAGCTACTGTTATCACCAACCGCTAACACGGCTACAGGTATATCAGCCGTTAACATGCTGCCTCTAGCTACTGTTATCACCAACCGCTAACACGGCTACAGGTATATCAGCCGTTAACATGCTGCCTCTAGCTACTGTTATCACCAACCACTAACACGGCTACAGGTATATCAGCCGTTAACATGCTGCCTCTAGCTACTGTTATCACCAACCGCTAACACGGCTACAGGTATATCAGCCGTTAACATGCTGCCTCTAGCTACTGTTATCACCAACCGCTAACACGGCTACAGGTATATCAGCCGTTAACATGCTGCCTCTAGCTACTGTTATCACCAACCGCTAACACGGCTACAGGTATATCAGCCGTTAACATGCTGCCTCTAGCTACTGTTATCACCAACCGCTAACACGGCTACAGGTATATCAGCCGTTAACATGCTGCCTCTAGCTACTGTTATCACCAACCGCTAACACGGCTACAGGTATATCAGCCGTTAACATGCTGCCTCTAGCTACTGTTATCACCAACCGCTAACACGGCTACAGGTATATCAGCCGTTAACATGCTGCCTCTAGCTACTGTTATCACCAACCGCTAACACGGCTACAGGTTTATCAGCCGTTAACATGCTGCCTCTAGCTACTGTTATCACCAGCCGCTAACACGGCTACAGGTTTATCAGCCGTTAACATGCTGCCTCTAGCTACTGTTATCACCAACCGCTAACACGGCTACAGGTTTATCAGCCGTTAACATGCTGCCTCTAGCTACTGTTATCACCAGCCGCTAACACGGCTACAGGTATATCAGCCGTTAACATGCTGCCTCTAGCTACTGTTATCACCAACCACTAACACGGCTACAGGTATATCAGCCGTTAACATGCTGCCTCTAGCTACTGTTATCACCAACCGCTAACACGGCTACAGGTTTATCAGCCGTTAACATGCTGCCTCTAGCTACTGTTATCACCAACCGCTAACACGGCTACAGGTTTATCAGCCGTTAACATGCTGCCTCTAGCTACTGTTATCACCAACCGCTAACACGGCTACAGGTATATCAGCCGTTAACATGCTGCCTCTAGCTACTGTTATCACCAACCACTAACACGGCTACAGGTATATCAGCCGTTAACATGCTGCCTCTAGCTACTGTTATCACCAACCGCTAACACGGCTACAGGTATATCAGCCGTTAACATGCTGCCTCTAGCTACTGTTATCACCAACCACTAACACGGCTACAGGTATATCAGCCGTTAACATGCTGCCTCTAGCTACTGTTATCACCAGCCGCTAACACGGCTACAGGTATATCAGCCGTTAACATGCTGCCTCTAGCTACTGTTATCACCAACCACTAACACGGCTACAGGTATATCAACCGTTAACATGCTGCCTCTAGCTACTGTTATCACCAACCACTAACACGGCTACAGGTATATCAGCCGTTAACATGCTGCCTCTAGCTACTGTTATCACCAGCCGCTAACACGGCTACAGGTATATCAGCCGTTAACATGCTGCCTCTAGCTACTGTTATCACCAACCGCTATCACGGCTACAGGTATATCAGCCGTTAACATGCTGCCTCTAGCTACTGTTATCACCAGCCGCTAACACGGCTACAGGTATATCAGCCGTTAACATGCTGCCTCTAGCTACTGTTATCACCAACCACTAACACGGCTACAGGTATATCAACCGTTAACATGCTGCCTCTAGCTACTGTTATCACCAACCACTAACACGGCTACAGGTATATCAGCCGTTAACATGCTGCCTCTAGCTACTGTTATCACCAGCCGCTAACACGGCTACAGGTATATCAGCCGTTAACATGCTGCCTCTAGCTACTGTTATCACCAACCACTAACACGGCTACAGGTATATCAGCCGTTAACATGCTGCCTCTAGCTACTGTTATCACCAACCACTAACACGGCTACAGGTATATCAGCCGTTAACATTGTGCCTCTAGCTACTGTTATCACCAACCACTAACACGGCTACAGGTTTATCAGCCGTTAACATGCTGCCTCTAGCTACTGTTATCACCAACCACTAACACGGCTACAGGTATATCAGCCGTTAACATGCTGCCTCTAGCTACTGTTATCACCAACCGCTAACACGGCTACAGGTATATCAGCCGTTAACATGCTGCCTCTTGCTACTGTTATCACCAACCTCTAACACGGCTAAAGGTATATCAGCCGTTAACATGCTGCCTCTAGCTACTGTTATCACCAACCGCTAACACGGCTACAGGTATATCAGCCGTTAACATGCTGCCTCTAGCTACTGTTATCACCAACCGCTAACACGGCTACAGGTTTATCAGCCGTTAACATGCTGCCTCTAGCTACTGTTATCACCAACCACTAACACGGCTACAGGTTTATCAGCCGTTAACATGCTGCCTCTAGCTACTGTTATCACCAGCCGCTAAAACGGCTACAGGTTTATCAGCCGTTAACATGCTGCCTCTAGCTACTGTTATCACCAACCGCTAACACGGCTACAGGTATATCAACCGTTAACATGCTGCCTCTAGCTACTGTTATCACCAACCACTAACACGGCTACAGGTATATCAGCCGTTAACATGCTGCCTCTAGCTACTGTTATCACCAACCGCTAACACGGCTACAGGTTTATCAGCCGTTAACATGCTGCCTCTAGCTACTGTTATCACCAACCGCTAACACGGCTACAGGTATATCAGCCGTTAACATGCTGCCTCTAGCTACTGTTACGAGACTCACTAATTGGTTCTATTCGTGATTTACTGTATGTAACAATACTGCCTCTTCGTACTGTCTGTTTGGGGCATTACGTCTCAATACCATTCCATGGAAAAATACGGAGAACTGATTTGCATATTGCATACCATTCTTTCTAGACGAAAAACAAAAAAAGGGTAGTTCTGAGAAAGTTGTTGACCTGTAACCACGGAACGCTATGTGACGAGGTCACTAATTATCCTTCGACCACTAAGACGACACGGAACAGAGGGAACAGAACTTTTAATGAACGTCATTTCAAATTTAGTTCTATTACAAAAACTTCAGTATGGCGAGGAGGGGAAAGAAACACAATACCGTGAAATTCCTTCAAGTCAAGTGACAGATCACCTGAAACCATGTTAGTGGGTGATAATATCCTGTAACCATGTTAGTGGGTGATAATATCCTGTAACCATGTTAGTGGGTGATAATATCCTGTAACCATGTTAGTGGGTGATAATATCCTGTAGCCATGTTAGTGGGTGATAATATCCTGTAGCCATGTTAGTGGGTGATAATATCCTGTAGCCATGTTAGTGGGTGATAATATCCTGTAGCCATGTTAGTGGGTGATAATATCCTGTAGCCATGTTAGTGGGTGATAAAATCCTGTAGCCATGTTAGTGGTTGATAATATCCTGTAGCCATGTTAGTGGTTTATAATATCCTGTAGCCATGTTAGTGGTTGATAATATCCTGTAGCCATGTTAGTGGGTGATAATATCCTGTAACCATGTTAGTGGGTGATAATATCCTGTAGCCATGTTAGTGGGTGATAATATCCTGTAGCCATGTTAGTGGTTTATAATATCCTGTAGCCATGTTAGTGGGTGATAATATCCTGTAGCCATGTTAGTGGGTGACTATATCCTGTAGCCATGTTAGTGGGTGATAATATCCTGTAGCCATGTTAGAGGGTGATAATATCTTGTAGCCATGTTAGTGTGTGATAATATCCTGTAGCCATGTTAGTGGTTGATAATATCCTGTAGCCATGTTAGTGGTTTATAATATCCTGTAGCCATGTTAGTGGGTGATAATATCCTGTAACCATGTTAGTGGTTTATAATATCCTGTAACCATGTTAGTGTTTGATAATATCCTGTAGCCATGTTAGTGGGTGATAATATCCTGTAGCCATGTTAGTGGTTGATAATATCCTGTAGCCATGTTAGTGGTTTATAATATCCTGTAGCCATGTTAGTGGTTGATAATATCCTGTAGCCATGTTAGTGGGTGATAATATCCTGTAACCATGTTAGTGGGTGATAATATCCTGTAGCCATGTTAGTGGGTGATAATATCCTGTAGCCATGTTAGTGGTTTATAATATCCTGTAGCCATGTTAGTGGGTGATAATATCCTGTAGCCATGTTAGTGGGTGACTATATCCTGTAGCCATGTTAGTGGGTGATAATATCCTGTAGCCATGTTAGAGGGTGATAATATCTTGTAGCCATGTTAGTGGGTGATAATATCCTGTAGCCATGTTAGTGGTTGATAATATCCTGTAGCCATGTTAGTGGTTTATAATATCCTGTAGCCATGTTAGTGGGTGATAATATCCTGTAACCATGTTAGTGGTTTATAATATCCTGTAACCATGTTAGTGTTTGATAATATCCTGTAGCCATGTTAGTGGTTTATAATATCTTGTAACCATGTTAGTGGTTTATAATATCCTGTAACCATGTTAGTGGGTGATAATATCCTTTAGCCATGTTAGTGGTTTATAATATCCTGTAGCCATGTTAGTGTTTGATAATATCCTGTAGCCATGTTAGTGGTTGATAATATCCTGTAACCATGTTAGTGGGTGATAATATCCTGTAGCCATGTTAGTGGTTGATAATATCCTGTAGCCATGTTAGTGGGTGATAATATCCTGTACCCATGTTAGTGGGTGATAATATCCTGTAGCCATGTTAGTGGTTTATAATATCCTGTAGCCATGTTAGTGGGTGATAATATCCTGTAACCATGTTAGTGGTTTATAATATCCTGTAACCATGTTAGTGTTTGATAATATCCTGTAGCCATGTTAGTGGTTGATAATATCATGTAACCTTGTTAGTGGGTGATAATATCCTGTAACCATGTTAGTGGGTGATAATATCCTGTAGCCATGTTAGTGGGTGATAAAATCCTGTAGCCATGTTAGTGGTTGATAATATCCTGTAGCCATGTTAGTGGTTGATAATATCCTGTAACCATGTTAGTGGTTTATAATATCCTGTAGCCATGTTAGTGGTTGATAATATCCTGTAGCCATGTTAGTGGTTGATAATATCCTGTAGCCATGTTAGTGGGTGATAATATCATGTAACCATGTTAGTGGTTTATAATATCCTGTAACCATGTTAGTGGGTGATAATATCCTGTAGCCATGTTAGTGGTTTATAATATCCTGTAACCATGTTAGTGGGTGATAATATCCTGTAGCCATGTTAGTGGTTTATAATATCCTGTAACCATGTTAGTGGGTGATAATATCCTGTAACCATGTTAGTGGTTCATAATATCCTGTAACCATGTTAGTGGGTGATAATATCCTGTAGCCATGTTAGTGGGTGATAATATCCTGTAGCCATGTTAGTGGGTGATAATATCCTGTAACCATGTTAGTGGGTGATAATATCCTGTAGCCATGTTAGTGGGTGATAATATCCTGTAGCCATGTTAGTGGTTTATAATATCCTGTAGCCATGTTAGTGGGTGATAATATCCTGTAGCCATGTTAGTGGTTTATAATATCCTGTAGCCATGTTAGTGGTTTATAATATCCTGTAGCCATGTTAGTGGGTGATAATATCCTGTAGCCATGTTAGTGGTTGATAATATCCTGTAGCCATGTTAGTGGGTGATAATATCCTGTAACCATGTTAGTGGGTGATAATATCCTGTAGCCATGTTAGTGGTTTATAATATCCTGTAGCCATGTTAGTGGGTGATAATATCCTGTAGCCATGTTAGTGGGTGACTATATCCTGTAGCCATGTTAGTGGGTGATAATATCCTGTAGCCATGTTAGAGGGTGATAATATCCTGTAGCCATGTTAGTGGGTGATAATATCCTGTAGCCATGTTAGTGGTTGATAATATCCTGTAGCCATGTTAGTGGTTTATAATATCCTGTAGCCATGTTAGTGGGTGATAATATCCTGTAACCATGTTAGTGGTTTATAATATCTTGTAACCATGTTAGTGTTTGATAATATCCTGTAGCCATGTTAGTGGTTGATAATATCCTGTAGCCATGTTAGTGGGTGATAATATCCTGTAACCATGTTAGTGGGTGATAATATCCTGTAGCCATGTTAGTGGTTTATAATATCCTGTAGCCATGTTAGTGGGTGATAATATCCTGTAACCATGTTAGTGGTTTATAATATCCTGTAACCATGTTAGTGTTTGATAATATCCTGTAGCCATGTTAGTGGTTTATAATATCTTGTAACCATGTTAGAGGTTTATAATATCCTGTAACCATGTTAGTGGGTGATAATATCCTGTAGCCATGTTAGTGGTTTATAATATCCTGTAGCCATGTTAGTGTTTGATAATATCCTGTAGCCATGTTAGTGGTTGATAATATCCTGTAACCATGTTAGTGGGTGATAATATCCTGTAACCATGTTAGTGGGTGATAATATCCTGTAGCCATGTTAGTGGTTGATAATATCCTGTAACCATGTTAGTGGGTGATAATATCCTGTAGCCATGTTAGTGGTTGATAATATCCTGTAGCCATGTTAGTGGGTGATAATATCCTGTAACCATGTTAGTGGGTGATAATATCCTGTAGCCATGTTAGTGGTTTATAATATCCTGTAGCCATGTTAGTGGGTGATAATATCCTGTAACCATGTTAGTGGTTTATAATATCCTGTAACCATGTTAGTGTTTGATAATATCCTGTAGCCATGTTAGTGGTTGATAATATCATGTAACCTTGTTAGTGGGTGATAATATCCTGTAACCATGTTAGTGGGTGATAATATCCTGTAGCCATGTTAGTGGGTGATAAAATCCTGTAGCCATGTTAGTGGTTGATAATATCCTGTAGCCATGTTAGTGGTTGATAATATCCTGTAACCATGTTAGTGGTTTATAATATCCTGTAGCCATGTTAGTGGTTGATAATATCCTGTAGCCATGTTAGTGGTTTATAATATCCTGTAGCCATGTTAGTGGGTGATAATATCCTGTAACCATGTTAGTGGTTTATAATATCCTGTAACCATGTTAGTGGGTGATAATATCCTGTAGCCATGTTAGTGGTTTATAATATCCTGTAACCATGTTAGTGGGTGATAATATCCTGTAGCCATGTTAGTGGTTTATAATATCCTGTAACCATGTTAGTGGGTGATAATATCCTGTAACCATGTTAGTGGGTGATAATATCCTGTAGCCATGTTAGTGGGTGATAATATCCTGTAGCCATGTTAGTGGGTGATAATATCCTGTAACCATGTTAGTGGGTGATAATATCCTGTAGCCATGTTAGTGGGTGATAATATCCTGTAGCCATGTTAGTGGTTTATAATATCCTGTAGCCATGTTAGTGGGTGATAATATCCTGTAGCCATGTTAGTGGTTTATAATATCCTGTAGCCATGTTAGTGGTTTATAATATCCTGTAGCCATGTTAGTGGGTGATAATATCCTGTAGCCATGTTAGTGGTTGATAATATCCTGTAGCCATGTTAGTGGGTGATAATATCCTGTAACCATGTTAGTGGGTGATAATATCCTGTAGCCATGTTAGTGGTTTATAATATCCTGTAGCCATGTTAGTGGGTGATAATATCCTGTAGCCATGTTAGTGGGTGACTATATCCTGTAGCCATGTTAGTGGGTGATAATATCCTGTAGCCATGTTAGAGGGTGATAATATCCTGTAGCCATGTTAGTTGGTGATAATATCCTGTTGCCATGTTAGTGGTTGATAATATCCTGTAGCCATGTTAGTGGTTTATAATATCCTGTAGCCATGTTAGTGGGTGATAATATCCTGTAACCATGTTAGTGGTTTATAATATCTTGTAACCATGTTAGTGTTTGATAATATCCTGTAGCCATGTTAGTGGGTGATAATATCCTGTAACCATGTTAGTGGGTGATAATATCCTGTAGCCATGTTAGTGGTTGATAATATCCTGTAACCATGTTAGTGGGTGATAATATCCTGTAGCCATGTTAGTGGTTTATAATATCCTGTAGCCATGTTAGTGGGTGATAATATCCTGTAGCCATGTTAGTGGGTGATAATATCCTGTAGCCATGTTAGTGGGTGATAATATCCTGTAGCCATGTTAGTGGTTTATAATATCCTGTAGCCATGTTAGTGGGTGATAATATCCTGTAGCCATGTTAGTGGTTTATAATGTCCTGTAGCCATGTTAGTGGTTTATAATATCCTGTAGCCATGTTAGTGGGTGATAATATCCTGTAGCCATGTTAGTGGTTGATAATATCCTGTAGCCATGTTAGTGGGTGATAATATCCTGTAACCATGTTAGTGGGTGATAATATCCTGTAGCCATGTTAGTGGTTTATAATATCCTGTAGCCATGTTAGTGGGTGATAATATCCTGTAGCCATGTTAGTGGGTGACTATATCCTGTAGCCATGTTAGTGGGTGATAATATCCTGTAGCCATGTTAGAGGGTGATAATATCCTGTAGCCATGTTAGTGGGTGATAATATCCTGTAGCCATGTTAGTGGTTGATAATATCCTGTAGCCATGTTAGTGGTTTATAATATCCTGTAGCCATGTTAGTGGGTGATAATATCCTGTAACCATGTTAGTGGTTTATAATATCTTGTAACCATGTTAGTGTTTGATAATATCCTGTAGCCATGTTAGTGGTTGATAATATCCTGTAGCCATGTTAGTGGGTGATAATATCCTGTAACCATGTTAGTGGGTGATAATATCCTGTAGCCATGTTAGTGGTTTATAATATCCTGTAGCCATGTTAGTGGGTGATAATATCCTGTAACCATGTTAGTGGTTTATAATATCCTGTAACCATGTTAGTGTTTGATAATATCCT
This sequence comes from Brachymystax lenok tsinlingensis, assembly GCA_030435695.1. Classification (NCBI taxonomy): domain Eukaryota; kingdom Metazoa; phylum Chordata; class Actinopteri; order Salmoniformes; family Salmonidae; genus Brachymystax; species Brachymystax lenok. The sequence goes on from CM059785.1 coordinate 3,329,456, forward strand.
GTAGCCATGTTAGTGGTTTATAATATCTTGTAACCATGTTAGTGGGTTTATAATATCCTGTAACCATGTTAGTGGGTGATAATATCCTGTAGCCATGTTAGTGGTTTATAATATCCTGTAGCCATGTTAGTGTTTGATAATATCCTGTAGCCATGTTAGTGGTTGATAATATCCTGTAACCATGTTAGTGGGTGATAATATCCTGTAACCATGTTAGTGGGTGATAATATCCTGTAGCCATGTTAGTGGTTGATAATATCCTGTAACCATGTTAGTGGGTGATAATATCCTGTAGCCATGTTAGTGGTTGATAATATCCTGTAGCCATGTTAGTGGGTGATAATATCCTGTAACCATGTTAGTGGGTGATAATATCCTGTAGCCATGTTAGTGGTTTATAATATCCTGTAGCCATGTTAGTGGGTGATAATATCCTGTAACCATGTTAGTGGGTGATAATATCCTGTAACCATGTTAGTGGTTGATAATATCCTGTAACCATGTTAGTGGGTGGTAATATCCTGTAGCCATGTTAGTGGTTTATAATATCCTGTAGCCATGTTAGTGGGTGATAATATACTGTAGCGATGTTAGTGGGTGATAATATCCTGTAGCCATGTTAGTGGTTTATAATATCCTGTAGCCATGTTAGTGGGTGATAATATCCTGTAGCCATGTTAGTGGGTGATAATATCCTGTAGCCATGTTAGTGGTTGATAATATCCTGTAACCATGTTAGTGGGTGATAATATCCTGTAGCCATGTTAGTGGTTGATAATATCCTGTAGCCATGTTAGTGGGTGATAATATCCTGTAACCATGTTAGTGGGTGATAATATCCTGTAGCCATGTTAGTGGTTTATAATATCCTGTAGCCATGTTAGTGGGTGATAATATCCTGTAACCATGTTAGTGGTTTATAATATCCTGTAACCATGTTAGTGTTTGATAATATCCTGTAGCCATGTTAATGGGTGATAATATCCTGTAGCCATGTTAGTGGTTGATAATATCCTGTAGCCATGTTAGTGGGTGATAATATCCTGTAACCATGTTAGTGGGTGATAATATCCTGTAGCCATGTTAGTGGTTTATAATATCCTGTAGCCATGTTAGTGGGTGATAATATCCTGTAGCCATGTTAGTGGGTGATAATATCCTGTAGCCATGTTAGTGGGTGATAATATCCTGTAGCCATGTTAGTGGGTGATAATATCCTGTAGCCATGTTAGTGGGTGATAATATCCTGTAGCCATGTTAGTGGGTGATAATATCCTGTAGCCATGTTAGTGGGTGATAATATCCTGTAGCCATGTTAGTGGGTGATAATATCCTGTAGCCATGTTAGTGGTTTATAATATCCTGTAGCCATGTTAGTGGGTGATAATATCCTGTAGCCATGTTAGTGGGTTTGATAATATCCTGTAGCCATGTTAGTGGGTTGATAATATCCTGTAGCCATGTTAGTGGGTGATAATATCCTGTAGCCATGTTAGTGGGTGATAATATCCTGTAGCCATGTTAGTGGGTGATAATATCCTGTAGCCATGTTAGTGGGTGATAATATCCTGTAGCCATGTTAGTGGGTGATAATATCCTTTAGCCATGTTAGTGGTTTATAATATCCTGTAACCATGTTAGTGGTTTATAATATCCTGTAACCATGTTAGTGGGTGATAATATCCTGTAACCATGTTAGTGGTTCATAATATCCTGTAGCCATGTTAGTGGTTTGATAATATCCTGTAGCCATGTTAGTGGTTGATAATATCCTGTAACCATGTTAGTGGGTGATAATATCCTGTAGCCATGTTAGTGGGTGATAATATCCTGTAGCCATGTTAGTGGTTGATAATATCCTGTAACCATGTTAGTGGGTGATAATATCCTGTAGCCATGTTAGTGGTTGATAATATCCTGTAGCCATGTTAGTGGGTGATAATATCCTGTAGCCATGTTAGTGGGTGATAATATCCTGTAGCCATGTTAGTGGTTTATAATATCCTGTAGCCATGTTAGTGGGTGATAATATCCTGTAACCATGTTAGTGGTTTATAATATCCTGTAACCATGTTAGTGTTTGATAATATCCTGTAGCCATGTTAGTGGTTGATAATATCCTGTAACCATGTTAGTGGGTGATAATATCCTGTAACCATGTTAGTGGGTGATAATATCCTGTAGCCATGTTAGTGGGTGATAATATCCTGTAGCCATGTTAGTGGTTGATAATATCCTGTAGCCATGTTAGTGGTTGATAATATCCTGTAACCATGTTAGTGGTTTATAATATCCTGTAGCCATGTTAGTGGTTGATAATATCCTGTAGCCATGTTAGTGGTTTATAATATCCTGTAGCCATGTTAGTGGGTGATAATATCCTGTAACCATGTTAGTGGTTTATAATATCCTGTAACCATGTTAGTGGGTGATAATATCCTGTAGCCATGTTAGTGGTTTATAATATCCTGTAACCATGTTAGTGGGTGATAATATCCTGTAGCCATGTTAGTGGTTTATAATATCCTGTAACCATGTTAGTGGGTGATAATATCCTGTAACCATGTTAGTGGTTCATAATATCCTGTAACCATGTTAGTGGGTGATAATATCCTGTAGCCATGTTAGTGGGTGATAATATCCTGTAGCCATGTTAGTGGGTGATAATATCCTGTAACCATGTTAGTGGGTGATAATATCCTGTAGCCATGTTAGTGGGTGATAATATCCTGTAGCCATGTTAGTGGTTTATAATATCCTGTAGCCATGTTAGTGGGTGATAATATCCTGTAGCCATGTTAGTGGTTTATAATATCCTGTAGCCATGTTAGTGGTTTATAATATCCTGTAGCCATGTTAGTGGGTGATAATATCCTGTAGCCATGTTAGTGGTTGATAATATCCTGTAGCCATGTTAGTGGGTGATAATATCCTGTAACCATGTTAGTGGGTGATAATATCCTGTAGCCATGTTAGTGGTTTATAATATCCTGTAGCCATGTTAGTGGGTGATAATATCCTGTAGCCATGTTAGTGGGTGACTAATATCCTGTAGCCATGTTAGTGGGTGATAATATCCTGTAGCCATGTTAGAGGGTGATAATATCCTGTAGCCATGTTAGTTGGTGATAATATCCTGTAGCCATGTTAGTGGTTGATAATATCCTGTAGCCATGTTAGTGGTTTATAATATCCTGTAGCCATGTTAGTGGGTGATAATATCCTGTAACCATGTTAGTGGTTTATAATATCCTGTAACCATGTTAGTGTTTGATAATATCCTGTAGCCATGTTAGTGGGTGATAATATCCTGTAACCATGTTAGTGGGTGATAATATCCTGTAGCCATGTTAGTGGTTGATAATATCCTGTAACCATGTTAGTGGGTGATAATATCCCAGCCATGTTAGTGGTTTATACCTGTAGCCATGTTAGTGGGTGATAATATCCTGTAGCCATGTTAGTGGTTTATAATATCCTGTAGCCATGTTAGTGGGTGATAATATCCTGTAGCCATGTTAGTGGTTGATAATATCCTGTAGCCATGTTAGTGGGTGATAATATCCTGTAGCCATGTTAGTGGGTGATAATATCCTGTAGCCATGTTAGTGGTTGATAATATCCTGTAGCCATGTTAGTGGGTGATAATATCCTGTAGCCATGTTAGTGGTTTATAATATCCTGTAGCCATGTTAGTGGTGATAATATCCTGTAGCCATGTTAGTGGGTGATAATATCCTGTAGCCATGTTAGTGGGTGATAATATCCTGTAGCCATGTTAGTGGGTGATAATATCCTGTAGCCATGTTAGTGGGTGATAATATCCTGTAGCCATGTTAGTGGTTGATAATATCCTGTAGCCATGTTAGTGGTTTATAATATCCTGTAGCCATGTTAGTGGGTGATAATATCCTGTAGCCATGTTAGTGGTATAGTGGGTGATAATATCCTGTAGCCATGTTAGTGGGTGATAATATCCTGTAGCCATGTTAGTGGTTGATAATATCCTGTAGCCATGTTAGTGGGTGATAATATCCTGTAGCCATGTTAGTGGGTGATAATATCCTGTAGCCATGTTAGTGGTTTATAATATCCTGTAGCCATGTTAGTGGGTGATAATATCCTGTAACCATGTTAGTGGTTTATAATATCCTGTAACCATGTTAGTGGTTTTGATAATATCCTGTAGCCATGTTAGTGGGTGATAATATCCTGTAGCCATGTTGTTAGTGGGTGATAATATCCTGTAGCCATGTTAGTGGTTGATAATATCCTGTAGCCATGTTAGTGGGTGATAATATCCTGTAGCCATGTTAGTGGGTGATAATATCCTGTAGCCATGTTAGTGGGTGATAATATCCTGTAACCATGTTAGTGGGTGATAATATCCTGTAGCCATGTTAGTGGTTTATAATATCCTGTAGCCATGTTAGTGGGTGATAATATCCTGTAGCCATGTTAGTGGGTGATAATATCCTGTAGCCATGTTAGTGGGTGATAATATCCTGTAGCCATGTTAGTGGGTGATAATATCCTGTAGCCATGTTTGTAGTTGATAATATCCTGTAGCCATGTTAGTGGGTGATAATATCCTGTAGCCATGTTAGTGGGTGATAATATCCTGTAGCCATGTTAGTGGGTATAATATCCTGTAGCCATGTTAGTGGTGATAATATCCTGTAACCATGTTAGTGGGTGATAATATCCTGTAGCCATGTTAGTGGGTGATAATATCCTGTAGCCATGTTAGTGGTTTATAATATCCTGTAGCCATGTTAGTGGGTGATAATATCCTGTAACCATGTTAGTGGTTTATAATATCCTGTAACCATGTTAGTGTTTGATAATATCCTGTAGCCATGTTAGTGGTTGATAATATCCTGTAGCCATGTTAGTGGGTGATAATATCCTGTAACCATGTTAGTGGGTGATAATATCCTGTAGCCATGTTAGTGGTTGATAATATCCTGTAACCATGTTAGTGGGTGATAATATCCTGTAGCCATGTTAGTGGGTGATAATATCCTGTAGCCATGTTAGTGGTTTATAATATCCTGTAGCCATGTTAGTGGGTGATAATATCCTGTAACCATGTTAGTGGGTGATAATATCCTGTAGCCATGTTAGTGGTTTATAATATCCTGTAGCCATGTTAGTGGGTGATAATATCCTGTAACCATGTTAGTGGTTTATAATATCCTGTAACCATGTTAGTGTTTGATAATATCCTGTAGCCATGTTAGTGGTTGATAATATCCTGTAGCCATGTTAGTGGGTGATAATATCCTGTAGCCATGTTAGTGGGTGATAATATCCTGTAGCCATGTTAGTGGTTGATAATATCCTGTAACCATGTTAGTGGGTGATAATATCCTGTAGCCATGTTAGTGGTTTATAATATCCTGTAGCCATGTTAGTGGGTGATAATATCCTGTAGCCATGTTAGTGGGTGATAATATCCTGTAGCCATGTTAGTGGTTGATAATATCCTGTAACCATGTTAGTGGGTGATAATATCCTGTAGCCATGTTAGTGGTTGATAATATCCTGTAGCCATGTTAGTGGGTGATAATATCCTGTAACCATGTTAGTGGGTGATAATATCCTGTAGCCATGTTAGTGGTTTATAATATCCTGTAGCCATGTTAGTGGGTGATAATATCCTGTAACCATGTTAGTGGTTTATAATATCCTGTAACCATGTTAGTGTTTGATAATATCCTGTAGCCATGTTAGTGGGTGATAATATCCTGTAGCCATGTTAGTGGGTGATAATATCCTGTAGCCATGTTAGTGGGTGATAATATCCTGTAACCATGTTAGTGGGTGATAATATCCTGTAGCCATGTTAGTGGTTTATAATATCCTGTAGCCATGTTAGTGGGTGATAATATCCTGTAGCCATGTTAGTGGGTGACTATATCCTGTAGCCATGTTAGTGGGTGATAATATCCTGTAGCCATGTTAGTGGGTGATAATATCCTGTAGCCATGTTAGTGGGTGATAATATCCTGTAGCCATGTTAGTGGTTGATAATATCCTGTAGCCATGTTAGTGGTTTATAATATCCTGTAGCCATGTTAGTGGGTGATAATATCCTGTAACCATGTTAGTGGTTTATAATATCCTGTAACCATGTTAGTCTTTGATAATATCCTGTAGCCATGTTAGTGGTTGATAATATCCTGTAGCCATGTTAGTGGGTGATAATATCCTGTAACCATGTTAGTGGGTGATAATATCCTGTAGCCATGTTAGTGGTTGATAATATCCTGTAACCATGTTAGTGGGTGATAATATCCTGTAGCCATGTTAGTGGGTGATAATATCCTGTAGCCATGTTAGTGGTTTATAATATCCTGTAGCCATGTTAGTGGGTGATAATATCCTGTAACCATGTTAGTGGGTGATAATATCCTGTAGCCATGTTAGTGGTTTATAATATCCTGTAGCCATGTTAGTGGGTGTTAATATCCTGTAACCATGTTAGTGGTTTATAATATCCTGTAACCATGTTAGTGTTTGATAATATCCTGTAGCCATGTTAGTGGTTGATCATATATCCTGTAGCCATGTTAGTGGGTGATAATATCCTGTAACCATGTTAGTGGGTGATAATATCCTGTAGCCATGTTAGTGGTTGATAATATCCTGTAGCCATGTTAGTGGTTGATAATATCCTGTAGCCATGTTAGTGGGTGATAATATCCTGTAACCATGTTAGTGGGTGATAATATCCTGTAGCCATGTTAGTGGTTTATAATATCCTGTAGCCATGTTAGTGGGTGTTAATATCCTGTAACCATGTTAGTGGTTTATAATATCCTAACCATGTAAGCCATCATATCCTGTACATGTTGAACCATGTTAGTGTTTGATAATATCCTGTAGCCATGTTAGTGGGTTTATAATATCCTGTAGCCATGTTAGTGGGTGATAATATCAAATCAAATTTTATTTTACTATCCTGTCACATACACATGGTTGTTAGTGGTCAAATCAAATCAAATTTTATTTGTCACATACACATATATAGGCAGATGTTAATGCGAGTGTAGTTAAATGCTTGAAATGCTTGTGCTTCTAGTTCGACCATGCAGTAGTATCTAAACAAGTAATCTAACAAATTCACAACAACTACCTTATACACACAAGAGTAAAGGAATGAATACGAGTATGTACATATAAATATATGGATGAGCTGATGGCTGACCGGCATAGGCATGTGATGCAGATGAGTATGGAGGAGTACAGTATATACACATATATATGAGATGAGTAATGTAGGATATGTAAACATTATATAAATGGCATTGTTTAAAGTAGCTAGTGATACATTATTTCATCCAATTATAATTATTAAAGTGGCTAGAGATTTGGGTTGCGATGACCGAACGGCATAGGCAAGATACAGTAGATGGTTTAGAGTACAGTGTATACATTTGATATGAGTATGTCGGATACGTAAACATTATATACAAAATTGTTTAAAGTGGCTAGTGATACATTTGTTACATCCAATTCCTATGTGTATAAAGTGGCTAGGAGATTTAAGTCAGTATGTTGGCAGCAGCCACTCAATGTTAGTGATGGCTGTTTAACAGTCTGATGGCCTTGAGGTAGAAGCTGTTTTTCAGTCTCTCGGTCCCAGCTTTGATGCACCTGTACTGACCTCGCCTTCTGGATGATAGCGGGAGTGAACAGGCAGTGGCTCGGGTGGTTGTTGTCCTTGATGATCTTTTTTGGCCTTTCTGTGACATCGGGTGTGGTGTAGGTGTCCTGGAGGGCAGGTAGTTTAACCCCGGTGATGCGTTGTGCAGTCCTCACTACCCTCTGGAGAGCCTTACGGTTGTGGGCGGAGCAGTTGCGTACCAGGCGGTGATACAGCCCGACAGGATGCTCTCGATTGTGCATCTGTAAAAGTTTGTGAGTGATTTTGGTGACAAGCCAAATTTCTTCAGCCTCCTGAGGTTGAAGAGGCGCTGCTGCGCCTTCTTACCACGCTGTCTGTGTGGGTGGACCAATTCAGTTTGTCCGTGATGTGTACGGCCGAGGAACTTAAAACTTTCCACCTTCTCCACTACTGTCCCCTCGATGTGGATAGTGCTCCTCTCCTGTTTCCTGAGTCCAATGCATCATCTCCTTTGTTTTGTTGACATTGAGTGAGAGGTTATTTTCCTGACACCACACTCCTGAGGGCCCTCACCTCCTCTCTGTAGGCCGCCTCGTCGTTGTTGGTAATCAAGCCTACCACTGTAGTGTCGTCAGCAAACTTGATGATTGAGTTGGATGCATTGCTTAGCCACGCAGTCATGGGTAAACAGGGAGTACAGGAGAGGGCTGGAGAACGCACTTGTGGGGCCCCAGTGTTGAGGATCAGCGGGGGGGTGGAGATGTTGTTTCTACCCTCACCACCTGGAACGGCGGCCAGGAAGTCCAGGACCCAGTTGCACAGGGCTGGGAGTCGAGACCCAGGTCTCGAGCTTAATGACGAGCTTGGAGGAACTATGGTGTTAAATGCTGAGCTGTAGTCGATGAACAGCATTCTTACATAAGTATTCCTCTTGTCCAGATGGGTTAGGGCAGTATGCAGTGTGATTGCGATTGTAGCGTCGTCTGTGGACCTATTGGGACGGTAAGCAAATTGGAGTGGGTCCAGGGTGTCTGGCAGGATGGAGGTGATATGATCCTTGACTAATCTCTCAAAGCACTTCATGATGACGGAAGTGAGTGCTTTGCGAGGCGATAGTCATTTAGCTCAGTCACCTTAGCTTTCTTGGGAACAGGAACAATGGTGGCCCTCTTGAAGCATGTGGAACAGCAGACTGGGATAGGGACTGATTGAATATGTCCGTAAACACACCAGCCAGCTGGTCTGGCGATGCTCTGAGGAATGACCAGGGATGCCATCTGGGCGGCAGCCTTGCGAGGGGTTAACACATTTAAATGTTTTCTCCGCATTGGCTGGGCGTGTGAAGGTGAGCCCGCAGGTTTTAGGTAGCGGGCCGTGTCGGTGGCACTGTATTGTCCTCAAAGCGAGCAAAGAAGTTGTTTAGTTTGTCTGGGAGCAGGACGTCATGGTCCGTGTGGGGCTGGTTTTCTTTTTGTAGTCCGTGATTGACTGTAGACCCTGCCACATTCCTCTTGTGTCTGAGCCATTGAATTGTGACTTACTTTGTCTCTATATTGGCTTAGCTTGTTTGATTGCCTGCGGAGGAGTAGCTGCACTGTTTGTATTCAGTCATGTTTCCCGCAGCCTTTACCTGGTTAAAGCAGTGGTTCGCTTTCAGTTTTGCGCTAATGCTGCCATCAATCCATGGTTTCTGGTTGGGGAAGGTTTTGATATTTGCTATGGGTACAACATCACCAATGCATTTGCTAATAAGCTTCGCTCACCGAATCAGCGATACATCAATGTTGAAAAAGTTGTCAGATGCTATCCGGAACATATCCCAGTCCACGCGTGCTCGGGCAATCTTGCAGCATGGAATCAGATTGGTCGGACCAAGCGTTGAACAGACCTGAGAACGGGCGCTTCTGTTTTAGTTTCTGTTTGTAGGCTGGGAGCAACAAAATGGAGTCATGGTCAGATTCTTGCCGAAAGGAGGCGGAGAATAGCCTTGTATGCATCACGAAGTTGGAATAACAGTGGTCCAGGATTTTACCAGCCCGGGTGGCACATTATCTGACATGCTGGTAAAATTTCGGGAGCCTTGCTCTTAAATTAGCCTTATTAAAATCCCCAGCCACAATAAATGCAGCCTCCAGGATATGTGGTTTCCAGTTTACATAGAGTCCGATGAATTTCTTTCAGTGCTGAAATCGATGTATCAGCTTGAGGGGGTGTAACACGGCTGTGATTATAATCGAAGAGAATTCTCTTGGTAGATAATGCGGTCTGCATTTGATTGTAAGGAATTCTATGTCAGGTGAACAAAAGGACTTGAGTTCCTGTATGTTGTTATGATCACACCACGTCTCGTTAATCATAAGACACACACCCCCGCCCTTCTTCTTACCAGAGAGATGTTTGTTTCTGTCGGCGCGATCGGCGGAGAAACCAGGTGGCTGTACCGACTCTGATAACGCGTGTCCTGAGTGAGCCATGTTTCCGTGAAGCAAAGAACGTTGCAGTCTCGAATGTCTCTCTGGAAAGGCAACCTCGATCGGATTTCGTCTACTTTGTTGTCAAGAGACTGTACATTGGCGATTAAAATACTGGGAGAGGTGCACGATGCGCCGTCGACGAAGCTTGACCAAAGACCGGCGCGTTTCTCTCTCTCGGCGCCGCCGTTGTTTTGAGTAGCCACGTGCTATCCAGTCTGTTGTTGTGTTTGGGTTAACGTAAAGGAGAATCCTCTTTGGGAAAGTCGATTCCTGGTCGTAATGTTGGTAAGTTGACGTTTGCTTCTTATATCCAATAGTTCCTCCCGGTTGTATGTAATAAAACTTAATATTTTCCGGGGTAACAATGTAAGAAGTAATATATGGTTGATCATATCCTGTAGCCATGTTAGTGGGTGATAATATCCTGTAGCCATGTTAGTGGGTGATAAAATCCTGTAGCCATGTTAGTGGTTGATAATATCCTGTAACCATGTTAGTGGGTGATAATATCCTGTAGCCATGTTAGTGGTTTATAATATCCTGTAGCCATGTTAGTGGGTGTTAATATCCTGTAACCATGTTAGTGGTTTATAATATCCTGTAACCATGTTAGTGTTTGATAATATCCTGTAGCCATGTTAGTGGTTGATCATATCCTGTAGCCATGTTAGTGGGTGATAATATCCTGTAGCCATGTTAGTGGGTGATAATATCCTGTAGCCATGTTAGTGGTTGATAATATCCTGTAACCATGTTAGTGGGTGATAATATCCTGTAGCCATGTTAGTGGGTGATAATATCCTGTAGCCATGTTAGTGGTTGATAATATCCTGTAGCCATGTTAGTGGTTTATAATATCCTGTAGCCATGTTAGTGGGTGATAATATCCTGTAACCATGTTAGTGGTTTATAATATCCTGTAACCATGTTAGTCTTTGATAATATCCTGTAGCCATGTTAGTGGTTGATAATATCCTGTAGCCATGTTAGTGGGTGATAATATCCTGTAACCATGTTAGTGGGTGATAATATCCTGTAGCCATGTTAGTGGTTGATAATATCCTGTAACCATGTTAGTGGGTGATAATATCCTGTAGCCATGTTAGTGGGTGATAATATCCTGTAGCCATGTTAGTGGTTTATAATATCCTGTAGCCATGTTAGTGGGTGATAATATCCTGTAACCATGTTAGTGGGTGATAATATCCTGTAGCCATGTTAGTGGTTTATAATATCCTGTAGCCATGTTAGTGGGTGTTAATATCCTGTAACCATGTTAGTGGTTTATAATATCCTGTAACCATGTTAGTGTTTGATAATATCCTGTAGCCATGTTAGTGGTTGATCATATCCTGTAGCCATGTTAGTGGGTGATAATATCCTGTAACCATGTTAGTGGGTGATAATATCCTGTAGCCATGTTTGTGGTTGATAATATCCTGTAGCCATGTTAGTGGTTTATAATATCCTGTAGCCATGTTAGTGGGTGATAATATCCTGTAACCATGTTAGTGGGTGATAATATCCTGTAGCCATGTTAGTGGTTTATAATATCCTGTAGCCATGTTAGTGGGTGTTAATATCCTGTAACCATGTTAGTGGTTTATAATATCCTGTAACCATGTTAGTGTTTGATAATATCCTGTAGCCATGTTAGTGGTTGATCATATCCTGTAGCCATGTTAGTGGGTGATAATATCCTGTAGCCATGTTAGTGGGTGATAAAATCCTGTAGCCATGTTAGTGGTTGATAATATCCTGTAACCATGTTAGTGGGTGATAATATCCTGTAGCCATGTTAGTGGTTTATAATATCCTGTAGCCATGTTAGTGGGTGATAATATCCTGTAGCCATGTTAGTGGGTGATAAAATCCTGTAGCCATGTTAGTGGTTGATAATATCCTGTAACCATGTTAGTGGGTGATAATATCCTGTAGCCATGTTAGTGGTTGATAATATCCTGTAGCCATGTTAGTGGGTGATAATATCCTGTAACCATGTTAGTGGGTGATAATATCCTGTAGCCATGTTAGTGGTTTATAATATCCTGTAGCCATGTTAGTGGGTGATAATATCCTGTAACCATGTTAGTGGTTTATAATATCCTGTAACCATGTTAGTGTTTGATAATATCCTGTAGCCATGTTAGTGGGTGATAATATCCTGTAGCCATGTTAGTGGTTGATAATATCCTGTAGCCATGTTAGTGGGTGATAATATCCTGTAACCATGTTAGTGGGTGATAATATCCTGTAGCCATGTTAGTGGTTTATAATATCCTGTAGCCATGTTAGTGGGTGATAATATCCTGTAGCCATGTTAGTGGGTGACTATATCCTGTAGCCATGTTAGTGGGTGATAATATCCTGTAGCCATGTTAGAGGGTGATAATATCCTGTAGCCATGTTAGTGGGTGATAATATCCTGTAGCCATGTTAGTGGTTGATAATATCCTGTAGCCATGTTAGTGGTTGATAATATCCTGTAGCCATGTTAGTGGGTGATAATATCCTGTAACCATGTTAGTGGTTTATAATATCCTGTAACCATGTTAGTGTTTGATAATATCCTGTAGCCATGTTAGTGGTTGATAATATCCTGTAGCCATGTTAGTGGGTGATAATATCCTGTAACCATGTTAGTGGGTGATAATATCCTGTAGCCATGTTAGTGGTTGATAATATCCTGTAACCATGTTAGTGGGTGATAATATCCTGTAGCCATGTTAGTGGGTGATAATATCCTGTAGCCATGTTAGTGGTTTATAATATCCTGTAGCCATGTTAGTGGGTGATAATATCCTGTAACCATGTTAGTGGGTGATAATATCCTGTAGCCATGTTAGTGGTTTATAATATCCTGTAGCCATGTTAGTGGGTGTTAATATCCTGTAACCATGTTAGTGGTTTATAATATCCTGTAACCATGTTAGTGTTTGATAATATCCTGTAGCCATGTTAGTGGTTGATCATATCCTGTAGCCATGTTAGTGGGTGATAATATCCTGTAACCATGTTAGTGGGTGATAATATCCTGTAGCCATGTTTGTGGTTGATAATATCCTGTAGCCATGTTAGTGGGTGACTATATCCTGTAGCCATGTTAGTGGGTGATAATATCCTGTAGCCATGTTAGAGGGTGATAATATCCTGTAGCCATGTTAGTGGGTGATAATATCCTGTAGCCATGTTAGTGGTTGATAATATCCTGTAGCCATGTTAGTGGTTTATAATATCCTGTAGCCATGTTAGTGGGTGATAATATCCTGTAACCATGTTAGTGGTTTATAATATCCTGTAACCATGTTAGTGTTTGATAATATCCTGTAGCCATGTTAGTGGTTGATAATATCCTGTAGCCATGTTAGTGGGTGATAATATCCTGTAACCATGTTAGTGGGTGATAATATCCTGTAGCCATGTTAGTGGTTGATAATATCCTGTAACCATGTTAGTGGGTGATAATATCCTGTAGCCATGTTAGTGGGTGATAATATCCTGTAGCCATGTTAGTGGTTTATAATATCCTGTAGCCATGTTAGTGGGTGATAATATCCTGTAACCATGTTAGTGGGTGATAATATCCTGTAGCCATGTTAGTGGTTTATAATATCCTGTAGCCATGTTAGTGGGTGTTAATATCCTGTAACCATGTTAGTGGTTTATAATATCCTGTAACCATGTTAGTGTTTGATAATATCCTGTAGACATGTTAGTGGTTGATCATATCCTGTAGCCATGTTAGTGGGTGATAATATCCTGTAACCATGTTAGTGGGTGATAATATCCTGTAGCCATGTTTGTGGTTGATAATATCCTGTAGCCATGTTAGTGGTTTATAATATCCTGTAGCCATGTTAGTGGGTGATAATATCCTGTAACCATGTTAGTGGGTGATAATATCCTGTAGCCATGTTAGTGGTTTATAATATCCTGTAGCCATGTTAGTGGGTGTTAATATCCTGTAACCATGTTAGTGGTTTATAATATCCTGTAACCATGTTAGTGTTTGATAATATCCTGTAGCCATGTTAGTGGTTGATCATATCCTGTAGCCATGTTAGTGGGTGATAATATCCTGTAACCATGTTAGTGGGTGATAATATCCTGTAGCCATGTTAGTGGTTGATAATATCCTGTAACCATGTTAGTGGGTGGTAATATCCTGTAGCCATGTTAGTGGTTTATAATATCCTGTAGCCATGTTAGTGGGTGATAATATACTGTAGCCATGTTAGTGGGTGATAATATCCTGTAGCCATGTTAGTGGTTTATAATATCCTGTAGCCATGTTAGTGGGTGATAATATCCTGTAGCCATGTTAGTGGGTGATAATATCCTGTAGCCATGTTAGTGGTTGATAATATCCTGTAACCATGTTAGTGGTTTATAATATCCTGTAGCCATGTTAGTGGTTGATAATATCCTGTAGCCATGTTAGTGGGTGATAATATCCTGTAGCCATGTTAGTGGTTGATAATATCCTGTAGCCATGTTAGTGGTTTATAATATCCTGTAGCCATGTTAGTGGGTGATAATATCCTGTAACCATGTTAGTGGTTTATAATATCCTGTAACCATGTTAGTGTTTGATAATATCCTGTAGCCATGTTAGTGGTTGATAATATCCTGTAGCCATGTTAGTGGGTGATAATATCCTGTAACCATGTTAGTGGGTGATAATATCCTGTAGCCATGTTAGTGGTTGATAATATCCTGTAACCATGTTAGTGGGTGATAATATCCTGTAGCCATGTTAGTGGGTGATAATATCCTGTAGCCATGTTAGTGGTTTATAATATCCTGTAGCCATGTTAGTGGGTGATAATATCCTGTAACCATGTTAGTGGGTGATAATATCCTGTAGCCATGTTAGTGGTTTATAATATCCTGTAGCCATGTTAGTGGGTGTTAATATCCTGTAACCATGTTAGTGGTTTATAATATCCTGTAACCATGTTAGTGTTTGATAATATCCTGTAGCCATGTTAGTGGTTGATCATATCCTGTAGCCATGTTAGTGGGTGATAATATCCTGTAACCATGTTAGTGGGTGATAATATCCTGTAGCCATGTTTGTGGTTGATAATATCCTGTAGCCATGTTAGTGGGTGACTATATCCTGTAGCCATGTTAGTGGGTGATAATATCCTGTAGCCATGTTAGAGGGTGATAATATCCTGTAGCCATGTTAGTGGGTGATAATATCCTGTAGCCATGTTAGTGGTTGATAATATCCTGTAGCCATGTTAGTGGTTTATAATATCCTGTAGCCATGTTAGTGGGTGATAATATCCTGTAACCATGTTAGTGGTTTATAATATCCTGTAACCATGTTAGTGTTTGATAATATCCTGTAGCCATGTTAGTGGTTGATAATATCCTGTAGCCATGTTAGTGGGTGATAATATCCTGTAACCATGTTAGTGGGTGATAATATCCTGTAGCCATGTTAGTGGTTGATAATATCCTGTAACCATGTTAGTGGGTGATAATATCCTGTAGCCATGTTAGTGGGTGATAATATCCTGTAGCCATGTTAGTGGTTTATAATATCCTGTAGCCATGTTAGTGGGTGATAATATCCTGTAACCATGTTAGTGGGTGATAATATCCTGTAGCCATGTTAGTGGTTTATAATATCCTGTAGCCATGTTAGTGGGTGTTAATATCCTGTAACCATGTTAGTGGTTTATAATATCCTGTAACCATGTTAGTGTTTGATAATATCCTGTAGCCATGTTAGTGGTTGATCATATCCTGTAGCCATGTTAGTGGGTGATAATATCCTGTAACCATGTTAGTGGGTGATAATATCCTGTAGCCATGTTTGTGGTTGATAATATCCTGTAGCCATGTTAGTGGTTTATAATATCCTGTAGCCATGTTAGTGGGTGATAATATCCTGTAACCATGTTAGTGGGTGATAATATCCTGTAGCCATGTTAGTGGTTTATAATATCCTGTAGCCATGTTAGTGGGTGTTAATATCCTGTAACCATGTTAGTGGTTTATAATATCCTGTAACCATGTTAGTGTTTGATAATATCCTGTAGCCATGTTAGTGGTTGATCATATCCTGTAGCCATGTTAGTGGGTGATAATATCCTGTAACCATGTTAGTGGGTGATAATATCCTGTAGCCATGTTAGTGGTTGATAATATCCTGTAACCATGTTAGTGGGTGGTAATATCCTGTAGCCATGTTAGTGGTTTATAATATCCTGTAGCCATGTTAGTGGGTGATAATATACTGTAGCCATGTTAGTGGGTGATAATATCCTGTAGCCATGTTAGTGGTTTATAATATCCTGTAGCCATGTTAGTGGGTGATAATATCCTGTAGCCATGTTAGTGGGTGATAATATCCTGTAGCCATGTTAGTGGTTGATAATATCCTGTAACCATGTTAGTGGTTTATAATATCCTGTAGCCATGTTAGTGGTTGATAATATCCTGTAGCCATGTTAGTGGGTGATAATATCCTGTAACCATGTTAGTGGGTGATAATATCCTGTAGCCATGTTAGTGGGTGATAATATCCTGTAACCATGTTAGTGGTTTATAATATCCTGTAACCATGTTAGTGTTTGATAATATCCTGTAGCCATGTTAGTGGTTGATAATATCCTGTAGCCATGTTAGTGGGTGTTAATATCCTGTAACCATGTTAGTGGTTTATAATATCCTGTAACCATGTTAGTGTTTGATAATATCCTGTAGCCATGTTAGTGGTTGATCATATCCTGTAGCCATGTTAGTGGGTGATAATATCCTGTAACCATGTTAGTGGGTGATAATATCCTGTAGCCATGTTAGTGGGTGATAATATCCTGTAACCATGTTAGTGGGTGATAATATCCTGTAGCCATGTTAGTGGTTGATAATATCCTGTAACCATGTTAGTGGGTGGTAATATCCTGTAGCCATGTTAGTGGTTTATAATATCCTGTAGCCATGTTAGTGGGTGATAATATACTGTAGCCATGTTAGTGGGTGATAATATCCTGTAGCCATGTTAGTGGTTTATAATATCCTGTAGCCATGTTAGTGGGTGATAATATCCTGTAGCCATGTTAGTGGATGATAATATCCTGTAGCCATGTTAGTGGTTGATAATATCCTGTAACCATGTTAGTGGGTGATAATATCCTGTAGCCATGTTAGTGGTTGATAATATCCTGTAGCCATGTTAGTGGGTGATAATATCCTGTAACCATGTTAGTGGGTGATAATATCTTGTAGCCATGTTAGTGGTTTATAATATCCTGTAGCCATGTTAGTGGGTGATAATATCCTGTAACCATGTTAGTGGTTTATAATATCCTGTAACCATGTTAGTGTTTGATAATATCCTGTAGCCATGTTAGTGGTTGATAATATCATGTAACCTTGTTAGTGGGTGATAATATCCTGTAACCATGTTAGTGGGTGATAACATCCTGTAGCCATGTTAGTGGGTGATAAAATCCTGTAGCCATGTTAGTGGTTGATAATATCCTGTAGCCATGTTAGTGGTTTATAATATCCTGTAGCAATGTTAGTGGGTGATAATATCCTGTAGCCATGTTAGTGGTTTATAATATCCTGTAGCCATGTTAGTGGGTGATAATATCCTGTAACCATGTTAGTGGGTGATAATATCCTGTAGCCATGTTAGTGGTTTATAATATCCTGTAGCCATGTTAGTGGGTGTTAATATCCTGTAACCATGTTAGTGGTTTATAATATCCTGTAACCATGTTAGTGTTTGATAATATCCTGTAGCCATGTTAGTGGTTGCTCATATCCTGTAGCAATGTTAGTGGGTGATAATATCCTGTAACCATGTTAGTGGGTGATAATATCCTGTAGCCATGTTAGTGGTTGATAATATCCTGT
The DNA here is from genome assembly GCA_030435695.1 of Brachymystax lenok tsinlingensis. Taxonomy (NCBI): domain Eukaryota; kingdom Metazoa; phylum Chordata; class Actinopteri; order Salmoniformes; family Salmonidae; genus Brachymystax; species Brachymystax lenok. Next base: position 3,347,444 of record CM059785.1, read on the forward strand.
AACCATGTTAGTGGGTGATAATATCCTGTAGCCATGTTAGTGGTTTATAATATCCTGTAGCCATGTTAGTGGGTGATAATATACTGTAGCCATGTTAGTGGGTGATAATATCCTGTAGCCATGTTAGTGGTTTATAATATCCTGTAGCAATGTTAGTGGGTGATAATATCCTGTAGCCATGTTAGTGGGTGATAATATCCTGTAACCATGTTAGTGGGTGATAATATCCTGTAGCCATGTTAGTGGTTTATAATATCCTGTAGCCATGTTAGTGGGTGTTAATATCCTGTAACCATGTTAGTGGTTTATAATATCCTGTAACCATGTTAGTGTTTGATAATATCCTGTAGCCATGTTAGTGGTTGATCATATCCTGTAGCAATGTTAGTGGGTGATAATATCCTGTAACCATGTTAGTGGGTGATAATATCCTGTAGCCATGTTAGTGGTTGATAATATCCTGTAACCATGTTAGTGGGTGATAATATCCTGTAGCCATGTTAGTGGTTTATAATATCCTGTAGCCATGTTAGTGGGTGATAATATACTGTAGCCATGTTAGTGGGTGATAATATCCTGTAGCCATGTTAGTGGGTGATAAAATCCTGTAACCTTGTTAGTGGGTGATAATATCCTGTAGCCATGTTAGTGGGTGATAATATCCTGTAACCATGTTAGTGGGTGATAATATCCTGTAACCATGTTAGTGGGTGATAATATACTGTAGCCATGTTAGTGGGTGATAATATACTGTAGCCATGTTAGTGGTTTATAATATCCTGTAGCCATGTTAGTGGGTGATAATATACTGTAGCCATGTTAGTGGGTGATAATATCCTGTAGCCATGTTAGTGGTTGATAATATCCTGTAACCATGTTAGTGGGTGATAATATCCTGTAGCCATGTTAGTGGTTTATAATATCCTGTAGCCATGTTAGTGGGTGATAATATACTGTAGCCATGTTAGTGGGTGATAATATCCTGTAGCCATGTTAGTGGTTGATAATATCCTGTAACCATGTTAGTGGGTGATAATATCCTGTAGCCATGTTAGTGGTTTATAATATCCTGTAGCCATGTTAGTGGGTGATAATATACTGTAGCCATGTTAGTGGGTGATAATATCCTGTAGCCATGTTAGTGGGTGATAAAATCCTGTAACCATGTTAGTGGGTGATAATATCCTGTAGCCATGTTAGTGGGTGATAAAATCCTGTAACCATGTTAGTGGGAGATAATATCCTGTAACCATGTTAGTGGGTGATAATATCCTGTAGCCATGTTAGTGGTTTATAATATCCTGTAACCATGTTAGTGGGTAATAATATCCTGTAGCCATGTTAGTGGTTTATAATATCCTGTAGCCATGTTAGTGGGTGATAATATCCTGTAGCCATGTTAGTGGTTTATAATATCCTGTAGCCATGTTAGTGGGTGATAATATCCTGTAACCATGTTAGTGGTTTATAATATCCTGTAACCATGTTAGTGTTTGATAATATCCTGTAGCCATAATATACCTAGCATGTAACCTTGTAGGTGATAATAATCCTGTACCATAGTTGTAGTTAGTGGATAATATCCTGTAGCCAGTGTTAGTGGGTGATAATATCCTGTAGCCATGTTAGTGGTTGATAATATCCTGTAGCCATGTTAGTGGGTGATAATATCCTGTAGCCATGTTAGTGGTTGATAATATCCTGTAGCCATGTTAGTGGGTGATAATATCCTGTAGCCATGTTAGTGGGTGATAATATCCTGTAGCCATGTTAGTGGGTGATAATATCCTGTAACCATGTTAGTGGGTGATAATATCCTGTAACCATGTTAGTGGGTGATAATATCCTGTAACCATGTTAGTGGGTGATAATATCCTGTAGCCATGTTAGTGGGTGATAATATCCTGTAACCATGTTAGTGGGTGATAATATCCTGTAGCCATGTTAGTGGGTGATAATATCCTGTAGCCATGTTAGTGGTTGATAATATCCTGTAACCATGTTAGTGGGTGATAATATCCTGTAGCCATGTTAGTGGTTTATAATATCCTGTAGCCATGTTAGTGGGTGATAATATCCTGTAGCCATGTTAGTGGGTGATAATATCCTGTAGCCATGTTAGTGGGTGATAATATCCTGTAGCCATGTTAGTGGTTTATAATATCCTGTAGCCATGTTAGTGGTTGATAATATCCTGTAGCCATGTTAGTGGGTGATAATATCCTGTAACCATGTTAGTGGGTGATAATATCCTGTAGCCATGTTAGTGGGTGATAATATCCTGTAACCATGTTAGTGGGTGATAATATCCTGTAGCCATGTTAGTGGGTGATAATATCCTGTAGCCATGTTAGTGGGTGATAATATCCTGTAGCCATGTTAGTGGGTGATAATATCCTGTAGCCATGTTAGTGGGTGATAATATCCTGTAACCATGTTAGTGGGTGATAATATCCTGTAGCCATGTTAGTGGGTGATAATATCCTGTAGCCATGTTAGTGGTTTATAATATCCTGTAACCATGTTAGTGGGTGATAATATCCTGTAGCCATGTTAGTGGTTTATAATATCCTGTAGCCATGTTAGTGGGTGATAATATCCTGTAGCCATGTTAGTGGTTTATAATATCCTGTAGCCATGTTAGTGGGTGATAATATCCTGTAGCCATGTTAGTGGGTGATAATATCCTGTAGCCATGTTAGTGGGTGATAATATCCTGTAGCCATGTTAGTGGGTGATAATATCCTGTAGCCATGTTAGTGGGTGATAATATCCTGTAGCCATGTTAGTGGGTGATAATATCCTGTAGCCATGTTAGTGGTTTATAATATCCTGTAGCCATGTTAGTGGTTGATAATATCCTGTAGCCATGTTAGTGGGTGATAATATCCTGTAGCCATGTTAGTGGTTGATAATATCCTGTAGCCATGTTAGTGGGTGATAATATCCTGTAGCCATGTTAGTGGGTGATAATATCCTGTAGCCATGTTAGTGGGTGATAATATCCTGTAGCCATGTTAGTGGTTTATAATATCCTGTAGCCATGTTAGTGGGTGATAATATCCTGTAGCCATGTTAGTGGGTGATAATATCCTGTAGCCATGTTAGTGGGTGATAATATCCTGTAGCCATGTTAGTGGGTGATAATATCCTGTAGCCATGTTAGTGGGTGATAATATCCTGTAGCCATGTTAGTGGTTGATAATATCCTGTAGCCATGTTAGTGGGTGATAATATCCTGTAGCCATGTTAGTGGGTGATAATATCCTGTAGCCATGTTAGTGGGTGATAATATCCTGTAGCCATGTTAGTGGGTGATAATATCCTGTAGCCATGTTAGTGGGTGATAATATCCTGTAGCCATGTTAGTGGGTGATAATATCCTGTAGCCATGTTAGTGGGTGATAATATCCTGTAGCCATGTTAGTGGGTGATAATATCCTGTAGCCATTGTTAGTGGGTGATAATATCCTGTAGCCATGTTAGTGGGTGATAATATCCTGTAGCCATGTTAGTGGGTGATAATATCCTGTAGCCATGTTAGTGGGTGATAATATCCTGTGACCATGTTAGTGGGTGATAATATCTGTGTAGATTGCTGAGGGTGATAGTATTGTAATAGCCATGCCCGTTAGTTGCAGCCATATTGGCGGCATAGAAATATACTGTTTTAGATAACACTGTGTGATGGTATAGATAATATACTGTTTTAGATAACACTGTGGGATGGTATATATAATATACTGTTTTAGATAACACTGTGTGATGGTATATATAATATACTGTTTTAGATAACACTGTGTGATGGTATAGATAATATACTGTTTTAGATAACACTGTGTGATGGTATATATAATATACTGTTTTAGATAACACTGTGTGATGGTATATATAATATACTGTTTTAGATAACACTGTGTGATGGTTTTGATAGTATTGTGTTAGGCTGTTTTTCCCCCAGCTCTGTGTCTCTGGTCAGTAATAAGGCTGGTAGTCAGGGGTTTAGAGGCTCCTAAATCAGATAAAGCCTGACCTCGGACCCCTGCTGAGTAGATTAGAATAGGCAGCGTGCTCCGCAGCCCACGATGGTGATGGAACAATGATCAAGGAACTCCCCCTGTGTTTTTCCCCTCCCCCTGTCTCCCTCTACCTCCCCCTTTCTCCCCCTGTCTCCCCGTTTCCCTCTGTTTCCTGACTCTACCTCCCCTTTCTCCCCTGACTCCTCTGTCTGCCCCTTTCTCCCCGTCTCCCCTGACTCCCTCTGCCTCCCCTGCCTCCCCTGACTCCCTCTGTCTCCCCCTGTCTCCCTGCCTCCCTGCCTCCCCTGCCTCCCTCTGCCTCCCCTGTCTCCCTGACTCCCCTGTCTCCCCTGACTCCCCTGTCTCCCCTGACTCCCCTGTCTCCCCTGACTCCCCTGTCTCCCCTGACTCCCCTGCCTCCCCCTGTCTCCCCCTGCCTCCCCTGTCTCCCCTGCCTCCCACTGACTCCCCCTGACTCCTCCTGCCTCCCACTGACTCCCCCTGCCTCCCCCTGTCTCCCTGCCTCCCAGTCTCGTCCTGTCTCCCCATTTCCCCTTTGCTTCCCTCTGTAACGTTATCTGAGGCACTGCTCTCTCCCTCCTCCTCCTCCTCCTCTGTAATCTCCTAAAGATCAGCTCAGCTGACAGTCGTGAAGAGGGCACGACAGCACCTATCCCCACTCAGCAGACTGAAAAGATTTGGCATGGGTCCTCAGATTCTCAAAAGGTTTTACAGCTGCACCATCGAGAGCATCCTGACTGGTTGCATCACCGCTTGCTATGGAAACTGCTCGGCCTCCGACCGCAAGACACTATAGAGGGTAGTGCGTACGGCCCAGTACATCACTGGGGCCAAGCTTCCTGCCATCCAGGACCTCTATACCAGGCGGTGTCAGAGGAAGACCCTAAAAATTGCCAAAGACTCCAGCCACCATAGTCATAGACTGTTCTCTCTGCTACCGCACGACAAGCGGTACCGGAGCGCCAAGTCTAGATCCAAAAGGCTTCTTAACAGCTTTTACCCCCAAGCCATAAGACTCCTGAACAGCTAACCCCCCTCACCTGCATTTTTACACTGCTGCTACTCTCTGTTCATTGTCTTTGCATAGTCAATCTACCTACATTACCGTTCAAAAGTTTGGGGTCACTTAGAAATGTTCTTGTTTTTGTAAGAAAAGCAAATTTTTTGTCCATTAAAATAACATCAGATTGATCAGAAATACAGTGCAGACATTGTTAATGTTGTAAATGACTATTGTAGCTGGAAACGGCAAATGTTTTATGGAATATCTACATAGGCATACAGAGGCCCATTATCAGCAACCATCACTCCTGTGTTCCAATGGCACGTTGTGTTAGCTAATCCAAGTTTATCATTTTAAAAGGCTAATTGATCATTAGAAAACCCTTTTGCAATTATGTTAGCACAGCTGAAAACTGTTGTTCTCATTAAAACTTGTTAGGGAGTGGAAGCTGAGGGGTCGGTTTTGGAGAGTCTGGCGTGCCCAAAGTAAAATGCTTGCCACTCAGGCTCAGAAAATAGGATATGCACATAATTAGTACTATTGGATAGGAAACACTCTGAGGTTTCCAAAAGTATTATCATTTTGTCTGTGAGTGTAAAGAAGTCATTTGGCAGGCAAAAACCAGAGAAGATTCCATCCGGAAATCTCATTCCTTGTGGCTTATAGCTCACTTTGAGACAGTGCCTTTAGAATAGTCTTTATACCAGGACACTGAATGCAGTACCTATTGCTTCCACTGGATGTCAGCAGTGTATAGGTAAAGTTTAATGGAAATCGGAACTAATGTGTTCTATTGGGAGAAGTTTTAGTCGAGGGAGCTATTTTTCAGTTGCACGTTTTTGGGCGCACGTTTGGCTGAGCGGTCCACTTTATTTGACTTATATAACGTTTAGGTGACCATCCAAGTGAAAGATTATCACTTTTATTCATAAAAGATAAGCTAAGGAAGCATTTTAATTGGTTTTGTTTTGTTGAGGGAAAGTTTATAGGTATAGTTGAACGCTGCGTTCTCGTAACATTGGATTTTCTGAACACAAGGTGCCAACCAAACTGAGATTTAAGGATATAATAAATTACTTTTTCTAACCAAATACCCATGGATTGTCTTCGTTGGACACTTAGGAAGCCCTCTGCAGAAGTTCTACAAAAGGTAAGGCACAGGTTTTCCCTGTGAAATGCATTTTCTATCGACCGCGCTGGCTAAAGATTTCATGGTTATGGAAAATATGTGAGGTGCTACCCTCAAACAATCAAATGTACGCTTTCGCCGTAAAGCCTTTTTGAAATCCGACAACGCTGTGATATTGCCAAGAAGCAGAGCTTTTGATGAGTATGAAACACTTGTATATTGGTGCATTTGTAATAATTCAATTTTGGAAGTTTGTCTTGCATTTCACCTGGTAGTGTCGGGAGTGGGGCGCTAGCGCCCCGGCACTCCCTGAGAAGTTAAAGAAGCAATAAAACTGGCCTTCTTTAGACTAGTTGAGTATCTGGAGCATCAGCATTTGTGGGTTCGATTACAGGCTCAAAATAGCCAGAATCAAATAACTTTCTTCTGAAAATCATCAGTCAATTCTTGTTCTGAGAAATTAAGGCTATTCCATGTGAAAATATAGCCAAGAAACTGAAGATCTCGTACAATGCTGTGTACTACTCCCTTCACAGAACAGCGCAAACTTGCTCTAACCAGAATAGAAAGAGGAGTGGGAGGCCCCGGTGCACAACTGAGCAAGGGGACAAGTACATTAGTGTCTAGTTTGAGAAACAGATGCCTCACAAGTCCTCAACTGGCAGCTTCATTAAATAGTCAACAGTGAAGAGGCGACTCCGGGATCCTGGCTTTCTAGGCAGTGTTGCGAAGAAAAATACGTATCTCGGACTGGCCAATAAAAATGAAAAGATTAAGATGGGCAAAAGAACACAGACACTGGACAGAGGAACTCTGCCTAGAAGGCCAGCATCCTGAAGTCGCCTCTTCACTGTTGACGTTAAGACTGGTGTTTTGCGGGGACTATTTAATGAAGCTGCCAGTTGAGGACTTGTGAGGTGTCTGTTTCCGGTGACAGAAGATAGACAGGACTACTGTGTATTGGATGAATAGAACGGAGATGTGTCTCCATTTGACTTGATGATGTTTACACAGACAGAGAGGCTGTGACAAATGAATGGCACCCTATCCTCTATATGGTACGCTATGTTTGACTACTTCAGTGCACTATGTTGGGAACAGGGTACCATTTGGGATGCACAGAGCTACCAAAGCCATTCATTTGAATGTTAAAAGAATTGTGATGTTGACCACGTTCCGTGTTGTATTTTCCATTAAGTATCTTATTACTCTAACGCTGTGACAATCTATGTCGGCGTCTGAAATGGCATCCTATTCCCTATATAGTGCACAACCTTTTGACTACTTTTGTCCAGTGCTCTACATAGGGAACAGAATGCCGTTTGGGTCACATCCTCTGTTAACCAGGGAGAAGGTCATGGCGTATATCTAGCGGAGTGTGTCTG